>CM043016.1:105006375-105172507 GCA_023690525.1 Holotrichia oblita | reverse complement strand
GGTCTATACCTATATACCCACTACAGCGAAACGGAACGGTGAGCGCGAGAGATAACGATGCGGAACAGTGAGCACTGGTTGAAGAAGCAGGAAGGACGGGTTTCCAAATACTGGAGAGTGGGTAACCAATATCATGATTGAGATTTTTGGGGATGTCTCTGGATCTAGATAGCTTCCTTTACCTTTCGTGAAAAATAGCGATGAGACTTGCTTACAACAGATACCTGATCAAAACAAATTTTATGGCCCGTATCAATAAAGTGTTCGGCTAAGGCTGAGTGTGTTGAAGAACGTGACTGAACGTACCGTTGGTGTTCTTTGATTCTAGTTTGAATAGAACGTCCAGTTTCGCCAATGTACACAGGCAATTTTATAACTGCCTTTATGGAAGAGAGCATGGCGAGTGTCCTAGGGTAAGGAAAAATTTGGAAGATTTTGTTTAAAGGGCTTAAAGATGGATTGAATGTTTTGTTTGCAGAGAATTCTACCGATGTGTTTCCGTAACGCCATGAATGTAGGGGAGAACGACGGTACTTAGCTGATTATTAGATTCTGGTGTTACTTTAGGAAGTCGTGGATGAATGTACGTATTTATGACCCTTTGTATGTTGCCGAAGGTATAGCCATTCTATAGAAGAGCAGTGTTCACATGTTTCAATTCTTTGTCGATGTTGTCAGTTTGGGAAATTGAGATCGCGCGATGTACTAGAGAGCCGATTACCGAATGCTTTTGTGCTGGGTGATGATGTGAGCTGGCATGAAGATATTGGTCGGTATGTGCGGGTTTGCCATACTTTGAGGACCGTAAACGACCATTGCAGGATGAGAATTAATACATCAGAAACGTAGAGAACTGTTATTCCCAATCTCCATGGTAAAACTTGCTGTCGGGTGGCGTATTATTGAGTAAATCCAAGAAAGTAGGCAGAGTGTTTTACCATGTGGCCAGATAATGAAGGTGTCATCCACGTATCTTAACCAAGCTTTGGGTTTTAAATTCGCATGTTCCAAGGCAGTGGTCTCAAATGCCTCCATAAAGATATTAGCTACAACCGGAGAAGGTGGGGATCCCATAGCGGCGCCGGAGGTTTGATGATAGTATTTTCCCTGGAAGGTAAAGTACGTTGAAGTAAGGCATTTCTCGACTAACTTGGCTAAGTCTGGGGATTGGTTGTCCTGGATCAATAATTGGTGGATTATAGCGACGGAATCGGCAACATGCACTTTTGTGAAGAGTGAGGTAACATCAAAACTGACAAGAAGATCTTCGGGTTCGATAGAGATTTCAGTAATGAGTTTAACAAAGTGCGATGAATTTAGAATGTGAGAAGGAGCATTGCCCTGTGTATTTCTTAATAGTATGAGCGAGGTATTTGGCCAAGTTATAGATGGGCGAATCTATAGTGTTAACTATGGGTCGAAAAGGTAGGTTCTGCTGTATGGATTTTTGGAAGACTGTACAACGTCGAGTTTGAGTAAGTTGTATATATATTTTTTGTATATTTCATTTTATTTTATTTTTGTATTGCATATATGCACTTTACTATGACGCGGCCAAAACCCGGAAGCCCTCATAACAGAGAGTCAGACCGTGGAAGCCTTCGATATCATTTAACAAAGTCTGTAACTGTTTATTACATTAACTGGTAGTTGTAGAATTAGCGACATCATATTAAGCATAAGCCAGAATTAGTTGAAATAGTTGAAAAGTTTCATATATAATATATCTATCACTTTTCTGTAGAATAATATGAGATATATCCATCTTTCAACCAGACATTCATTGAATATAATTAGTAATTATTTATTTATTAAAATGACAGAAATTTCCCATTGTAAACACGTTCCAAAACCTCCAAAACATACTGGAACGTATAAATATCCTCGATAATAGTGTGTAGTGATTGTTATATGCCTCCAGCAATAAAGTGATGTATCTAATACCGTTAATATATGAAAAATATCAAGTGAAAGGGATATCTATAAATGAAAGGTATCAATATTTAAAGTTGTTTAATTATATCTTTCATGTACAATAAATACAAATAAAAAGATTCTCTATATATATATGTACAACGCAATTATGACGCTATCATTAAAATATTGCTATTTATTATGGTACACATGTACATTGTAATAGAATAAAAATAAGTTATTTTTCTTTTTTAGCTTGTTATTGTACGGGTTAGATATGATCTCATTCAAGGCGTAATATCATAAACATGGAAGATCGTTTAATTTCAATGATACGTCTAAAACAATCAATGTATCAAATCATTCTCGAAAGACAGGTTTTTACATCGAGTAGTTAAAAAGTTTTGCTAAAATTGAAATACTGGTCTAAGATGTCTAATGATCTGACAATGCTCTTGCAAAACTGTTGAAATTGTCATAAACTTAAAACCTAGTGCTATCTTACAAGATACCGTCATTGTGTGGAAAGAATAATTGCAAATAAGTTGTAAACAAAAATAATCAATAAAGTAATTTTAAATTAAAAAATTCTCTACCAAGTAACAAAACAGACTTTTAAAATGTGCAATGTTGATAAAACCGATATCTGCTTTAATACGGTATATAATGCCAGATAAATATAAGGCTATATTGCTTCATACACGCTACCCAACGCTAATAAAAAATTCAAGGACACTACCGAGGAACTTTTCACACCAATCCGCAAAAAATTATAGAAGCATTATAGCTTCTACATTCTATATACTACTCAATAATAAATAATAGTGGTATATTTATACCACATACATGGCCGGATATATTTCGAGCGTTATCGGGTTTGCAACCGGCCAGCTAGCCGTGCACATGGAAACAATCTTAAATTGCAAATTAGTATACAGTAGTGGGCATTAAGATGCCTAGTGATATCTGTGTTGTAAGTCGTCGGACGTGCTTTGCTGTTGTAACTATAAATCGATCTTCACCAGCGCTTATTGCCCGTAGTCATGCACTTCGCCTCCGATCACTAAGTTGTCCTGTTTCTATTTTTCTTGCCAAAGTATAGTGAACACCCTTCGGTGAAGTTCCCATTGTGTCAGCAATAGCTCGTTCTGAACATCCTTTCTCTTGTAGAGTATAAATTACACCACGTAGTTCTAAAGTGAATTGCTTTCTCTAGGCATCTTTGTACACCAATTAACTAAATATCCGCAAAAATTTAAAATTTACGCACTAATTTAGAGAAAAAAGAAATTAACTCGAACACTTTACAAGAAACTACAAATAAATCTGATCGGTTCTGTAGTGAAACAACTGCATAAATAATATTGAGCTCTTTGATAGTTTATCTATCGTATTCAGTATAATAAACCTACCCGCAATAAATACCGTCATTAGCACAATACAGCAACGAACGATTTAGAGCTAGATATTTTATTTCGAATTTCAAAGAAATATCGATAAATTATGCGGCTAGATACTGTAGTTTAAAATAGAACTTAATGACATCAGCATATCTTTATTATTATTTATTTTACCAACAAATTTATACTTGCTTCCAAACTTTGAGATGGTAGTGTATATATATCAACCTGTAAGTGGAAAGATATCTGTGATTAAACGGTTTATTTTCACTGCATAGCTGGGGTTACAATATATGTATGTACATATGTATGTATGTATACAAGTTTGTGTCACATACACTTCCTTAGATATTGTATTGGATGATATACAAATATACCAGAGTTCTGTCTTATTTATCCTTACTTGAATTTCAATTTTTTTTTAGATATTACGGTTTGAGAGAACCGTTGGATGCCAAATTGGAAAAAAAGGATAAGTTCATATATTTTAGTTGATTTTTTCTTTGATTTCAGTAGATAAATGAATGTTGGAATTTAGTACATGTTGATCTAGAATTTTTTATAAATATGTATTTGAAACAGACTTGCTGTCCTAACTTTTTTTAACTCTCTACCTTCAAGGTCCACTTTAATTCCTTTCGGAAATCACTATCAGGCACCAGAACACTGCACAACCTATGTAATATTGAAATCCAGACATTTTAGACTTATAACAGGGATCAGACTATCACTATTAATTCGAAGCTGTTTTGCACTAGTGTAATATTGCTCCGGAAGTTTATTATACTATTGTATTACAAATCCTAATGTAAAATATAACTGTGATATGCTTAAAATATTTCCGAAAAGAGCAATTAGTTATTTAAACCATAAATACATCAGAACACCCCTTATCAAAATATCATATACCTGTTAGTGAATCCCGTCGTCTCGTCTTTTTATATTTTTACCTAATATGTCCCATTTCAAAAGTGTGCCACTGTACATATTATAACGGATAGTAATGATATTGCACGATCATGGACAAACAGAAGTTAGATTTTATCGAAATTCGTCAGTTCAATATATTACCAACATTTTTATTTATTCATTATAGGATGTACTTGTTCTTACGAGTGGTCATACAAATTTCACCACCAAACCACTATTATAACACAAATTTATAATCTCAAACAAACGTAAAATAAGAGCAACTTAGAAATACAGCTTTATTACAAAGCAATCATCTGAACTAATTTACTTAAGTTATCAAAGCAAACAAATTGCGACCTAATGTGTTAGAAAACACCGTTATTTAGCAATATAATCATAGAAAGTGAATGACAGAGATAAAAAAAAAGATACACAGTGCAGAAAAACAACGGTTTGAGTTCAAGGCAGTTCAGGATATTTTGGAATGGGCTTAACAAAAAATACTCTTACACGATTCTTAACGAAACAAATATTTCCCGCTAGACAATTACATAACACCAAAATCAACTGAGATATTAATCTTAGAGATAAATCATGATTACCTGTCAAGAAAAGACAATAACATTCGTAAATCATATGTATGTATTTTCACAGAAAGTATCAGGAGAAAAATGTAAACATAGTATTTCGCTTTCAGCATGGGCATGATTATAAAAAAGTCGAGCATAAAGTAATTAACCTCAAACTAAGCTAGCACTAAACGATAATTTATTCTGATATGAGCGTCTTATAAGTCGATTATAATTAGAAAATTGTTCTAATAGAAGGCGTAATGATTTATTATATAGTGGCGCATTAAATATTATTACTGTTAAACATAACTGATTACAGACTTATACAAGAAATAGTAAGTACTGTATTAATCTTCAATAATGGCATCAATTACCGTAGACAAGTAATTATTAACTACACAAACAATTTCTGAAAATAAAAACTGGCATACAACGGTAATTCTGGTGGTTGCCAATCATAATCGCAGTAGAGTATTTCGACGGCATATTGCAGCATTTCTTATAGATTGATTCTAAACCAAAACAGAAAAACTAAATTTACTGTTATTTTTCAAATTCAAATTTTAAAATTTGCATGAAATAGAATTAAACTCTCTAAATATTAAATCCTCATGCATATTTTAAAAGAGAACACACAATCCTCAGCATCTTTAAAATAACAAAATGAGATTAATTTTATTTCAGTGAGGTAACCACATTAGCAAAAACAAACTCACACAAATCCCAAGTTGCGATTTTCAACTGTCGGCTTGGATGTTACTTGTTGTAAATAGGACTAAATAAACAATGCGACTATTAAGACTTCCATGATTAGAAACCAATAACAAAAAGCAAGAAACAATCACAGTTGTTAGAGACTTATTTCTTACGAATTCTGCCAGAAACTTTTATTTAGTTAGAAATATATCAAATCGTCGAGGCATATAAAAATAGACGCTCAAAAAATCAGTAAAACATTACTCGCGCACAAAAATAGGAAAACACAGAAGGCAATATATTTAGATTGAGGAAAGAATGAGATTACGAGAGAATTATAATTGAGTCACAAAATATGAGCGACTGCAAGAACGAAGTTAGAAAATGTAGGTAACTTGAACAGAGAAGATAGCTGAGAAAATACGATCATTTAGAGCGACTAAGGCTAACTAGAAAAGAGATAGTGGGGCGGTTGTAAAACATATACCTACGAAATTAATGCATTGGCCAGCGTGCTATGCCTTATGTTTTACAACCGCCCATTTTACATATATTTCTTTTCTAGCTCGCCTTGGTTTCTCTAAATGATCGATATAACTAACTGGATATAGCTGAAAACTGTTAGAATAAAAATTATTGATAGACTCGTTTAAACGATCAAACAGTTACGGCGGTTTCCCAGTTACTCGATGTTGGCGTTCTAATGAATTCACAGTTCTGATAGTCTAACCTCCCTGTTGTAACAAATGTTGAAAGCGAAAGCAGTATAGATTGGCTATATATGAGTCCCTATATATGAAAAATAATGTAAAAACATGTATAAATTGTCGAATATAAATTACCAGCACAAAAATGGTATAGGTAGTTCAGAATCTTCTTATTACGTTACATATAATTAAGCAATACTTTCAATCATGTTATATTCACATACCAGTTCCATACCATAATTTATATTATAAGTTTTGCAAAATGCGGCACTAACTGAATGTTAGGAAGCATTATTATTGCTACAATTTAAGATGCATAAATTCCAAAAATTAAAATGTCAAACAACATTGCTGTAACACACTCAGGAGGATTTACGTAAATTACTTAATACGTGTGCTAGAGACAGCGACACGTTAACACGCTCTGCTCATTATAAAACCTTGGCTATTTTTTATCGTTTTGCTTTATAACGCCGCTTGCATTAGTCAGCCGAGAGTGAGCCAAGAATGTCGAGGAAAGCCGCTTTGTATTTTCGATATTTTTAAAAGCACGACAACTTGTAAACATCATCGATTTAGTATTCGTCTTAATTATGTATGCAAAATGTCAGAACTTATCAGTTAAAGGCTGACATTAACATGGTTTAGTATTAATTCCTTTGGTTAAAATAAATTCACTACATACTTTAAAATAAATTAACATGAAGCTTTTTAAAAACATATATTTTTTTTTAAATGCACACAGTTATAGGCACATATTGTGTGCGACATTTCTAACAGAAACAGAAACAATGTAAAAACATGAAAATACCTACTGTGTTTGTACTCTCCTCATTCTATGTTAACTCTCTCTTTTAGTGGATTACATATAAAAATTCTATTGTATACCTAAAAATTATTTAAACAGGAATATTCTTGCTGAAACACGTCATTTCCATTTTACCGGTAAATTGAACCGATAAGGGTGCTAAACCGGAGCACTTTAGATATAGGAACCCACCCTAGTCATTGTATGCTCACGTTCACCTTATTGTAGTCGTTCAAAGAACGAAGGGACAGACAATGTGTCCTTCGATTTCCTTCCCAACACTCGTTCCATTATAAAGACCGGTTTCAGGTCAGCTCTACAACACCCAGGCAAGCTGAATGCACTAAAACGAGGCAGGTATAAGGAGAGCTATGTCGAGCAACGTAGTACGAGTGCAAGAAAGAAAATAGATATCACTCTTGCCCATGAAATCGTTTTACAGGCGAGCAAACAATTCGTGGATGGAATTTTAGTGCAAGTAATAAACATGCTGAATACGTGTCGTGTTCACCGACGAATCTTGCACGACTTGACAGACTCAGTAAAACCATCTGAACTTTTTTTGTGTGTTCTCTATTCCACAGAAATATCGTTAAACAGATTTTATCGCTGGTATACACTTTTACATTAGCTACCAGCGGTAAATGCATACATGTATGTATGTACGTTGTCGCCTGTGGGGTTGTAAAACAAGCATATTGAATGAATACGTGCTACGTCAAATAACACTCCTATTACAACGTTGATCGCAATGTCCGTTTTAAGAAATTATACACACTTTAGTTAAATAAATATTGATTACAATATTTATACTTACAGTTTTAATCTTAAAAAAGTATATTCTAATTAAATGAATGATACACCAATCACGATATATTTTTTCACTTAAAATAAAACTTAGAGCAAAATAATTTACATACATTCATACCAGTGTTAGATCAGATTCTTTTGGCACGGAAAATTGGATTCGTTTTTTCTATATTATAAAATTATAAATTCAACCATTCAATTATCAAGTCTTAATGTTATATAACACGATTAACGGACAAATTAAAGAAAATATATCATAAATTTTTGTAAGGAATACTCATTTCTATGTTCAAATAAAGCTATCAAATAACGTTCAGATTTAAAAATCACTAATTTAAGCAACAATTATGTATTAAAAACAATGACTTGGTCTGACTTTAAAAACATTAATTCAAGTCGTTTATTTGCTGTAATAATTTAATATTACAAACATTGATATTCAGCCCCGTTAATCTTTGTATGACAGTGTCTGGTGAGACCGACACGTTTGCAATCTCGTGGAATTTAACAACACAAATTATTTCACAAAATAAAAATGTCAATATACGAACATTTTCTGAATCCTTAATAGTAAAATACACTATTTAAACCTAAATCGTTTCTTTTCTGTCCGTAATTCCTAATTGGTCTTTTCCACCTTTTCTATTTATTGTGTTCCATTTACAATTCCAGATATTTTACACTGTATCTTCTTCAATGTTTCCTAGCCATCTATTTACGGGTCTTCTCTTTGTTTTATTGGCAACTGATTAACTACAGATGGCACTTTATTGATATTCTTATTTCAAGTTTCTCAATATATTTTAGAAGCAATTGTAAGTTCACTGCAGAGTAATTTTGTTTCTTTATTTTTTCTTTTTCATCCATCTTAAAATTATTCCCTGCTTATTTTTCCATATATTGACATTTCTTTTTCTGTACTGTAGACTGTTACCTTTGTCTTCCATAATAAGATTTATACCAGAAACTACATATGTATACAATATTTGTTCACTATATGTTCGTATTACAGGCTGTATATTTTTCATGATTAAATATCTAATCTTCTTCAGTCACTTAAATCCCAAAATTTCTAGCTTAGTACGTCAAAAGTTTTGTCAATCTTAAATCGAATCTATAATGCGGAAAAGCGAATCTATAATGCCGCAAAGCAAGTTTTTTATGTGAACTGTTAACTTACATTAGAAAAGTTTGTATACAAATCCATAGAAATATGGGCTAAAATAGTCTAGGCAATCTTGTATTTTAAAATAGAATTTTAATCTTTAAAACTAATAATCGGTAGTGATTTACAGAAGTTACGCTATAATACCCAAAGATCAAACTTATTAAGAGAAAAAACTGTATATTTGCTCTCATTCAACATAGTTTAATATGTTGGCACTTCACAGTTTTCACCGAGGTCATTCACGCTACTAATATATTAAAAAACTGCCAAATCATTACTTTTTTAATATATCCCTATGGAAGCTCTCGATGTATTGGTGGCCAACTCGGATTGAATGCCAAGTTTAAATTGTTTCACGAGTTTTTATTTGTTGTTGTTTCAACTGTTGCTAAACAGTTCCACACACTTACCTTAAAATTATATGGAAAAATTTTTCATAATATGTATCTGGAACAAGGAAAAGATTAATTAATTATTGGAATTTTTGAAATATTTACATGAATACATAATGCAAATAACATACAGGGTGTCTCAGCGAGACTCTTCATTAAAAGTTTATGGGGTTCTGGCCAAAATATAAATTTGAATATTTAGAATTATACAGGGTGCGGCTAAACTATTGCACCAAGTGGAATAACAGGCAAACGCTTAGCAGATTCAGTGTTATTATTATAAACCCTTCGACGTGTTGCGTTGTATATCATCACAGAATACAGGAAATACCCGACAATTTTATACGACTTTGTAAACAATATAAGCAAGTCCTAAACAAAGTGATACCTATCCGACTCAGTAATATCACGGTTACATCTAGATAACGATAAAATTAAATACACATAACCCGTAAGTTGCTTGCTTGTATTTCGGTTTGCCAAATCATTTATAAATAACCACAAATCGAGGAAATTTTCCTAAGTGGTATGGCTTTTACGCTTTCCGTACTGTAATTAAATAGCTATTAACTTGATAAACGACTATCCAAGGAGAAACAAAAAAGCGGTTCATGAGCTATTAACGTAGGTACTTTCGGGTTGGAGTGGAAACGTGACCTCTACTAAACTAAACAGAAAATACGCAGTTCCAAAGTAATGACCGCTGCAGTCATACTGACTCTCACTTCCGTTGTTTTGTGCTCGTTCAAGCTTTATAAACAATAAATGTGGGTGACAAAATCTACCCTCACATTGATGAACATAGAAAAAAGCCCTTACTGCTCAAATACAATTTGTTATGTTCATACATGTATTCATGCTATTTTAGTAATGTGAATTATAATACTCAACAAACATCTCTTTATAATGACCCAATTTTGCAGTTCATCATTTTAAATGGTTTCAACAATTCAAGACATATTCTATTTCGAAGACACAGTATAAAGTCAAATCATAAAATTAACAATTAACAACAAAGATTAACTAACAAAAAAAAATCTACTAACATTACAGGAAAATGTTGAAGATTATAATGCGATAAGACATTAATACTTCGAAAGGATCATCATTTTCTATAGCCACATCTATAATCATGTGGAATCACCCCTGTTTTTTAATACGAGGCACAAAACGTTTCAGCCCGCATCACATTACGTAAATTTAATAACTGAAAATTTTGGTGGTAAATGTAAATGATAGATACGAAATGAAATATATACAGTCGAATTTTTGGATTTTGTCCGTTACGTCATTAACACCGTAATTAAACACAGATATACGTAAAATATTCATCACCGCTATTTAACGTACATTAGAGAGAAATGTCAACATGATATATAAGTCCATTCATACTGATATTACTCATTACGTAACGGAAAAGATCCAAAAATTCGCCTGTATGTATAAGTATAGTATATGAACTTGCTACTTAAATATATATTTAGTAGTTAACTTCATGAATAGATCACATTTATAATAAAATAAGTAGTTTATGCCTTTATATTTGTTTATTAATATTTAAGTAACGAAATAGAATAATAGTAGAGACAATATGCTTTTATGTTTATGGTATTTTTCTTTCTTCCTGCTATGGTAGCATTCATTATTCATTACAATGATACTATTCTCAGGCAATTTTTGTAAAATGTTGTTGAACCATCTCTCAACAACATCTGCATCCATTTCATTGTGGCAATCAGTTTTTCTTCCCTCAAATACCAACAAGACATCGCCAACAAAACCATTTTTCAAACCAATATGTAAAATACTTAAGCGTCTTCCTGTACCAACATGATTTTGTAGACCCGTTGTTACACCAACTATAAATGCTTGTCTGCGTGTTGTAATATTAACATCTACCCACGCTTTTACTTTAGTGTGCCCTTCGTTAAGCTAAGTTTCATTTAAATAATATATGTATTGGACGTTGTTCAGTTCTACACTTTTTTATGGAAGATAAGTATCTTCATCTGCATAAAACAATGTCTCCACGTTCAGGGAGCATTTGCGATTACGTCTTAAAAACTAAATAAATAGTATATAAACATTTAAATAATTTAATTCCAAGAAGTTCTCCATCATAAAAAAACTATGTACAACTCGTCGTATCAAGTATTTAACAGTATCGTCAAATGTAGATAGCATTGATTTTCTTCCTGATCGTTTTGATGGTGGTGAAATTAACCCTTTGCTTTTATATTCATGACTTATTCGGTAAAAACTTGTTCTTGAAACACCTATTCTTATTATGGAATATAAATACACAGAAGTTTATATACGCTTATTCAAGTATACTACCTAAACCACCAATAATTTTCTTATAGATGTATAATATAGCTTCCTTTTCCTACACCAACAAATGCCCACGTCTCAAGGTAGCACGCTTTTTTGGAGGCGATGTTGATAATCCACTTGCACTAGGTTGTGAATCCATATCATAAGCAAATAGTAAAAAAAAAAAACAATTTTATTGCTTGAATACCGTAGGAACACAAAAAAAATGGAAAATACTTTACAAAAATATTTCTTCTCCTAGGTATAGTACCTACATCATAAATACTGGATTATCGAATAAACAACTTTTTTACTTCATACTTCACCATTCATATCCCTTGTATTTCTTATCTACTACTACTACTCTCACGTAATAAAAAATACATCATATTTAATGATCGCCAAAATTTAGGAAAGGGTACAATTTCTTGAAAAGCGAGTAGAGGTTTCTAACACAGACAAAAATAGCAGTGAACGATCGAATGTACCGTATGGTAGTATACGTTATTTAGTTGTATGTCGCATTTAAGCAGATATGCGCACGAGGGTTTAAGAACCCAAAAGATTAAACATCAAAGCAGGGATTTTATAAGGGGATGGATTTTACTAACTGCTGAATATAAATAAGCCATACCACCGTTACGCTTCTTTGGTGTATTTATAATTTCATGTTGTCAAAGTTTCACATTCTTGAGTTACAATACAGAATTATAGATAAGCTGTTAAGTAATTTACGATGTAATACCATAAACTGCTGTTTAAATAACAAAATAGACTATTAAAATTCCTTTAGAAAACCAATATTTCCATCCTTATAAATAGCCTTGTAAAATACCATAGCACAAACTGATAGCATCTCCTATAATTAACTATCGTAAAAGCTTCCCACTGAAAACTGTTTTATATAAGGCGATACGGCGCCTCTAAAATACTTTCATGCCATTAAAAAGAAAGTCTACAATTATTATTTCTTAAATGAAGATATTGATTACATTAATTATTTGTTTATAATGGTATGCATCATTAGAGTGTAATTAGCGTACAAGTAAGAACCCATTTATGTTCAGCATTAAAAAAATAAGCATTAAGAGATTTATCTTTGAACATACACAGATGTAGTATACCTTACCCCTAAATGTTAACGGAATTATAGAGAAAGCTTGATTTGAATCTGTGAACACAACTGCGACAAGTAAGTAATAAATAACATTTCTTTAATTGAAACAATATATGTATTTGTAAAGTCAGATAGAAAATAGAACAACGGATATGAATAATAACTAACCTTTTCATTTATCATGGAAAGTGCATAATTCCTTAGGAAATTTACTCAATGAAAACAGTAGACATGTTTGAAAAAATATTCTAACGTATGCTACAACAATCAATACAACAATGGGGCTATACCTACATGGCGTGCAAAATATAAATGTAACCGCGTGGCTTTTACTGACATAGCCCTCAATTATTTAAACAAGTGCTTACTAAATGTCGGGCATTGTTTGAGCTAATTATTCACGCAACTTCACATATCTAATTGTCAATGGTTTCAGCGCAATTTAAAAGTTTCTTTATTGTTTAGCGTGATTTTTCGTATTCCGTAATTCCAATGATAACATAAATCGATTTTAGAGCTCTGCGAGAGACATTACATTAGTAGATAAATCTTAATAAACCTCTCATTTTTTATACATGATTAGGGTTATGATCTTTTCCTAGAAACGGTTCTTCCGTGACGATGAAGAACCCTGTAACATTGTTACCAAACATTACAAATTTATCGGTCTATAATACTCTACCTCCTAAATGAAAACCAATTTACTTAAGTTTCCGAGTAATTGATAGTTTTTTTTATACGGCTGCTAACTTTGATCTTCATTAATTGCAATTTCTACAGGTATGACGCTTATTCTAGGTCAGTACAGTCAAATCACATTTCTGGTAGATATTGTAATAAATTATTAATTTTCTTCAATTAAAAAAGGAAAATCGCATATGACTTAAGTATTTTTTAAAAGAAAGTGGACTAAAAACTATTTTTGCCACTACGTCACCAGTACAAAGATCAATCAAAACAAAATGCGATTAAGCATTTACAAAGAAAACTTTGTTCGCGTAGGAAAATATATTTTTAAATCCAACTGGAAATTCAATTTCCTGACTAAAAGTCAAAACTGTGCGCAAATTGGATATTTGAAATAATTTGTTCGAATAAGAAAAACCACCTACTATTCAAAAATAAGTTCTCTTCAAATTAAAGCTAGACACTTCGGTGGCACTGACTGGAGCTGAAGAATTTGTCATCCAAAAACTTAATTTTATTTTCGTGGAGTGCATGAAACCGCTAATGTGATTCAAGTAGTGGCAGTGTAATTACAAATGGCAACTACAAAATTAAGAGATTTTACAAAATTTGCTCTTGGTTTATTTTATTTTTAAGCAGCTTTTAGGTATTTGACTAAAAAGGAGTAATTCTAAAATAAACACAGAAATACACAGAAATACACAGAAAACCCAAGCGATTCACATTTTTTTCTAGATACATATTACCAATTGATATGAAACGAGCGAAACTGACCAAAAACCTACAACAGAAAAATTTAAATATTTCTTTAGTATTGGATATATGTAGTTCTCGAAACGATCGACTAAAAATTTCTTAAAACTTAGAAAGCTGAAACGAAGGCTAGTTTTCAAAAAGAACTTAATTACCTCTTTGTTCAAATTGAAACTGGAATTTGAGAATTTGTTCTAATACCTACAGTTTTGTTATTTTTAATTATATTATTATTATTCTAGATAGTCATAACTATTTTTATGTAAATTATAGCTTTGGGATATTACATAAACTTCGATTTTTTAATGAATATCATCGTTGGTGTTATAAAATAGAATACTTATATTGTTTTGAAGTTTTAAACGTATTTTTTGTTTTATTTTAGGTTTTAACGAAGATAATCATGCTAAAGATAGCCAGAACGTTTGATGTTTCAAGACTTAGTGTATGATATTTACTATCAGTAAAACTTCCTCGTAGTAAATTAGTGTTAAACGTATAACCGGTTACGAAAATTGAAATAAATGTTTCTCTTTCTCCGGCAGGTTTTACCTACAATTAACAGAAATTAATCGATGAGCGCACAATTAAATACAAAACCATATCCTTCCAATGTTAAAAAAAAACAAATCACTTGGGTTAATTAAAACAAATTGGTGTGGTACTAATTATTAACATCAACACAATGTTTGTCACTGCTATCTACACACACACACACACGCGCGTATTAAGAATCTGTAGAAACACAAATGAACGAATCTAGGGAGAGAGACAAACGGTAAAACAAAGCATTTAAAATTAACCTCAATTCCGATTCAATTAAATACAGATTCCAGCATATGTGACGCACGCAAAACTAATCACTTCCTCCGTCGTTACTAACGTTAAGGTTACATATGTAATAGTCGTTACTTTCTGTGTTATAATCTATGGTTATAATCTACAAGCATTTCGGTGTTAAGTAATAAAATCATCGCACCTCATTTGGTACTATTTTCAAGAAAAATATACAACATCGGATTACAGAAAATAATCCCACTAAATTAGAAAGCAATTATAAACAATTATGCAAGAATGATCTAAATGAACTGCAGTTACATATCGATATTGTTCTACTATAGACTATACGATTTGATAGTGAAAGCTATAGGCTTGGATTGTGCGTGTCAAATAATGATGCTTATTTACTTCAGTTTTATCTATATAAAGAGTTGTGTCATAAACCAACATGATTAAATCAAGTTGGGTCTCCACAAATTTGTAACTATTACAATAACAATTTTAGAGATATACACCGCAAGATCGTACTAGGTGACAGATTTACTTTATCACGTCTGCGATAAACGTTAAGAAGTTTATAACAATTTTGTGAAATTCTATCCAGTATTTATACGACCGAAAGAAACGATGTACAGTCGAATTTTTGGATCTTGGTCGTTACGTCATTAACAGCGTAATTAAACACAGATATACGTAAAATATTCAACACCGACATTTAACGTACATTAGCGAGATATGTAAACCTGAGATATGAGTCGATTCATACTGATATTACTGATGACGTAACGGACAAGGTCCAAAAATTCGACTGTACATACATACATACAATATACAAATACATTATTTAGTGTGTGAGACTGGTACTAGCTCCAATACCAAATACACGGAACCATCAATTTGCTCCCGTATATACGTCGGCGGCTGGGAGGAAAGCCATTTGCATATTAAATAATCCCCAATGAATACAGAATTAATATCTGGATGGCCATAAATATTCAACAATTGGCATAATAAACGACTGTTCCATGTATTGCCTACGTTATTATCGACGGAAAAAAATGCTTTTTACGGACAACTTTTCGTAAATTTTTGCACTTAACGAAACGTCAACTGAGTTCGGTATTACTAATTTGGTAACTGCGAATTAGCATCTGTGTCCGTAATAATCTATATAAAACTCAACGAATAAGGTTGAATGGATCTGGCTTTGTGCATTCAACTTTGTACCAGTAAATATTTTATTGATTCGTAAGAAAATGTTACGAGCATCTGTTTCTGTAATTAATTAGCCTTCGATACTGGAACAACTATTTATTCTAAAGAGAATTTAGCTAAATTATAGATTCTTAACTAATCGTTTGAGGATTTGTGTTTACTTTCTTATCTCAATTTCACACTTCATGAAGGAAACTTACAAATTAGTTTAAAACAAGTTAATGTATTCAACCGAAATAATTTCTAATGCAGTATCACACTTACCACCACACCAGCTTAGAATATGAGTTAAGAGAGAAGCATGTTGAAATTGAAAGAAACTCATGGTTTAAAATACAATCAAAAACAAGTTGTAGAAAAATTAAAAACAACATTACTAATGATAATGCTGCTAAAAAATTAATACAATAATATAAATATCCTAAATCTCCCACATACTTCGAGTATTCCACAGTGCTTGACAGTTGCTAACTTGTTTACTGTAGGTGTACTACCTAACATATGAGCGAGCTTGTTATACAGGGTGACAACCGAATGTTTTTGGAACACAGAATGCTCAGCTTACCGCCGTGGGAGGGAAGCAAATGCGATGTCACCACTGTTATAATGTGATGTCATTTCAATAAACATTAAGCAGTGGATGTTAGAACATTGAATGTTCGTATACGACACGTTTATTCCAAATGACAGATCTGTCATTACTACGCAGCGATTATTTCATAGTCATTTTAATATTGGTCGACGGCGAGTCGTTCTATCTCGCAACACCGTCGTCAGCTGGGTGAACAATTTGAGAAGAATTGGCAACATAATGAAAAAAAAATCACCAGGCCCACAACGTATGGTAAGAACTCTTGAAAACAGAGATGGTGAGGCAGGCGTTCAATAGGACTCCTTCGCGGCCTCCTCGAAAACATGCAATTGAATTGATATGAATCGGGAATCGGTTAGGAAAATTTTGTATAGATAAGGATGTAAAATTTCACTCACTGAAAGAGACTTTGAAGCACATGAGGATTTCGCTACGAGAATGCAAGTGATTATTGAAGGTGCGCCATTGGCCCTATTGACATTATTGTTCGCTACTTTTTTTAAGAGGATGGACGCACAATCATAGTTAATTCTAATCGCTACATTTAGAGGCTACAAAATTTTGTAATGCCAGAACTACACAGAAAAGCAATAAATCCACAAAATGTGTGGTTTCGGCAAGACGGAGCCACTGTACGCATCCAACGCCATGGCCATCATCTCAATGAAATCATATTCCATAATGGATACACATCTTTTTTCTATTGAAAGACTGTGCTGCTGTCTTTGTGAAACCGTTATTGCACATCTTTAACTTAATTTTGAGGACAGCGACGTTTCCTAATATATGGAAAACTGGAAAAGTTTGCCCAGTATTTAAGAGTAGGGAAGCGACTGAAATATCCAACTACAGACCGAAATCTATCCTATCAAATGTGGCTAAAGTTTTCGAGACCATCCTGTATAGAACTATATACCCGTAAATAAAAGATTTGATAGCGGTGGAATAGCATGGTTTTGTCGACGGACGATCGACTATTACGAAACTCTGTACGTTTGTTCAACACGCCAGTGAAGTACTTGATGCCCAGGGTCAGATTGATGTAATATATAGTGACATTAGCAAAGCCTTCGACTGTATCGACCATGGAATCTTATTGCTAAAACTTCAATGCGTTGGCTTCAGTGAACCACTCCTTCTTTTGATGCAATCATATTTGTCAGATCGCCAGTTTTTTGTGTTCTACAATAATTATGCATCTGCTCTGCGTACTGTTGGCTTTAGAGTACCGCAAGGATCAAACCTTGGTCCGTTATTGTTCCTGCTCTTTATAAATGATCTTCCACGGGAAATTAATTGTCAAGCGTTAATTTTTGCCGATGACATAAAATTATTTACCTCTACAAGTACTATTGAGGATTGTGCTAAATTACAGGCCAATTTGTGTAACATCTCTAATTGGTGCCTTTCCAATAAACTGCATCTTAATATATCACAGTGTAAGATAATTACCTGCACAAGAAAGAAAAATCCTGTGGTATTCAATTACATAGTGGATCGGCAACATATCTGTCGATGTAATAGCCTGCACGACTTGCGTGTTTTGTTTGATATCCGAGTTATGTTCCACGATCATGTACAGAGCATTATTTCTTCTGCTAATAGAATGATGGGCTTCTTAGTGCGTAACGCTAGATCATTTGAGGATATACACATTTTGAAAGTTTTGTATTTTCCCTTGGTTCGCTCCAAATTAATATAAGATTCTACATGCACAGATAGATGCACCTGTGCTTCTTTCAAAATTAAATTTTCTTGTTCCACGACTATCTTGCCGCGGAGTGCCAACATTTTATATTGATTGCGCACGAACTAACATCATGTTTCGTTCTCCTATGTCATTTATGTGTACGTTGTACAACCGTGTTAGTGCGATTTGCAATATTTTTCTTTGTACACTCAATGAACTTATACAGGCAAATTGTATATGATTTGATTGTAAAGCTTTGCCCAATATTTGGTATCGTTTTTTCTATGTACGTATGTATCGCTTTTGCATTATATATATTTTTGCGTAGGTATCTTTATTAATTAGTAGGTACTTGTTTTTGTTTGGTTATTCATTCGTTTTCATTATATTAGTTTGCAATTATAGTTTTTCCTGTAATTGGTTTATACTGTTGGGAAATAACAATTATTATTATTATTAAATGGCATTGCATAAACTTCATTTTGGTGTTAATAAATCTCTATTATCTTGAAGATGCTATGTGTAACACTTATTTCAAAATCGTCCGATTCCCGTTTGTCACCCTCTAATACTTAATGTTGATAAGCAAATGCCGTTACACTGGTTAAACACAGATGCCAAATCTGGAGCAGATATAAACAGTTACTTTAACAGCACTCACCTCAAAGCTGTAGTTGTGAGAACTCATGACATAGCATATTATGTCGGTTGTGCTATTGTTATTTTTACTGAATGTACCTAAACATAATAGTGCCAAAATAGTAATGAATAATCAAACAACAAAAAAGACGCTGAAAATATCTCTGTAATGGATTACATCAGAACTATGATAGAGAATCAATGGTTCAGTCAATTAAATCATTTTTCCTGTCATAAATTCACAGACTACCAAAATATATTGTAAGTAAATATACATAAGTGAATAGGTACTACATATATGGCAAAAAGAAGTGGTCACCGTCTGACCACAAACGTCACAATAGAAATATACATATATTTTTGTTTTGCTGTTGCCAATTATGTTTATTGTAATTACATTCCATCCCCTAACATTATTTGAGTTCGCTTTTCATGATTCTTTGTGGTTTTCTCCTGAGTTTTCACACATATCACATTTATTGTATTATAGCTGTCTTTTTGAAGGCCACTAACTGCATAACAAAATAGGTTCAATCTAATGGTGCATTTTCGAAGTGTTACACAGACTCAAGACAGATCCTAGTGGTATTCTCAAATGTCCTGTGTTCAATAATTTAGATTAGAATATGCAAATAAAGATACTGAATGCAAAACGTTTGTTCTACATCGCAACACCCTGGTACAGCGAATTATGAAAACTGGTAACGTAGCAAAGGGTAAACCAGTAAGCACTCGACTAGTATCGACTGTAATGGCGGATTTTTGCTAGAATTTCAATGCAAAACTGCACAGAAGTAGGTATATGACGAGCGTCACTCGTATGCGTACATATTGCCGTTTTTATAATGTAGGTTTTTGATCATTCACCACACCGCGTAATGACTATAAGCAAATGCCAAATGCACTACCAATTACTTTGACATTAGGGTAAAATACGTTTCTTCTTTAGTAAACCGCTTGTAGTAATCCTATATAATGAAAGAATAACAAACATTTTTAGGTTAAATTAGGCAATTTTGTTGTTTTGAGGTTATAAAATAAAATATATATGATAAACGTAATGTCATATATTGCGTACTACCAGCTTAGCAATATCGTCTGCAAGCTATTGATAGAAAATAATTCGGACGTTTATGTAGATACTACCTTATGTTGTCAGTGAATACCAACAAAAGTTGCTCTTTATATTGTCTTTTACATTCCACAAATAGTAGAAATTTTTGTTGTCACGCAGATAACCACATTTTTGATTTCTCGTATTATTCAGATATGTGTGTATTTGGAAATTTTAATTGATTTAATCCCTTTAAAATTTGTTGCCTGTCGAATTCGTGTTATCTAATAAAATTTGGAGATTTTGTAAAAGAATTACAGGGAATCGTTTGTTTCTTGATTCTTCTCTTTCTATTTCGTCGCTCTCAAAGTCTGAATACTTAAATCATTCACACAAATCCTAAATACGGTAATCACTCAATCCTGGATTTAAGTAATCGCCGTTTCAACGTAATACACACAATTTATGCCCCTCTTTGTATTTTATATACATCACGTTGATATTAACAGTATAAATGAAATGTATTGTGTTGATCACCATGTGTGTACTGATATTTTAGCAACACTAAAATATCAAAATATTATCTCTAAGAAATACCGAAACAGATACTCGTGTTAAACCGATAGTCGCCAGGAAACAACTTTATCTGTATGCAAGGCAATTACTACTGGGCATCATATTCTTCACGTAGAGAAATTAACAACCCAATTATGACAACTTATATTTTCATATGCTTTATAAGTGAAATCGATACTGTATATGTTAAAGAAAGTACTTCAAATTCTTATTTGAAGTACAACACATGCAAAACATTAAACATCTACTTCGTTTCATGCATTCCGACTAGTATACATTACAAATATGTACACAGAAATATTCAAAGTTGTACTCATCGGTTTAATTTTCAACAGTTGTAGGTTCATAGCGTCATTATAACAATAAACAATTTACGATAGAGAAATATTTCCGTAGATTTCTAACAGAGCTTTAGAATAATACAGTTTTCATGAAAGTTAACACGTCGTAATTTTCTCTTTTGAGTTTAAAAATAAGATAACACATTTAAAATTAGCACTTTGGTTACTAAATATTTAATTTTTTCAGTTTAAATGTTTAAACGTGTAATATGTTCAAAAAGACTCAAAACAAAATGTATTGTTTAGGTATAAGCTACTACACTGTTGGGAAAAAGGGAGGAACACGCCCTATATAATCTGAACGCGGAAAGATGCATGCATAATTTTAGCAGTCCATAAAGGTTTCCCCTAAACGAGTTAATCCAACGAGTATCGAATTCTTCTATAGCTGCATTTTTACTGAGCGGTTCTGAAAGGTGCAACATTCCGTTGGCTTGGAAACCGAAACGAGTAGGAGAAATCGGCCGTTCTTACTGTGGTGCGAAGCGGTACTATATAGTTGTAGTTTGTGCGTAATGGAAAGCTGTTCGCATTATCTGAGCGAGATTGAGCGTGGAACTATTGTGGGTATGCACATGACAGCTGTACCCCTCCGTGAAATCACGCGCCGCACTGTACGCCAGATCTGAAATCTAGCTGGACAACACTAAATAGTTCGATAGTTATAAAAGGTATGCCACATTAATTTTGTAAAAGTTTATAGTAAGTATATATACATATATTTTTTTTTTTTTTTTTTTTTTTTTTGTCAGGGGAAATGCTTTATGCACACCATGTGCTTTGGTCAATCACAACATGGCGTGTGGGACTCTCACCCACTAAAACCCCTCAGTGCCCTCTGTAGTATCCGGAACCATCAAGTGATATTACATCAGATACTACCGGCATGCCCACTTCATCGTCCTTTACTTTTTCTTATTACCTTACTCAACAATTATTATATTTATTTACTTATAGGCGTGTGCTAATATCTACTCCTGCCTGTCGTTCTCGCTCTTCCTTTTCCTTCGACTGCATAATTATTACAATCACTTTATGTATGGCATTCCATATTTCCACACTGTTCGTCATAAGTTCTATTATATTATATTTGTCCACCGTAATACCTAGAGTATTATGAAGTACTCCACGAGTCTCATTCCACCTCGGACATTCAAACAATGTATGTTCGGCAGTATCCGTTGCTCCGCAGTAAGCACATACATCTGTGATGTCATTGCCGAATCTCGCGGCGTATGCCCTAAAAGTACCGTGTCCCGTTAAAGCCTGAGTAAGGTAATAGTCCAATCTGCGATGTGTGCAATTAATCCACATTTTTATATCGCTGATCAGTGTTTTCGTCCATTGTGCCTTGTCAACTTCAGCCACCCATCGATTTTGCCAGTGGTTTAGGGACAGTTCTCGAGCCTCTCTACGCGCATCTTTCCGGTCATGCAAGTATACTCTCTCACGTGCCATAAGATCGATAGGCAAAGTGCCAGTTATTACCTGAAGCGCAATAGCAGATGCTGTTTTGTAGGCAGATGAGATTCGTAGGAGCATGTTGCGTTGCGATCTCACTAATAATTCCAGGTTTTTTTGAACATCCAGTGCGTGTACCCACACCGGGGCTCCGTACAGTATAATATTATGCAACGCGCCACACAGAACTGCTCTCTTAGCACTTGTTGGACCACCTATGTTTGGCATGATTTTCATTATCTTCGCTAGTTTTGCTTCAGCTCGACTTGTAGAATCAAAAAATGATGTCGGAAGGACCCTCGCTCATCTATCATGATGCCCAAATATCGTATATGTTTTTTTGGTACAATCTTCACACCTTCCAAATTGAAAAAAACGTTATTTCTTACTCTTCCTCCTTTAGTCAGGACCGCTTCCGTTTTCTCTGGAGCAAGCTTCAATTTATGATCTTTCATCCAGTTGCTTATTTCCTGTAGGCAAATGTCTGTTTTTCTCATGAGAATATCAGCATCTCGCGCACCAACCACCAACGCAAGATCATCGGCATAAGCAACAGTCATGGCATCCACGGGAAGGTCTAAGTCAAGCACTCCATCATACAGAATATTCCACAGAATAGGTCCCAATACTGAGCCCTGTGGCACTCCTACTCCTACATCCACTACCAGCTCTCGATCTATCTCAATCTTCCTATCTGTCAGATATCTTGAGATTATATTCTGCAGATATTTGGGTACATTTTTTCGGGAGAGCTCTGCCATAATAAGGCTATGTTTGGCAGTGTTGAAGGCATTTTTGACGTCGATAGTAACAAGCACAGTCCACTTATTTTCATGATCCGCAGCAGCTTCCAGCACAGATTGGATGGCATGTATCGCCGACTTACCCTTACGGAATCCATATTGATTGTCATGCAAACCACCACTCTCCTCTAATTCCTCACTCAGTCTGTTTTTAATTAGGATTTCAAAGAGTTTGCTAATGGTGTTAAGCATGCATAGTGGTCTGTAGGAACTAGGTTCTGTCAGTAATTTACCTGGTTTAGGGATTAATATTACCCGGGCTGTCTTCCACGTATCTGGAAATATTTGTCTTCTCAAGAGAGAATTCATAAAGCCCAGCAACCATTCTGGTAAATTTTCAGCAACCAGCTTAATCGCCTCAGGGGGAATTCGGTCCGCTCCAGCAGCTTTACCACATTTAATATTCGCAGCAGCAATTTTTAGTTCGCATAGCGTAAACTCCTCTACATCAGCAACAGTGTTGGTGCTTGGCAGCACATCCCTTGTTTGCGGAAATAGTTCCGCAACAACACTGCGCTTTTTCTGTATGCTCAGTTTATACGGTGTCAGCAAGTTCCAATTCTTTACAATAATTTGATAGGCGTTACCCCAAATATTGTCATCCAATTCTTTAAGGAGGTTTTCCCATACTAATTTTTTGGCCTTAGCTATTTCTTTCACCAGATCTCTTTTAGCTTCTTTATACGCTGTCCTATACATTAAGAGAGCACTGTCTTCCATGTCTCTATTTCTAGCAACACGTGTGAAAGTTCTTCTACGTTTATTACATTCTTGTCTCTTCTCAGCAATAGTATCATTCCACCAATAAGGGACCTTTGACATAGAGTTTACCTTTGTAATGCTGTTTTTGTACGCCTGCTGAATTAGACTGGTCAATTTATCTGGAGTAACTACGCTATTTCCTGCCGCAGTCATTTGCATTGCAAGTCTAAATGCTTCCCAGTTTACTATTGTCTTATTCGCAGCAATCTTTACAGACGGCCCATATCCCCGTACTTCAAACCAAATATATCTGTGCTCTGTTAGGGTTTCTTGATCCAGAACCTCCCAGTTCTCAATTTCTTTCGCAATATTGCTTGTCGATAAGGTGACATCAATGTGTGAGTTTGTAGTACCTCTTACGAAGGTAGGTCTCTCCCCATTGTTGTGGACTACCATATTCTTTGTAGAGATCCACTCCGTCCAATAAATACCCTTAGCGTCAGAAAAAGGGAACCCCACATAGCAGATTTAGCGTTTATATCGCCAAGAACAATAACCTCTCGGTGGCGAACGCATTCCATTACAGTATCCACCTCCTTTCTGTAATCCAACATACTAATGTTTGGCGATATATAACATCCAACAATATTAAAATTTTTTAACACCAAAATCACGTATCCCTCACCAGCCGTATGACTTATAACATCTACATCCTTATTTACAATTAACACTGCCACATTTATTCTGTTATCCTTAAGCCACCTAGAATCACTCACAGTTTTTTTTTTTGTTAGGTTCACATACTACTAATATATCAGCCTCTAGATGTTTAGCATTGGCACATGCCATAGCTTGCGCAGCATATGCTCTACCCACGTTAATTTGCAAAATTTTCATTATCTAATTGTTTGCTGTACCACTTTTCTTACTATTTCTGTTTGCCATTTCTTTAGTCTTTTCTTTTATGAGCTTCCTATAGTAAGGGCACTTGGTTTGTTCTGCCCTATGTCCCTCGGTATTGCATGAGAAACAAAAAGGTGCACCCGTACAGTCTTTAGCCCTGTGATCACTCTTACCGCACTTCAAGCAGATCTCTCTCTTGTCTTCCCCCTGACACTCCGATTTATAATGACCAAACTCCAGGCATTTGTAGCACCTAACTATATTTACTCGGGGTCTTAAGTGACACATTGTCCATCCTATTTTAATTCTACCTTTTCGGATTAATTCGTTTGCCAATTCTTTCCTTACAATTAGCGTGGCGTTCTGACTGCCGTATTGATTCGGCCGAATGGATGCTACTCTTATGGCTCCTGCCGTAAAGTCACCCACACTGGTTCTAATCGCAGCCATTATCTCTTGAGGATCTACATCCCCATCGATGCCTATTACATACACAGTTTCGTCATTACTTTTAATATCAACTCGTGCCTCTTCATCTTTCCTTTGGATTCCTCGTTTTAAAGCTTCCGCTTTATCCTTGCCCCCTAGAACCTCTAGCAACACATCTCCTTTTGTCGTTTTCTTAATCGATTTGATCTTAATATCGGCTTCATCAATATTTATGCTGCTCTTTACTGACCGTAGAATGTCGGCATATTGTTTCCCTCGAGAGCTGATAATAACCTTTTCCAGTTGTTGTGTCACTCTCTCTTCACTTGCTCTTTGCTTCCTCACATTCATAACGATTTCAATTTTGTTTTTTGTCCCCCTAAAGATAAATTCAGCACATTTTCTCAAGTACTCGTGGTCAAGATCTCCCAGAGCAAGAAGTTTTACTTGCTCCGTTCCATGCTTGATCAACTCCTTTTGAAGTTTGACCAGGATGTCGTAGAGTTTGCTAAGGTCATTTACTCCTTCTGGTTGTATTGAGTACGGGAGCATATATAGTATTCTAGATGACTCTTCCTTTCTGCCTTTACTCGCAATTGTTTCAGTTTTGGTTTTAACAAATTCTATTATTCCCTCTTCCAAATTATCTTGCATTAGTGACATTACTCCCGGGAAATTTACTTTTACAGTACCCATCTGCTCCTCATTATCTTTAGCACTAGGATTAATCACAATCGCCATATCCCCTTTCTGCTCTCTAAAGGTTTTAGCATCTATAGACACAGTGTTTTTATAGCACGAATTAGGCCAATCGTAGTCTAGTACTTTAGTTAAGCCTTTCCAACCTGCATTCTTGGCCATTTCATCCTCAATTACCTTTTCCACGTCTTTACTCCTTTGACTAGTTTCTTGTACAATTTCTCTTTCGTCCGCCTGAACCCCCACACTTTGACAGTCTGCTCGTGTAAATATATACCTATATTGCAAATCAAAACGTAAAAATTATCGACAAATATTGTTATTTTTTATCAATTGTAATATCATAAATAATAAATAACCTACATCAAATGTAGCGTAACATAAAAAAATATTAAATATTTCCTAAATGTGTTAAAGGTGTTATTTACAAATAATTATACATTAGTATATGTATTTTATCATTTCATTTTTAATGAAATAAATTATTCTCGTCGTCGTCTTCAAATTCCTTTTGTTCCTCCTCTACTTCTTCTTCTTTTTCTACTTCCTGTTCTGCGAAAACGGAATATTAATATAATTAAATAATAGGTTTTTTTGTTTTGGTGGATGTCGCCGAAGTAGGACATGACTGTTGCCGCCAAAATTCAAATAACATGCCATTTGTTATAACCATATTGATCTAAAAAATGTACGTCATTACCAAAGTAGGATATTGTATATCTTACGAAAAAAAATCATCTTAGCATTTGTAAGATTATACGGGAAAAATGATAATCTTATGATAAAAACTGCAAGAAGTTAATTATAATTAATGTACAATTAAGTGATAATTGCTTTAAAGTTTATAATGGCAGCTGTTTAGATTTTGTAATATGTGTAGCTAATATAACTCTTGCAAATATAATATGCGAATCATGTTATACTATGAATTCAGTCAATTCCAATATTTTTCCTCATGTTCGCCGCTAACAAAAAAAAGAATAACTACAATTGCCGTGAATTGGCGTATATGAAACTTATACGGGCAATAAACAACACTAAAATCTCTATACCCATTGAAAAGTTTTAGCTCTACTTTGCCCTTCTTTTTTTATTATACTTACCAAAGTCGCAAATTGCAAAAAAAAAAACGTTTACAGAGAATTCGCAAAATAAATAAAATATTTAAAATTTTGACAATTTCATGCCAGAACATACCTTAATATACAGGGTGTTAGTAAATAAGTGCGACAAACTTCAGGGGTGATTCTGCATGCAAAAATAATGACAGTTTGCTATATAAACGTCCGTCCGCAAATGCTTAGTTTCAGAGTTATTTATTTTCAATAAAAGAAAAATTAATTACTTATTAACAATAATTTTATAGCTAACTAAAAGCATAATAATGATGAGTTGCTATTTTGACACTTCGTTAAAATATTTGTATTTAACTATGCATTGATATTGAATGTCGACAGTAGCCTACTAGATAATGTATTAAAGAAATGAAAAATACACGTTAAGATGTTTTATTTTTTTGCATAAAAACGGCGCCTCACACGAAAAAAAAGGCAAGAGAGGTTTTTTATCACAAATTGAATGGCAAATTCAAAAATAATTTTTAATTTGAAATATCTCAGTGGCGTACCATTTTGTTTCTTTAAAAAATTAAGATCATTGCCCGTATGCACGCCAATGATGAATATAAAATTCTTGGTTGGATGTCAAGAAATGCGCAATAACCATCTCTTAAAACCCACCAAATTTCATTTGCCTATCTCGACCGGTTTCAGAGTAACAAATAAATCGTCAGTTTTTAAGAAAAACTTTAACACCCTATAACTCTGAAACTAAGCATTTGCGGACGGACGTTTATATAGCAAACTGTGATTATTTTTGCATGCAGAATCACCCCCTGAAGTTTGTCGTCCTTATTTACTAACACCCGGTGTATGTATAAATAATTTCAGAATAATAGCACACACACTTCTGAGAGAAACGATCGAACAAAACTGAGTAAGTTCTATAAGTGAAATACGGTCTCGACCAACACACCATTAGGATTGTGCCTCGTAAGTGTTTATGATTCTTATGATGGTAACATAATATATTTTCTTTACCTACCACTTATAATGAAACATATGGCATGTGTTGCAAGAAAGTCTGTCATACTTCATTTTGCGACTTTTGTCCAGCTAGATATCGGATCTGGCGCATAGTGCGCCGTCCCGAACGGTCATTGTCGGTAGTGCAACGGACATGACGAGAATGGAATGTGCAAGGATTTACGCGCCTTTAACCGCGAGCGGGATGGCTTCGCGTGACTACAGCATGCATGGATCACGCTCTTGTATTCAGCGCTATAACATCACGTATGTATGTCCTCCTCAAGGCAACTTGGAGCTGTTTAGCCAGCAGGATGCGCACAGTGGGTCGACAAGACAAGACATGGGTGGATTTCCGAGTAGCGGCACATTTTGTTTTGACGAATCTAGATTCAAATTCAGCGTTAGTGACGTGCAAATTTTGTTTCATCGGAGATGTGGTGAGTGTCAACTCGAGCAGTGCATCCATCTACGCCATATCCACCGCCAGCAAGACATTATGCTATGTCGTATGATTACACATGGTGGACGTACACGTCTGCAGCAGACGATGACGGGTCGCCGATACGTAGATGAGGTGCTACGGCCCGCTGTGCTTCCCCACGTTCGGCAGCACCCACTTCTGCTACACATGCACGACAACGACCGCACGTTACCTAACGTTGAGGAGCTATGCAGACGAGTTGAAGCAGCATGGTTGGTCATCCCTTCCATTACAATACAAGGACTTATTGACTCCATGCCTCATCGTGTAGCGATGATATGCGCTCCTGCTATTGATGCATCCCCTCCCAGCAGACCAGCGCCGCTCTCCAGATGAAAGTAAGTTAAGCTACTTTAGTACTACTTCCATACCAAATTTCATTGCGTTAGAATCATACGTTCAGATCATACAAGGTGTGCTCGTCACTTTTTTCAAACAATGTATTACAAAACACACTAGAAATTAGTATGGAAAAAGGAGATATGCACCTAAAGATTTGTTATCGCTTTTATTTTCTATATTTAAACTCTGCCGAATGAATAATAAAAAACAGATGGGCTTTCAATGTTTTGAGGTTAATTGGATTTCAAATAAATAAACGAATTAAAACAGATGTTGTGATATTACACAAAGACAGGTATACGTTTTACATAGCAAATTCAACTTTTTTCATATAAAATTCAACACAAAATGACTTACATTTATACAGTTAAACAGTCGAAAGGCATTTTACGTTTATACTCTGTTTATATTCTTTATTTACTTTCACATCCATTTCCTGCTTTTTGGTGTTTTTCTCTAAACGAATGATTTTTGAAATGCAATTCGATTTCTTCTAATACCGCTAAACCGCTAAGGAAACTGAATTACTGCTTCAGTGAAACTACAAAAATTTTAATTTAACCCCTTTTGTTAATGACACACGATTCATTTGAGCACTGATCTTATGTTCATTAACTACTTATTGTGTTAAATAACTAATGCTCACACATAGTACCTGTAGATCAAATGATTCCAGTGCTAATTTAATATTCCTTAAACTGAATAAATACAATTCGATTTTCATTTATGCCTCAGACAAATTTCATATTGGCTTGCACCACGTTATTTAAAGTGAAATGCAAATAATGTATGTGTATACCTACTATTGCAAAATATTTACGGCAAAATCAAATAATGTCACTTATAGAACTAAATGTTGCAAATTACATTAGCAATCGGATAAGTAATCTTAATTATAGTTTATTCACTGTTCGCATGTTCAAACAGTCAATACCGACGCAATGCAAATCGTTTCAGTATACATTATGGATTATTTTAAGTGCGTTATAATATCCATGGCATGCATGGTCCATCTTAGGTAGGAGTGACGGTATGAATCTCGCTACTATCCCCCGACTATCACCTCCCGTTCAAGGCGGTTTACCAAACGTATGCATAAGTAGGCCAATTTATGGTGGTTCTACAAAATAGTTTCACCGGAATTACCGTTAGGTATATTAATATTTTACAATGAAAATCTATTCTTCCACTGTGTAATAATTTATTTTTATGAAGTTTTTATAAAATGGTCCCACCTTAGATATTAATCGTCAGATGTACTAATTATCTATTCTAGATCGTTCGATCTACAGATTTTCAATACTGATATACGACTGATTATGAATCTGCGACAGTTCCTATGCAGAAGGTGGACCGGAATTTGGTTGAGAGTGGGGTGTTGTCTACTAGTCGACCTAGCGTATCGTGCTTGCAGTCTATCTCTTCTTAATACATGGATGTCTCTAGGTGTTACAGTTACTCCTGTGCCAAAATGCATGAAGCACTTGCTTACTTCCATTCCGTATACTGATTACAAACGTAATGTTACTTTACAGCGAAATATAGCGTAAGCCGAGGCGTAAGCGTTTACTATATTTTGTATGTGAAAGTCCGCAAATTATAAACTCATATACATAAATAATCTTTCAAAAACTATTTATGTATATTATAACATTAAAATTTCAAGAATTCAAACAGCAACAACATTCTCCAATCTTAGGGCGCGAAATGCTAAGAGTAGTGGAGTGCCGAAGTTAATTCTCATGTTTCTAAACGAGATCATTTACACAAACAGTGCGACAGTAACAGTAGTGGAAAAGTAGTGCCAAAGTTCGCAAACTCCAAGCTTTCCCACTACACTACCCATACTTATACCGTTGCGCCTGCGCAATTAGCAACTGGCAGATTGTCGTTAGGCATGCGCAACAAAGCAGGCGCATCGCCACTACTTTTCTTGTGTAATTGCATTTCCGCACTACTATACACCTTTCACTACTCTTACACTACAATTGGCACTACCCTCTATGCACATGAAGCTTAAGTATATTACGTTTGATATTCAACGCAATACAAAATCTGAATTAATTTACTATTTAATTATTAATTAATATTATTAATTATTTATACTACGTAAAATAATGTATAGTCGAGTGTATAGTATTCGCCAACATAATATAAAATCACTTGTATACAGGTAACCAGCGGTACCGGGGGCCGCGATAAGGTAAAATATTCTTAAGCCCGATTTCATAATATAGTGTCCTTTACCTTTAATAAAGAAATTACAATTGAACTTCTACATTACTAACACCTTTTAGGGAATTTTCTAGTTAATGATTTTTCACATCCATATTGAACTGCAGAATACAATTGCGTGTATTTTATCTTTATTGTATTTTTTTCTTGCAGGAAAGAAATATTTTTCAAAATTTAATATAATAAAATTCTATTTATAAAATGTTGTATATACAATAGAGACGAGTACGATAGATAGCCGACTGCCCTCGAGGAGTGAGTCAGTACTAAAGTACATCACTGTACAATTGTTTCAATTCTTCTTGTGATTCTAGTGTGTTCGTACGTTCAAAATAAGTAAACGAAAATGTTAAAGTATCGCGAAAAAAGTTAAAGTGTTACAAGACACGACGAGGGATTTAAGAAAAAAGATATCGCAATTAAATTCGACATATCTGCTAACAGTTTATCGACAATTTTAAAACAAAGCAAGGCATTGATTGATGATAGAGAAATATAATAATATCAGGTGCACTAATTAAGGAAAAGGCATTAGTATATGCATGCAACATTTATAGAACATTCAGAATTCTAAGCAAGTACCGTATGGCTAGACAAATTTAAGAAGAGATACTGTATACTATAAAAAGTAATTTTCGAAGAAGCGCTGATGTTAGTGAAACAGATTGTAATCGCTGAAGAGAAACAGTGTTAAAAAACATTTTAGATATTTGTGATCTTAAAGACGCTTTAACGCAGACAAACTTGGGCTGTATTTCAAGTGCTTACCAGAGAAAACATCATTGAAAGGTGCTTCCGGGCGCAAAACAGCACAGAACGAACCACAGTTATAGTAGCGCACGTTATGATTGCGACGGACACACATCTTTTGGTAATTGCCAAGAGTAAATATCCAAGATACTTAATTCAAAGATGCGATATCGTTGAATACTATATTCAAGATAGTATTTAACGTTTCTTGCATTAAGTATTATTTTCTTTAAACAAGAAAATGATTTCTAAAATTCAGTATATAATTTCTTGAAATTCCAAGAAATTAAATTTCTTGCTCGAAGAAAATAAGTATTTGCTTATATATGAGAATGAGAATGACTTGAATTAAGTTATTCTTACTTAAACCTAGTAATTTGTTTTCTGTGTGATCGAAAGAATTCGACGATTGAAATTTTGTGAAAACGTAGATAATATATGTATATAATATATAATTATTGACTTTATATCAAAAAATTATATTGCATATTTTATTTTAAACAATATTAATTATTCGTTTTCATATAAAACATAGTGCTGTTGATAATGTGAAGGCCGTGGGGTTGTGAAGCAAATGTGTGTGGAAGTGAAGTGGAAGATGAATGTTCTGTAGAGGAAGAAATTATATAGACAATGATTTTCTTGATCATAAGAAAGAGGTTAAGCATTTGTCAAATGATGTGAAAGAAATTGTGTTAAATGTGTACAATTCTATGAAAGAATGAACGGCGTTCTTTCTGAAACAACTGTACTCAGAGAAGTGAAATGCCTAATCGAAGTCCATTTTAGTACTGTCAGGTCAATTGTCATTAATGGAATAAAGAAAAGAAGAAAGCGAAGAGATTCGGAGTCATTTTGAAGCTATATAAAACTACGACGCAGATAATGTTCGTCGTAAAACATTTTTTTTATCATAAAAAGATGTAAATTAATAACGCACAGTGCGCGAAAGAAGGAGGCTTCTTACTCAAACCCTACGGGAACTTTATTGTCCTAGAGTGCATACAAATAATGTCTGTGCCACAGACAGTCCATGTAGGTATACTAAGTTAATAAGTACTCGTGCATTTTGAGTGAAGGGCGTCTTTCTTACATGCACTGGTAGGATACTTTTTTCTCCTGCTGTACATATATGTATTAATTGACGCAATTTATAATTTCAACAAAATTAAAAACCATAATTTGAAGAAAAAGTTAAATTGAAAGATTTACGTATTCTAATAAAACAGCGGTTCATTTCAAAACAGAATTTTTTTTTAATGTGGTGGGTGCTTAGTTGCAGTGACTCCGTAAACTGTATCGCTTGTCTGGCTATCACTGCAACTCTCGCGGTGTAGTTTTTGTGTGTGTATGTTGTGTTCAATTGGCTTTGTGACAGCATCATATCGCCTTTTATGATGCCGCGCTGTTAATCACTTTGCTCCCAACAGCGAATGGCAAGTCGATCCGGGATTAAACTCTATGAAAAAATGTCACCGTCCCTCCAAAGAATTGAACCCCGGCGCCTATCGTCCTCTCACAACAATAGTCAGCCGCCTAACCACTGCGGCCATCGACCCGTTAATCTCTAGTGTATTGCTCTCCTCCTTCGCAGTTAAACATTAACTCAAATATGTAACAATCCATTTAAAAAAATTCATAACGCTAAAACAGTTAGCAAAAATAAATTCATAAAGTCGCACCAAATTAATCAATAATTAGTAGAGCTATTGATGCCACATACATACATAACCAGAGATATTTCTAGCGTTATCGGATTTGCGATCGGCAGCTAGGCATGTTCAGCTATTTGTATAGGTGTATACTATATCATTTACATATTAAAAAGCTATTATATAAATTTCAATAAAAAGAAAATAACAGTTGCACATAATCAAGTATCGCATAATGTTTGTTCCCAGTTAAATCTAATTGTAACTTTCTCGAACATAATAAACTTTATTCGAACACGAGGAGTATTATACTTTATGAACCAGCTATTTAATATTTCCGCTTCTTAGTCACAAAAACGTACTCAGTCTACCGAAGCACAGTTAATTGTACACATACCAGCTGCACGTATGTACTTACATGTGAAGGTACTTAAAATATTAATCACTACATACAGCCGAGTGCTTCGTACTTACGAGCAAATTGTGTATAGCCACAGGTTACACTAAATGTATTACTATATATTATCAACAAAGCAAAAGGAAGTTTCTAGCTATGACAGAAAGAAAAATACATTCTTATATACAACTAATTTGTTACAATTTTACTAATTTCTTTAATGTGCCCATTTTTGAGAGAGAATTTAAGTAAAATTTGAATAATATTTGAGAAAAATAGTTACCCAAATGAGTTGTGTGATAAATGAATAAAGAAAAGAATAAATAAAATACAACACACGTATGATACCATACATATATGTATAATATAAAATCGTATAACAACTTAAACGAAAAAAATACGCCTAATATCAATAAAAATTTATTTGCTAAGCAATCAACAATGAAAAAATACTCAAACTAATGTCATCTATAATTTAGACTGCAGACTGTTAAAAATGTTATATCGATTAGACCACACAATATATAAATAAACGACTTCATAACCGCCAATACACTGTTTGACTTAAGATAATCACTGAAACTGCTTTGTCTTTTAAAAATAAACGATATATAATTATAAAAATTAATTATTATTAATTTATGAAATGATATATCAAACCAGAAAACAGCGCCGTCCATTTTAGAACTGATATTTAAGTGTCATTTATAATAATCTAATTCACGCCTGAATTTTATTAAATTCAGGAGATGATACGTTTTGTTGCCATTGACAGAATTGTTAGAGCTTAATAAACAATACATTTATATTGGAATAATTAGATTTATTTTCAAAGGTATATTAAATTTACATTAGTAAGTGTTTTATCGTAAAATTGTAGACATGGTCCTATAATTATATCAGCGATTTGTTTGGTCTTAGGTATTTTTGTTGCTAGGTATGTTTTAATATTATTTGACACATATTAAATGTCAATTTCAACTGAATTTTGGAGACGTGGATTTGATACGCTGTATTTTAGCTAGTAAAATGTCGAATATGAAGTCTTGACCTGCAATGGTTCCCGAAATACAGGATTTTTAAGATAACATTGCAGTTCGCCGTATTTTTTGAAAAAAAAAAAACACGAATGAAAACTCAAAAACAGCTGATTTTGGGTATTAGTTACCTTGATACATTTTTATGCAGAATTGCATGCACGATCCGAAACACTAAAAAAAATGTACTACGCTATTTAAATTAAGAAAGACGTGAACTACCGGTAAACCGAAAGTGATACAAAACCGTAAATAATTTCGCCACTGAGACTGAATGACACCGTCCCTCACTAGAAGTTTTCAACATTGTAGGATTACGGGAACATCGAAAAATTTTAACGAAGTTCCATAAATAACCCTGTATATACATGTATACAAAATTGACAATTTTAATGATGATTGGGGTATCATCATTAAAATGTTCATTGTTTTTTTATTCCGATAATCCTGTGGGATGTTCTATTTAACAAGTTTTAACTGTCTATGACTTTCAAAAACTACAAACCTAATGTGTCTAATATGAAAGTTGTACTAGCTGTTGAAGCTTTCGAATATATCGACAGCTCTCAGCCTCTCAACTTTTTTTTAGTTAAGAAAACAGAGTGCGAGAGAGCATAAAACAAGTGGTAGATAGACGAATTTTAATTATTTAACACCATTTCATGTTTGCTCCCCTCCCCTCTTCTCTTCTTCCCAGATATTATTATTTGAACTTGTATCAAATAGTGAAATTTTTATAAAACATAAATTACAACAAAAAAAAATGTGAATTCACTGTTAAAAAAAATAATGATCCTGACGTGTAGTAAGTAGACACATGCCAACTAGCACATTTACGTTTCACCATATTTCACCACATATAATATCATATATTTTCGGAAGAAAAATGGGATGAATAATTTATTGATTGTTTTTTCATCATTTTTGTACAGGCCAAAATTACCGTTTTGTTTTAAATTTTAATGTAGTTATACGGATAAGCCCCAAACATTTAATCCCAAAAAATCACTTGTTCAAAACCACAGTATTTATAGGGATGAAATAAAGTCGTAATCAAATCCATATTTTTTAAAATAGCAATGAAATGTTAACAAATCTGTGTACATTAAATAAATGGTTTAAAGCTGATGCCAGAGTACACCTACATCAGAATATACATATGAGATGATTACTGTAGCTTTCATAAGCAAACATAAATGTGAGAATAATAACAGATTCAAAATGGAATTTTAAGTAGTATAAAAACACATTGTTGCATTAACAAAATAATAATAAACAAGATTACACCATAATTGTATTTTAATGTTTCCATGTGTCCCACCAAATAACATAAGGTCATAAGTATTTTTCAAACTGTTATGTGGTGGTTATTTTACTCATTCGGTAATACACAAATCAATTAAGTAATTTTTTTATGATGAGAGTAGTCACTAGTATTTCCATTATGTTTGCCATACTATTACCAAAACAGTATATAAATGCTTTCATAAAAGCAAGGATTACCGCAATTTTATACATTGTTTGTATACATTTATTTAAAATACTTCATTTTTTTACTTTGTATAAGAAATCTTTCCGCTGTTTTTTGTATTTTAGATCATTTTTCTGATAACGTAACAATAATGTAATAAGCAGCTTTAAAATGTTTTACAATACATACATACAGGTATCTAGCGAAGTTAACGTGACCGTCGTATCCATTTTCGTACTAGAATGATGGCATCAACAACAAGAATGATAAAGCGCACGTAATTGCTACTTATACTATAAAACTTAGATCAGATACAACAGAAAATAGTGATTCTGCAAATTAATTGCATAAAAGAACATAAAGAATACGATAGTATTATATAATAATCAAACAAGCTCTGCACAATATGCGAAACTCTTATTTAGATAACCATTAATAATGTTGTCTAATATATGTCAATGAATAAATTACGTAAACTTAACAATCGAAACGCAAGTCGTGTAAATATTTATACATTTGTATTACCAATACGAATGATTGCGACATAGATTAGCAATTAATAAGTGATTATGCACTCAAATACGCTTACTGACAATTTGGTAACCGGAAAAAACTGCAATGTAAATATTTACTATGAATTGTATACTGAAAAAAAATCAAGGCTGCGGTACGACATTCATGTTAAAAACGTTACTGTCACGTTTCCATTTAAATGACACGGTTGTTTTCAAGATCGACAAGATTTAACGAAAGTAGTCTCTAAAAGTATGCCATAGTCGTATACCAATCAGGTTGTCTATCAATAACCATTATCTTAATTGAAATGGAAAGTATGTTATACCATTTATATTTGGCTATAAATTTAAGTGTATAATAAATCTCACGTTCGATTAGAAATTTTATGCAAAAAACGAACACGTTCTAACGGAATCAATTAAAATAAATGTATGTTTCTCCCTCTCTCCATTTCGCTCTTTCTCCATGCATAAGTATAATGCAAATTTGTAGAAAAATGAATCTGCAAAACATATTAGAACTTACAGAATCGATCTAATTAAAATGATATGCATAAAAATATAAATATTGTCATTTTTATATCAATTTCGTTAGAAATCTATCAGATTAATAACAGAGTTTGTTTTATTATAAATATTTACTTATTGAAGTTACAGGTAATGAAGTAATGATAAGTACTTTAGGGTAAATAACAGTTATTTAATGTTAAGCTTTAAAAATGACATAAGTACCTCATCAACTTACTTCAGGATATGTACTTAAAATGTTGCACTAGTGTTAATTCTCAATAGAGTCGGCAAACGGAAACAAGTTTCAGTGCAGTGCGGATAGCAACGTAGAGGGGCAAAGAGTGGCACGGAAGCTCGACCAGTCGTATCAAAGCACGGTTGTTCAGTATTATTCTACTGGTCGTTGTTAGTGCTTATTAGTACACACATACTTGAAACTATTGCATATAAGTATTTCGAAGAAACTAGAAAACGTAATAGCGTAATAGAGTCGTCTGGATTTAGAATACGAAGGTGATAGAATTAAATGTGTAAGATGCCACAACTATTTGACGTATACCAGCAAGTGGAGCTGTGGACGCCACCTAGAAAGTATAAAACACTGTTCTGCAATCCATGGTAAGTGATTAACATTTGATATAGGTATTTGTTTTATTCTACAGCCCTGCTCATATGTATGGAACACCCCCATACAATTTAGTGTTCACGGCAATTCTGGAAGAAAGGCACAGTATCTTAACTGTATTGACTCAAACTAGTAGTAACTGGAATGAACCAAACATGTGTGTAAAGTAGTGCAAAGCGGAATATGTTTTGATCGTTCGTTTTATACGTTCTATGATAAACTCGCAAAAATTGGTGCAGTTACATTTATAGGCTCTGAAGTGTAGTTAGTATTCGTGTGTATTACTGAAATGCCAAATAAGAAAAAATATGTGAGTGAAGTGCAACGTAAATATATTATTCAATTGCATAATGAGGGGCAAAGACAGGTGGCAATAGCAAAAGCTGTGAAATGTTCTCGCAAAGGAGTTCAATTAACTTTGAAACGCTTTTTCGAGACTGGATCTTTTCAAAATAGACCAAAATCAGGTCGAAAACGAAAAACAATAGAACACCAAAATAGGTTATTGAAACAGCTTTCTCTTGCAAATCGAAAAAAAAACATCTTCAGAGTTGGCGCGTGAATTTAATTCTATTACAACTGTTCAATTTCAATTGTCAGACAAAGACTTAAGCAGTATGAGTTATAAGGTTGCAAAGCTCGTAAGAAAACATGGCTAACTGAACGGAACAGAAAAAAAAACGACTTCAATGGGCGAAGAAACACAGAAATTGGACTGCAGACGATTGGGCTAAAGTGCTATGGTGACATGAAAGTAATATTGAGGTAAGTTTCCTGGCACTATGAAGAAAGTAAAAGAAGAAGATTTGTATATGATTTATAGTTCACTATAGACTCGGCGAAGAATATAATCCTGAATGCATCATCCCTACGATGAAACATGGAGGCGGCGTGTGATGATATGGGACTGTAAGGTCGCAACAGGCTGCGGTGAAATGTTTATATGCGAGGATAGAATGAATTTGACGACTTATACAGATATGCTATCATCTGTTTTGGAGCCAAATGTTAATAAATTATTTACTCAAGAGGTTCGACCGACGTTTTTGTTCCAACAGGACAACGCTCCATGCCATACTTCGGCTTCTAAGGCATGGTTCGAAAACCGCGGAGTTTCGCTTCTAGACTGGCCACCACAATCACCGGATTTGAATCCAATCGAACACTTGTGGCCAGTCTTGAAGAAAAATGTTGCCAAACATAACGTAAAATCAGTAGCAGACCTAAAAGTTAAACTCAAAGAAGAATGGTAAAAAATATCAAATACTACATGTGCAAAACTTGTTGATAGTATAAATAGACGAATATCTGCAGTAGTACGCGCTAAAGGGGAGTAACAAAATACTCAAAATATAATATCAATTAAAATATACAACCAATTATTTTTCTGAGCTTTATTTAACCCTACTTTTTCTGTAGTTGACAAAATTTAAAGGTGCTCCATACATATGAGCAGGGCTGTATGCACTCTACCGTTTACTTTACTAGTTCAAGAAGCATTTGTCTTCTTCTGGAGTAAGTATTCGGACGGATGCCATATGGTAAGACTCAAATATCAGAAAATCAAAAAGACATCTTCATTAAACAAAATTCTGTAATATTTGAACGACTATAAAAATTTCCTTTTGAATATAAAATTCGTTTGAAAGAAGGAGAAGTACTCACTGTCAAATCAGTATGAAGAGCTCCAGTAACAAAAATTAAATTAAAAAATGCATTAGATAACATGAAAAAAATGGAAATAATTACTAAAGTAACCGACCCGATTGAATGGGTTAATGATCTAGTAATTATAGAAAAGAAAGATGGTTCCATTCGAATATACCTTAGTCCTTTAGAATTAAATAAATGGGTTAAGCGAGAACATTTTCACATTCCTAGTCTAGAGGACTTAACAGCAAACCTAGCTGGAAAAAAGACATTTACAGTTATGGACTTGAAAGACGGATTTTATCAAATTCCTTTAGATTCATCATTAATGAATCTTTGTACTTTCAGTATACTTTATGGAAAGTATAAGTTCAGAAGATAGTGTTCCAGTTCGGAAGTTTTTCAACGTGAGAATATAAAGATTTTTGGTGACATTGAAGGTGTGCAAGTGTACTTTGATGAGTTAATCATTGCTGCTGCAACTGAGGAGGAGCATGATGAAATACTATCAAGAGTGGTGAAGAAGTCGATAGAGTGTACCGTGAAATTTAACGCGTCTCAAGTGCAATATAAAGTGTCCAGTGTTAAATGGTTAGGGTTTATTTTTTCATGTCAAGGCTTGCATCCAGATGAGAAGCAGATTGACCCTATACAAGAAGTAGCAGAACCACAAAATAAGAAGTCCTTGCAACAATTTCTTGGAATGATCACATATTTATATAAGTTTATACCGCATGTCTTCAATTGCTGCACCTCTTAGAGAATTACTAAAAAAGAATGTAGAATGGATGTGGTCTACAGCTCAGCAAAATTCATTAAAAAAAATGAAAGTCCTTGTTAGCAATGCACTTGTTCTAAAATATTTTAATGCCTCAGAGGAAGTTACTATTCAGTGTGATGCTAGCACAGATGGTCTTGGTGTTGTACTTATCCAGAGGGAGCAGCCAGTCGCATTTGTTTCTCGAGCATTAACAGAAACAGAAAAAAGATACAGTATGGTCGAGAAAGAACTGCTAGGTATTTGTTTTTCTGTACAAAAATTTCATCAGTTTATATATGGTCGTAATATAAATGTTTATTCTGATCATAAGCTGTTAGTTAGTATTGTAAAGAAGGATTTACATAAGTGTTCCAATCGTATTCAAAGAATGGTTTTAAAGTTATTAAAATACAAGCTAAATGTCAATTATTTACCTGGAAGATTTATGTATACTTCTGATTTGCTATCACGCAATTTTTTAAATACTTGTGTGCAAGCTGATCCTGATATGTTGGATGTTGTTCATAGTGTATCATCAGATAGTTTCTTACCTGTTTCCAAAGAAAGGCTTTTAGAGTTACAAAATAAAACAGAAGGTGATGATGTTGTTTTGCAGAAGCTATAATCAGTTAGATTCTAATGTAAAACATTTTTTTAGAAAAAGAGCGTTTTCACATGTAATGATGCATATTTTGTAATGATAAGGTTGTTGTGCCATCATCCTTATACTCTCTAATGTTAGATCATATTAATGGTAATGTCCATTTCGGAATAGTAAAATGCTAGATCTCTTTTCAAAGATCTAATGTAAAAGAACCGCTGTTAGCTCGACAAACTCCAGAGTTGCCATTTATGAAAGTAGCAATTGACATTGCTGAATATAGTGGTAAATGTAATCTTATTTTAGGAAATTATCTATCCAAGTGGCTAGAAACTGTACCGTTAAAAACTAAATGTATAAGACGAAGAAATTAGTAAGTTAAAAATTTTATTTGCAACACATGGTATTCCGCAGTATATCGTGATAATAATATACTGCTACTTTCTGTAGTTACAAATGTAAAAATTTTGCTAATAATAATAACTTTAACATTAAGTATATTAGTCCTCATTATCATAAAAGTAACGGATTAGCCGAAAGATTAATATTGCTAAAAATATAATAAAAAAGGCAAAATCCATTGAAGAAATTTACATGGGATTATTGGAGTATCGAACTTCACCAGAACATCATCGAAAGAATCTAGATTTAAGGACGTTGTTGATGAGGAGTATGTTCAATTGAAAAATAACTTAAATTAAAACTCAAAACTTGATGAAAATTCAGTGCCTGAAAATGATTCAAATGATAAAACAGAGAGATGTTTAGTATAGTAACTTTTAGTTGATAAGTTGGCACCCGTGGAAAGGAATCCGTCCACTCACTTGAGACAAGTCGTTGATCTATTATTATAAATTCTTTTGTGTTCCTAATAAATACCAAAATATAATACTTACTACTTTAATTGCTTTAATCACAATTCGAAACAAGTTGCGTGTTGTTTTCTAAGTAATATGCGATCTTTGAATCTTAAGGAGTCTATAGACGATACGATCGGTTCTACAATCCGTTGTACAATCGTAGTTGGTTCGACAGTTTAAAGCAGCCTACAGACGAAACGATAGACTATACAATCTGTTGTAACTTCGTAGTTGGTTCGACGATCCACGTGTGAACGAAAAATAGCGACTAACTTGTATTTACGTTTTTATTTTCAACTTGTAGTAAGATAAGTCGTACAACCGATCGTATTGTCTGTAGGCAGCTTTAGAAGCAAGACTAAAATTCAGATGCAAGGCAAGAAACTCATATAAACACGATATAAGTAGTAGACATTCGAAATGGTAATCCTTTTATAGAAGACAAATATAGAGTTGTAACCCCGCAAAAAATACCGTCTGTAAATACTTTTTAATAATAATGAAGTTAATAATAACACATATACCAAATACAAAAAAAATAAACTTGAAGCACATATAAAATACATGCCAATATGTTTATAAGAATTTTTCAATTGCAAAATCACCTACTAAAATTGTCCCTGTAATATTGAAATACCCTGTCTAGTGCAAGAACTAAAGTAAAAGAGAAACCTGCACAATATCTGTAAAACATCTTAAACCTCTCTTATATAAGTTGTGATTTTTATAAGCACCACAAGTACATAAAATTATATTGCACCCTGTGTTTGTCATACTTCATAGAAACTGGCGCAAAAAATGCAGCTGATGTATTTTTCGCATAACCTTAACAGTTTATGCAAAATAATGTCTATAATTCAAATTGCCAGAAAAATGCACTAAATGACAAGAATTGATATTAAACGATACTTAATAATTACTCGTTGGATTGAGATAAAATGTTATTTTATTATTAAAAGGTCAAATATAAAACGCGACTTTTGTTTTTTTTTGCTTGTAGATGTATTCATCGTCCACAAAAAGGAAAATAAAGCAAGCAACATGAATTCATTAATAACCTGCGAAAATAATACCAAGCGACGTCCAAAAACGTACGAAACACATTAATCAAGAAATCGTGCGTGATAACACAGTGGGAATGCCGCACCAACACGCTAAATTCCACATCATAATTTACACAGTAAGTTCCATTCCCTGAAGAGAAGATCGCGACTCCATTATGTGATCATGTATGTATGTACACTACCGGCCAATGAAGTTAGGACAGTTAGTAAGTTGTTGAAAACTTCAGTAAAAGCAGCAATAATGCAAACAAAAATAAAAGTTTATTCTTAGCATTAAAAATATAAACAAATAAAAACAGGAAATTACAAAAAATAATAAAATAAAGCATTCTCATTAAAATATAACATTATACTGTTTTTTCGTCAAAATAACCTACTTCGGCTTTTAGCACTGCCTGCACCACACGGGGCATGCGTGCGGTTAATTTTGTCAATGTTTCAACGGGAATGTTGTTCCATTCGGTCTGCAAAAGTCGCCAGAGATGATCTCGTGATGTCGGACAGATTGTTCGTATCCTCCGGTCGAGCTCGTCCCACAGTAACTCGATGGGGTTCAAGCCAGGACTCTGCGGGGGCCAAGGTATGATCTGTAGAATGTTTTCTTCTGTTTTAAATGTTAAATAATCTTTACACACTCGCGCTGTGCGTTTAGGATCGTTGTCGTGGGCAAATACAAAATTCTCCCCAATAAGTCTCAACCCAGACGGCACAGTATTTTCTTCCAGAATGCGTCTATAAGTCTCTTTTCGCATAATGCCGTCAATCTTCACCAGATCCCCGGTCCCCGCACTGCTAAAGCAGCCCCACACCATCACTGAACCACCACCGTGTTTCACTGTGGGAAAAACACACTCGCGCAGCATCCTTTCGATTTTTGATCGCCTTACAAAAACTCTCCGCTTTTGTCCAAACACCTCAAATTTGGACTCATCAGTCCTAAGAACGTTTTTCCAGTTCTCCTCCGTCCAGTCCCTGTAATTTGCAACCGTTTTTGGCGGTTGACACGGCGCAACAAAGGTTTTCTTGCCGCAATGCGACCGAACAGACCGGCTTCTCTTAAACGGCGTTTGATGGTCGTCACAGAAATCGGCTGTTTACGTCCCCTATTCAACTGTGCTGCGAGTTCGGGTGCCGTCAATCGCCGGTTTCGTTTACTCAATACCTTGACGTGTCGATCTTCAGCAGGGGTTGTAATTCTTGACCTGCCAGGGCGATTACGGTCCGCTAATGTCCCGGTGGTCTGGTATCGACGAATTGTATAATGCACCGTTGACTTGGTAACGTGCAATTTTTCCGCGATCACTCGTACGGAATATCCTTCTCTATGCAACGTCAAAATAGCCGATCGCTTTTCTACCGATATCGCCTTTCCTTTCGGCATTTTTTAAATATTATTTGAACAATAAACTGTAACCGAACATTCGAGTGCAAGTTCAACAACTGACTGATTTATAGAGAATTCAATAATTACTCTGTACCTCGTTTTGTATAACTGTCGGGGAGATACAGGTACAATTTTACAACCCCGTAGACCCAACATTTCTATTGTAAACAAGCTTATTAGGCATCCTTTACATATTGTTTGTAATAATTGTATTGCTTGCTATTAGCATAAATTCAAATCTCTCTGAATAATGTTTACTTTTATGATGTTTTCGAGCTTAAATACTTTCATGTTATTGTTACTTTGTTGTAGGAATTTCCATCTTGATATCAGCGGCACCGAACATTGAAAAAAAGATGATTTTTTTAAATTATAAGAGCTGTCCTAACTTTATTGGCCGGTAGTGTATATATACCACGCACTGTATATGTCAACGACTTCAACAAAAAAAAGGGCGGTACACTCTCTCTTGTAAAATATATACGTTTCTGATTTTCACATGTACGATGAATACGTGAGTGTAAATGTATGTGTGCGTGTCTATGTTCATGTATACGGGAACCAATTAGTTTGATGACAGGTCGATTAACGACCTTGGGCGTTGTTGTAAGTGCGAGAGCACTGTCTCCTTGTCCGTCCGTCCCTGTCGGACGTCGAAACGCTGGCTTGCGTCCAAGTTAACGGAAGACAACGACTTCGATAACGACGACGACGACCGACGTCCACTTAAAGTAATTGATCCTTTCGGAAAACTGCAGTTTTTAGTCGGTCGATTTTATAGAAACTGATAGCGTTGTGTTCTTTTTTCTTTCGTACCTGACTAATTTAAGTATTTCTTTATTGTGTGAAAGCGAGTCCGCATTGAATACCACTTGTAGTAGCCTTTTCTTCTTATTAATAGTAAGCAACTAAACTACATCCAAGGTTTTGCGTTTAAGCCCATGTTGGATATACTGATAAGGTACTATTTTCAAATTTAACATTCATGCATATATACTACTTCAAAAAAACTGAACCAAAGAATTGAGATATTAGTAATTACCACTGGTTGTTTGACTTTTTATCTAACAGATAAGTAATATTTTTGGTTAATTCTCGCAAATGAAATTCGTTGTAGTTTAAAAAGCTAATATTATTGTGTACAAGTTTCTTGTGAAGGAAGTACCTAGACGAAATAAATGCTCAGGATTAGCACCTACGTATTTAGATATAGAAAATGTAGACTTATGCGACATTATGGAAGAAAACGATATTTTAATTATCGATAGTAGCTAATTTCAAAATAATTATCTATAAATATAATGTTGAAAATAATCAAGAAAAATACATGAGGAATACGCAATTGAAATAGACAGAACATGCTTATTTGCGAACTGCCAACATTTGCGTTTCTGCTACCTACATCTTTCCAAATATAACAAATATCAAAGCAAACATATTTTCATCAACCCATTAACTAACATTTTCGTTAATTTACTTAAAATTTTATACAAACATCTGCTGTAAAATAAAATTTTTTGAAATATTATTATGCAAAAAAAATTAATTAACAAATCTATTCAGTGAATAAAGTCTAAATCATTACGGTGGCGCTTATGGAGATACATAATTTACATTAAAAAATCTCATTTTTATTTCAATTTATAATTTATGTAAATTTTAAAGGATTTCCTTAAGAAATTCTTATATAAGTACTGCCGTTCAATACTATTCAAAGTATTTCCGCTAATGACCATGGTTCGAATTCTTAAATACGTAGCTGAATGGAATATTTTCGTTTACTGTTATTGATTTTCCTTGTCGTTAACACATAAGTAATATACTTAAACAAACATATCCTTTGAACCATATTATACAGCACATTCCGCGTAATCTGTTAGTTTTATAGGTTCTAGTAATAATAAATTTCTGTAATTTTATACCATTAGGTGAATTCTCATGCAATATTTGTAGCTAAGAATCACTTCGAATATACAGGCTATCGACATGTATTTTCTTGTTTTAAATGGGATGATATAATATTTGTTATTTTAATATAGGTACATATTCTATGCACCATTTCTAATTCATTTGAATTAGAGTTTCCTACCTCTAAATTTTATTGCTTTAATGTTATCTGCAAGTTTATTGCAACTTGTTATCATTACACCATTTACAAACCACCACCATTTACATAGATACATAATACTTTAACAATGATCGATTTAGATTTCCTGCATTCGATACTCATGTCAAAAATACTGATTGTAGCATTAAAAAATAAATATTATAAATTTGAATTTGCCAATGATGTTGCTAAGATACAAGAATTAGAATTAATTATGTAGTTAGTTATGAACACTGTATAACCTTTTGTATCTGTGATGGCAGTACTGAAAACTTGCATTCTTGTATGTACCTTGTACTTCGCTTGGAAAAGACAAAGCTTCTATGTCGTCAATTTGGGGTAAATATTTAATTTAAAATCATAAATAATCCTATTTGAGGTAAAAGAAGTCAATGGGGTCACACACTATTTTTTTATTTATGAATTTTAAAAATAATGTTTGCCTACATAATTTTAATTAATTATAATTGTCTCAGTATACGACAAAAATCCATTAATTCAGTTGTTGAATATTCATGTTTACATTTGTCATTGCCTGTAACGTACATTGTACAGCCCGTTTCAAAGAACGTCTGATATACATATGTACACTCGGTTGATTTAAAATCGACTCACCCGGCAAGCGACGTAGACCTAACGTCGCACACAGAAACTTTCAACATTTAACTGGATGTTTGTAGTAATAAAGCAATTTGCTTATGAGCAGGTAAAATAGCTACGCAATGGGAAATGAATGGGACGATCGCTGCAGAAATATATTCTTTTTCAGATACTTTTAATACCTACGTATTACGTAGTATAGCGTTTGCCAACACCCATTACCATTAATGACATAGAAACGCAAATAAAATAATAATACAAATCAATTTTAGAACCATAAGAAAAATTATTTATCGAAGCCGATAGACAGGAATCTATGTTCATCTTAAGTTTGTTTCGTTAAAAACACTGATTTTATTCCAGAATTTATAACAAAACACACAGTAAACAAATAATAATTTATTTCAAATAATAGAGAAGGTAAACGAAAAGGCAGTCAAACTGAAAACAAATTAATACACAGAAAAAACTTTTGAATTATTGGTTGGTTCTGAAGGACATTTTCTGCGCCATCATGCGAACATTCATTCTCTAAAGTATATGTAATAGGGTGAATCGAAAAACGCGTTTTTTTTTTCTGCAATTCAATTCTAATAGCACGGAAAACTTGCGCATAAGCGTCATTATAAATAAAAAAATATTTAAAAATTTTTTTCTCAAAATTTGAAATCGGGCAGAAGACCTAAAGTTGCCAAAAAAAGTCAAAATCCTTGTAAATTAAAAAAAAAAATCAAAAATTACAAAAAAAAATACATTTTTTGTTGTAATAGTGAAAAAAGTGTTTTTAAGATTGTCCAATGCATACAAAAAGTAATTAGACCCATTCTTGTTTTACTGAATTCGCGCAAAAGACCTAAAGTTGCGAGCACGGTTGCCGCCCTGAAAATATTATGTTGGCTGTGATAATGGATGAGGGACCACACTTTAGAGAACTTGGCTACAGGAGGATCCTTAAATCCAGAAATGAGCCATCGGCTGAAGGTTACGTAAGAGATTTCAAAATACCTTCAATAAATTTTAGTGCAAACGACTATACCGAAGTAATTGATTGATCAATCTGCAAGTTAACACCGCCGCCACTACTGTCCAAGATGCCAACTGAACACATTGCTTCTTTGTTGAAAGACAAAGCGCTATCAGCGTTTAACTACCTCAAATTCCCATGCCACACCCAGTCAGTTGAGAGGTATGTAAAACTGGTTACAGAAACAGCAGAAAAAGTGTGCGGGCATGAAACTCGAGATGGGTATATTAGAGCTACTTTAAAATCAAGACAACTGATGTCCACATTTAATTAAAAGTCAGAACTCAAAGCGGCTTCTATGTAAATAATCTTTTGCCTACAACGAACATATGCATTGTACAAAGTAAATAGTTACTGTAAATATTGTAAATAAAATTCATCCTGGTTGGTTGGTTGCGTAAGGTGGATGTGGAAATCACTTGTTAGAGTCTTATTACAAACCTCATGTGTTAAATAAACACTCATCAGATATAGAAAACGGCGTTTTTACGGGACTATAACTTAACTTATACTATAATTTAGACCTTTTGCACGAATACAGTTAAGGAATAACAGGTCTGAAAGAATTTTTTCTGGATTAGGGGAAACTATTTTGAATGGTTTTTACACTCAAATTAAAAATAAAACTTTTATGGGTTTTGGCACATGTTTAAAAATCGTCGAAAATCATGAAATATCGTTTTTTTTGCGATACAACCCGAAACATTAGACCTTTTGCGCGAATTCAGTAAAACAAATATGGGTTTAATTATTTTTTGTATGCGTTAAGGACACTCTTAAAAACACTTTTTTCACTATTACAACAAAAAATGTATTTTTTGTAATTATTGCATTTTTTTTAAATTTACCGGTATTTTGACTTTTTTGGTAACTTTAGTGCTTCTGCGCGATTTCAAATTTTGAAAAAATTTTTTTAAAAATTTTTTCATTTATAATGACGCCTATGCGCAAGTTTTCCGCGTTATTAGAATTGTATTGCAGAAAAAAAAAGATTTTCGATCTACTCTAATATGTAATAGACTTTTATATCTTGCCTCCACACATAATCTTATTCATGTAATTCTTTAATTACGCTTAAATACTTAGAATTATAGTGAAATTGTATGCGACAGCGATTTAACTATACATATGTTAAGCTCGCATTAAGAAATTATCGGTTTAGGAATTTATAAATGATTCCTTGCATATGAAACTGGATTTAATAGAAAAATATATTGTATATGCATAGATAGTAATTTACATACGTAGTAATTTACATACAGTTGACCATACTATTACTGCTTTGCATTCGGGGGCCGCAATAAAGCATACTTTTAAGGAGTTTTATGGCAGTTTGAGTCGATTCTAAATCAACGGAGTGTACATACGTGTTGTATTAGGAGAGGAACATTATTCAACAATTTCGTTACGAATAGTTGTAAAAACATCGAAAAAATGGCTAAATATGGTCAAGTATTGTATTGTACAGTAGTAATAATTTAAAAGAACACGATAAAAAATTGTTCTAGGTTATGTTATGGACACAAACATGGATGTATTATATATGGATAGCGTCTAATACACTAAACAAATGCAGAGCATTGATTCCAGCGTTGCCAACAAAAACTCATGACATTATCGTGAATTTAAAGCTAAATTACGGTAGATTATGGTAGCCTGTAAGAAAAAGTAACCTTTTAATTTCGCGCCATCTGGTGGCTGAAATTAAAAGTATTAGGATTATTTGAATGTGATTTGAAGTGGATTTGAATCGTACGTACATACATACATAAATAAAAATAACCGGTGTATCAAATATAACAATTTATTTATTACACAACTTAAATATTAAAACTTTAACAGTGAGTAAAATAAATAATAATATAAAATTAATATATAATATAAAAATAATATAAGAGGAATAAATTTATCTAAACAAAATAATGATCTCAAATAAATGGCAATTTTAATTTTAAAAAAGAAACAGTGCTTACTTTATAATATATTGTTTATCGACTTGGAATAACACAAAAATTATTCCCCACTTAACGGTTCTAAAACTATATCTCCTATATCCACATCATCGGCACTATTGTGATCCTTATGATATAACGTTGCAGTATTATATTGAGACATCATTATATCCGAAGGTTGAAATTCGACACAGTTGCCCACACATCCACTGCTTAGTAAAAGACCATTAATAGTTTGCGTAACTAATTTGTTGCGCAGCTTTGTTTTTATTAAATTAACTTTTGAAAATATTCTTTCACAACTGGCATTAGAATGGGGTATTGACAAAACATTTAAACAATATTCAGCTAATTCTTTAAACAATGGTTGACCATTGCCATCAAAGATATTTCCAACTGCTACCCAAAACTTATCTACTTCTTTATTGGAATATTGAGAAACATCATAAGTAAGAAGTTCTCGCCATTGACTATCAATTATTTGAACTTGACTGTGTTGATCGATATCAATAATTCTAGGCGTTAATTTCAATAGATTATACAACGAATGAGTTTTTTTGTTTATGACATTATCAGGATTAATGCAATCTATTACTACCATGAGTTTATCTGCAAAATCATACCTCTGTTTTATTTGTAAGCAAGCCGTTATTAAAAATTGCCTACAACGTAGATAAAAATCAATTAAGAGATCTTGTGGGTAACGTTCCTTGGAAATTAATGTCATAACATGCACCCCCAAATATATATTCTGAATGCTCATGTAATTAGCCTCTGAATCTGGTTCTATAGAATGTAAATCTGCTGACTGTACATATAAGGTATGCATGTAGCTGGATAATAAATCTTTGTATAATGAACACATTTTAGAATGTGTAGTCGAGATCAATACCTTTTCAGATTGAAAATATGCATTAACACTTGCTATTTTAACTAAAATCCATTCTAAAAACGCATAAAATAATTTAATCTGTGCGTCTTGCAGGCTATGATAAATTGTATCGGCAGCAATTAGTCTTGATTCTAATTTTTCATGAGTGAAATACAATGATAATGCAGCCCATTGCTCGTTAATTCTTTTAACAGCTTGAGCTAAGGATAACCATCGAGTCTGAGAAGGTCTTAACATTTTATGTGGGTCTAATTCACAAAATATCTGAAATTCTTTGAACTCAGATTTGCGCTTAGCACTTGCCTTAAAATAATTATGAATATCTCTACATAAGTCTTCACATCTTCGTGGTAACATTTTGCAGGCTTCGCTTGCAACCAAATGTAAGGAATGACATATACATTTATGTATATGCAAACCTGGATAATCAGCGTACATTCTTGCAGATATTGAGCTTCGTCTCCCCATCATTGTATTACATCTAAAAAGTATTAATAAAATTATTATTAAAATATGACATTGTAAGAATCGTTATTGTACCCATCTGATGCAAAGCCAAGTACATTTTTAAATGGCACATTCATTTCCTGAAATGAATCTAAAATTAGTTTGTAGAGTCGTTCTGCTGTAGCTCTTTTTTCTGCTTCATTTTCAGCAAGTTGTACAATACTCCAGAACTGCGATACTACAGATTCCACAGATTTGTCATAAAAACGTACAACTATACACAATGTTTTTACACATGCAATATCTGTAGCTTCATCAACTAAAATACTAAATTTAGTATGCTTTAATTTGTTAGCTAAATTCTGTTTTTGTATGGGACCAATTATGTTTATTACAATATTTGTTGCCTTGGTTCGTTTTAATGATATGTTTTTTGCTATATCTGAATCTGGAAATATCGATTTTAATAAATCGGTTAGGTGATCAATTGCTGAAAATGGAATATTGTGTTCTGTAATATAGCCTACTAATTTAATTTCTGCTTCACGTGCTTTATATTTTGGTTGATTATTTTCAACATATGAGGTAATTGTAGGTTGTTTCTTTAGTTGTTTACTTGCGCGCATATGTTTCTTGCTTCTCGAATGATTTTTAATCACGGTAATTTCAGGTGTTAAATTTTCAATGCAGATATTACAATGTGCAAAATTAGGCTTTGTATTACTTGGTCTCAACCACGTATATGTCTTTTCCCAATCTGCTCTATATTTCTGGGTAAATTTTTTTGTTTGATTTCATGCCTTATTTTCAGTTTCTTTATGGGTGTTCTGCTGCGTGATGTAGAAGGCTGTGATTCCATTTTCAATCAAAATGCTGAAGAAAAAAGTAGAATAATAAAGCGATCATCATTATTTTATTATTTAAAAAATTTCACTTACTTTTATAATTTGCACTACTTGCAAAGCGACAAAAATAATACAAATTTTAAAAAACAACGCGCACTACGTATATGTATATAAATTAATATAATATAGAATCAAATATAACTCTTAACAAAGAAGAAATGCAGGCTCAGCAGGGTGTTCTAGATTTCAATAATAGATATGAAATGCAAACTACATCAAATATAAATTTATAACAAAGGAAAGTAAACGGGGTATTTCCCTTACGTTGCAGTAATTTGATATTTTAACTTCTACAGATTTCAATTTACCAGAGAAAAAGACACCTGTTTATCAAGTTCTCAATTAAATAGAAATTTAAATAACAGTATGTATTTGTACCTCTGATTTCTAGATGTCGCTAGAAGTAAATAAAAAATAAAGTATAAACAAATATATTTCATGTTTATATTAGGACGGAGTTTGTATAAATTATGGTAGAATTGCTTATTATGGTAGACTCATTTTTCATTATCGTTTCTACTTCATAATTATGGTAGATTCCGATAATTACGGTATGATTGGCAACGCTGATTGATTCCAACATTAGAGTGAGAGATTGCACAAGTGAGATAGAGCTACGCACATAAGATTTGTATTGTTATTTTACAAGTTGTTGTCTATTTATTCCGCTACATATTTCATATATTTAAGTCGGTATCTGATGAATATTAAATGAGATAAACAGATAATACGCCAACAAATGCAAAATAACAATGTAAATCTTACATGCGTATATACACTGCTGGCCCGTTTGAAACTTTAAAGACGTCTATAAGTAATGCATTTCATCGAGCAGCGATGCCATATTCGTATCATGGATCACGCACGACAAATGCAAGTGGGAAAATTGCGTTGGTGGGGTAAAGAGAATACCACAGCAGACGTAGCAGTTACTAGTACTAGCTTAGTATGCTCGTAACAGCGTTGGTTTGCAGTTAAAGCTAGTTGGATATTCATATCGTATTAAAATATTTTATGTTGGCGTTATTCAAGTCTTACTTTAAAAATGTTCTTTGTTGGAATTTAAAATTTAATTTACAGTATTATTTTCTACTATTTTTGAAATCTATTATTATTAGACTCATTATCTTGGTATCTTTAATACAATGTAATAACATATCATTTTTTTTTGTTTTGTGTGCTACTATTATTAAGCTTTTTACTTTGATTTTGCATTATTAAAAGTGTATTCTAATAAAATGCTGTTTCTGAATATAGTATTGTCCTTTTTTCTAATCTGCTTTATAATTCTTTCATTTACTTGCGAATATTAATATTAAAACCTATTAAGACATTGCGCAATGATTAATTAAATACACAATAGTAATTCCTTTACTTAATGCATGCTTTTTCTTCGACAAGATGCAACCTCCGTCAAACATCAAAGCGACACCAGTAGACACTGCCTCCTTGTCTCGTACGTTGTACTAGCTGTTCACATGTATATATAAGTATAACGCTGTGGCAACTATGTCGATATTTTACATTGCTAGTAGGATTCAAGCTCTCTCGGGGCCGACACTGCATGAATCTTTTGCGTATTCTAGCTCTATCTCACTTTAATATTAGAATCAATCCGTGAACAGAATGCACTACCCATATAATAATACATCCATGCCTATTCTAGCTCTATCTCACTTTAATGTTGGAGTCAATCGGTGAACAGAAAGCGCCATCCATATAATATATAATAATACATACATGGACACAAACTTGACGTAAATCATGTAAGCAACTTTTCAAAACATGCCCGATACCACCCTGCAAATGTCGTCGTCAAAGAGACACTATTGACGTCACTAAACTAGCCTGTTTTGTCCTTGGTTGTTTAAAAATAAATAACACGAAATATGACGTAGAAACATCCAAATCAACAAGAAGCTGGGCTTATTAAAAAAAAATGAGTGACCCCATTGCAAATTAAATGGGAACTTTTCTCTTAGAAATTAGTATTTAGTAACAGTGTCGCCTTTAAATAAATTTAATTTGTGTGAAAACCAATGAAAATACCTATTTATCCTTTTCAAAGAAATTAAATTTGCTCTGAAGTAAACCATCTGCATAATTCATATAGTCCTGTTTCATTTGCAGCGGACTGTATTTTTTTATAAGCATCCGTACTATATTAAACCTCTGACCATTAATTTTATGCTTAATAATTATTCTGGGAATATTCATTAATTCTTTCACAAACACATTCAATTTCCATAAAACTGAATAATGTGCAAAATTATTTTTACTCTATTTTTAATTCAGAAGAGTGCTTTTAATTGAGATGCTTAAAAGTAGAGTTGCTATGGGTCAGTTTGCGACAAAAATTGCACTAGCAAAATTGAACACGCTGCTGGAGGCCAAACTGGTATACATACATATAAGCTTTGTTTTTACAGTTGTTTTGTGATGATTTGAAAATCATTTGCTGATAATTTATGTACGCATGCGTGAGTAAAAATCGTTTGCAAACTATAGATAATAATAAGTTGATCTGACCGAACGATCTTGTGATTACTTGTGTACTATTTCAATTTATTGGGGCGACACCTATCGCATATAGAATTACTTACTGCTATTTTCATATGCTGTTTAGTGTTTACCACGTATTTACAAACTTATTGCACGTGTACGATTGCGTTATTGCCGAGTGAAAACAATTTTTTAGAGAGTAATATAAAGAGTAATATTTTTATAATTTAAGATAGAAATTGTCTGTAAACATCTAAATACGTTTACCAATCACAAGCGTATCATGGAAATTCGTTAATAAACACGCCTTGAATAACAAAAGGAAAGTGTTCTGTACTTTAAAGAGCTTCTGACACACTTCTGATGTCTACTGTTAAAAAAAAATCAGATGCGCATGCGTCTGATATTTCACTTCAACAAAATACGCCAACCGTTCCAATCATTTGAAAATCGTTCCACAACGATTTTAAAAACTGCAAAAACAACCCACGGTTAGTCAGCGTTTGGTAATATTTCTCTGCCCGAACGCCTATCTTTTAGTACGCATGCTCCTGATACTTCCAACCGTTGGCAACGGCTGCAAAAACAAAGCTATAGACTCGCATATTTTTGTGTGTTTATGTTTAATTTTTCTCGTTAGACTTGCATTGTAATAGTAAAATAGTTCTTTTAAGAACTAATCGGCTGATATAATGACTTGCCACAGATAAACTGTTCAATACTGTACACATTTTTAGCATTTGTATCAGTTTTTATATCAGTGGGCAAAGATAGTTAGATATTCACGTATATTAATACAAACTGACGGTGACATTTTTTCAGAGAGTTTAATCCCGGATCGACTTGCCATTCGCTGTTGGGAGCAAAGTGATTAACAGCGCGGCATCATAAAAGGCGATATGATGCTGTCACAAAGCCAATTGAACACAACATACACACACAAAAACTACACCGCGAGAGTTGCCAGACAAGCGATACAGTTTACGGAGTCACTGCAACTAAGCACCCACCACATTAAAAAAAAATAAAAAAATTAAAAATAATAAGAATTATAGGAGAATAGAACATTCAGCAACTTCCACTAAAAAGATATAAATTATAAAGTTGAAATCTATTATGATATATATTTGTTCAATAAAAGATTATTCTGTAGTCTTCTTTATTTTATTAATCGAACAGTGACAGCCTAAGTTTTCTTTTAAATTTGAAAGTATGTACAATATTTTATCGCCTCTAAAACTTCTGATTTAAGTGTTTCTCTTACAATAATGACTTCTTGTTAATAAAGATTAAATTATAGTAAAGAACAGAATTTTAAATGCGATGATTTATGGTTCCCACTGGCACATTTCAACCAATGAACGTTTATCTTTACTCACCGTTTATGTATATTTTTGCTCTACATATTTAGTCTGAATGTACACATTTTAAATGGAACATAGGAATACGTAAAGATGTTTTTATTCAGTTGCTATCATTCAGTATCCTATTCACGTTAGAAAGCTATGGGGTTTTACCAATTTATAACCATTTGCACTAGTAAGTAGAAATTTTAGTTATAATATGAAGAAATGATATCATACAAGCGCAATACAACAGCCAACGCCATAAACATAAAAGATACTACTTATAAAATACAGAATATTGTTATATCATTAATAATCCATAAATTATACAAGGAAACCACAAATGTGTTAGCTATTATAAATAATCTCCAGCACATTAACCTCGACATTAACTAAGTACCTACAGTGGAAATCACAATGTAACCAGTTAAAACTGAAGCACTCGTGCTTCGATTTTCAAAATGTTAGTATCACAAAAGCAAAATATCCATTACTGCAAGATATAACTGACCTCAGAAAAAGTGACTTACAGCTTTGCTGTCCATTTTATCGAAATTTATTCTTAGTAAAAGATATCTACAGCACAAAAATATTTTGGTATATATAAGATGTTCAATGTTGTCTATACGATAGGTTACTTACTTTTTAAAGGAACAGCTTATACATTATTAATTTTCGAATTCTTTATATAATGTAAGTTTAATCAACAAACTGCACTGAAAGTTAAAAGTTTACTTAGTACTTAAAAAAATTATTGTAGTGTTTGATAATAATTGCTTTGAAACGAATATTCGGTATTATTATAGCAATAAGTTTTTATATTTCATATCAAAGATTATTATACTGGGTGTTTAAAAATCAAAATCGTTAAACATCTTCAAATCACTAAAACTATTTTATTTCAATTAGAACAGCTGGTAAATTTTTATGCTAGCTATCGTTTATTTAGTATTCCCTTCGATTACATATTATGTATAGCATTCTCTATACTTAAAGTCGATTCAGTTTGAGTTGCAAGTAATTTTGTACAAAAATATAATATTTGATATCTAGATGAGATTACATCATTTCTGTCCTTTTTAAATGTCATATTTTATAAGAAATAATAGTTTTAGTCTTAGGTAACCATTGAAACTAGATTACATACATATCCCTATATATTAATAACAAGTCGGTTTAATTTCAAAAATAAGAAGTTTAATCTCATAAATTTCGCAAACAGCTTGACTGATTCTACTTGTCATGTCTGCTGAGGTAGTTAGTATGTTATTGTATACAATTTTTTTACTTCTCCCAATGTGAAAAAATCAAATGGATTCAAATTAGACCTAATTCTATCCACCTATTGTCATACGTATTTGGAAGAAATGATCTTACTACTACATGGTTATGGAAGATATATCCATCCTTCCTATAAATGTTCTAAGTGATTAGCCAAAAAGTCTCTATTTCTTATGCTGCTTAGGTAACTATCCAAAAAGATGGACCAATAACAGTGTCATCAACACCGCCGTTCCAAAAAGATGGAAATTAAGAAAATATTAGAACATGTGGTAATACAATGGTTACAACAATTAGATACAGAATTAGACAGCTTACTAAATTCACTCAACTATTATTCAAAGTGCAGATTACTAGATTTAATTTATTTACTATTTTAATAAAGTGGATAATACAAGTATAAAAGTTATTGTCGGTGAATGTATGTTAAAAAATTTATATTCTCGACGACTATCTCAATAAATAAGGATAAAAATGATATTACAGTGCTCTAATCTATTTTTATGTTTTTTTACAAAATTGCTTACAACTGAAAATATATCAACTTTAGGTATAGAGAATGCAATCGAATGGAATAATAGATCTACAGTACATACTTAGCTGGCATAAAGAAATATAGCGTGTCCCACTTGAAATAAACGACTTTTAGTCATTTGAAAGTGGTTAACCTTGATTTCGATTTTTAAACAAGTAGTATAATAGAGTTAGCATGTTTAATATGTAAAATAAAACTTGAAGTATTGTTATAATAAGCTGCTTCAGTTTTTAAGTACTTGTGTAAATTAATTTATTTCTTTTACTTAAACTGTAAACTAAAACTATATCTCATACATTATTTCCTTTAAAAAAAACCACAGTAACCTGCCGTATAGACAAACTGAGCGCCCTGTATATAAGAGTATATTTTTATGTTATAGAGACTTCACTGTACCTATGTGTTTTTTTCCTCCAAACCAAACCATCCGACCTATAGTCACCGGTAAGGCACCGCAGCCTTCAGGCTTATTGTGCCACTATCTATGTGTTACTAAGAATAGTTTTCCATAAAATCAATAGCAAACCCGCACTCGGCCGATCCTAGGAAGATGCCACACCCTGTATATTAACAAATCCTAACTAAAAAGTATTTTGTGTTTCTCTGATAGTAGAATACTAATTTAATGGTTAGCGACATCAATGTGCGTTTAGCGTCGATGTTTTTGAAGCAACATACATATACATATTTCAATAAGTCCTCAGATGAAATCGAAAAAGTTGATGAGAAGAGACAAAAAGTGCATTTAAATTAATGGACTGACACCAGAACTGCATACTGCAACTTTTGGACCAGGGCGCTGTTACTACGAGTACAATTGAGTTTGGAGTAGAAATGAATTCACACGTGCAACAATTCGCAATTTGCCACATTCGAATCCATAAATAGACATGTATTTACGTATGTGATATGTATCAAAATTTAAAAATACGGTTATATTGCCTATATAACTATACTGAATGCCATACCTATCAGACGCAGAAGATAATCGCAATGACCTTATTTAAATGTATGTAAAGATAACCTGATAGAAACATCGTCGGAAAATATTTTTTAAATACTAAGACGGCCGGGCCTGATATTGCACTGTACAGGATTGTTCAAGGCAACTATGTCGGCAACTATGCTTAAAAAATCGGCAAATTTAACAGAGAGATAAATGGCTTTTTACTTGTATTCGACCTCTGACTGCCCGGCTATTGCTTCGTTAGCTAAGCATGTTCTTGACATAGAAGGAGTATTCTCCCTGCGTTAGCTACCTGCTTTTTACGGTTACACTATTCTTCCACTCTAATTTCAATTAATAATATTAAGGAATATATATATAGTGCAAGCTAAAAAAGATATCATTATAGAATTCTTTGGTGAAACTACTCAGTATATTCTACGATACCGATCTGCCGGTCACAGATGTGTGCAGAGGGAGTGTCGCTGTCTTGAACAACTGAGTTGTTATGAAGTAGAGTGCGTTTACATATTTATAGTGATCGCAGTTGCCTCAAACAAACCTCTATATCTTATTACTATTTCAGAGTATATGTTCAATTAAAATTTGTTTTAACGGTCTCTTTTTTGTTATCTAATTAATATATGTATTATTGCAGAATATTTGATTTTTTCCATATTATTACGAAATAAATAATTCTAATTTATTGGAAATAATTACTACGTAATAACCATAATATTACATATAAGAATATAATATACTCTAGCAGTAGATTGCACCAGTTCCAGGATAGTTGATTTTATAACTTGATAGTCACAGTTCATGCTGTGCGATACTTACACAGATACTTTTCGTTACATTATGATTTATCTACTCATACAGGAAAGATACATTTTCTTTCAATTATAGATAGTATAGTAATCATCCATTTAAATACACGCAGGTTATATCCATATCAAGTACACCGCGGTTTCATAAGATCGCCATTTAACATTTCAGTATAACTTACAAGAAACCGTATAGCTGCGCAAATTAATAAACGATGAATATTAATCTCGTTGACTGACTGAGTACTTTCGTTCCAATGTGTGGATTTGTCCACGGATTCATAAACTACATCTAGCGGCTGTTGAAACATCTTAGCGTTCCAAATTCAAGTAAACTTCGTTTGAACATAAATTACCATTTTCATTAAGCATAATTTAAATCAAATGAGAGTAACTAAATAAGACAAACTGACTAATATATTCGCACATAGTTTACGCAAAAAGGTATAGAAGTAAAAATAGAATGAAGTTAATTATACACACATTCATAAAATTTCTTAATAAACATTTCAGTCGTTCTACTGATTTTGAATCCAATTAAATCAAAATTGCTTTATATTTATCTATATATCTGTGAATACCTGCACCCCAAGAAAACGCTAAAAGTTGAATTTTGGTCTTGTGGAGCACAAGCAACGAATATATGAATAGAAAATATTTCATATACAAATGACCTGTGCGCGTTCCAACTTTAGTAGTTTATAAATTCTTCAAAATATATTAGATTTGATCGAAAATATATAATATAAATATACAATAAATATAATATCCTAACATTTTCCACAATTTGTAAAATGCAGCGTGCCTTGTCGTATTACAGATATATGACTTATTTAATTAACATTATGAATTAATTATTAATAGAAAACTGCATGGAAAAAATTAGCAATTCTTTATACAAAATATACGTACATACATGTAAACACATAGTAAATAGTACAGGGGATTTTAGTTATAAGTATGTCCTACATACTTCCTAGATTCCTAGATTATTCCAAATCGACATGTGTTTGCTTAAAAAAATTATGACAGTTTGAGAAATTACTATTTTATCTATTTTGATGAAGATTCATTAATACATTCTTTGAAACTGGATACTAACCAGTAGTATGGAGGTGACTTCCGATATTTAGCGGTACAAAGCCAGATGCTATAGCCACTATATTATTTCATCTTATCTTGGAAAAATTAAGAATTTGCAATTTCTTGTGCTTGTGTTTGTTCCTGTCTACAATTTCCAAACTGAAATAAACTTATACAATTCAAGCATATAGTCTTAGCATAACATTCACATAATCATTGCTTTAAACAGTGGGGAATAAAATCCACTGAAGTAAATATTTACCTGAAAAGCATTAAAAACAACCATTCTACTTCATTTTTATCGTTGGATAATAAAAATTACTGTAACACAACGTCGGGAAAAAAACGTAAAAATGAAACTGAGAAACGTTTACGTACAATTTTAAATAAAGGTAGCATTTATAAATAGCTACTTTAATGAGGTTTATTGATATTGTAAATTAAATTTTAAACTACCGAACAATAATAAACAAGTATACCTAAGGTTAAGAAAAACAATGTACTTTAGACCAGCAACTACTTTTTAATGTATACAAAATATTTACATTTCTAACGATTAATAACGCGTGAGCTGTTGAAAACAGATATTAAACTGTAAATAACACCAAAATATTTAGTTTTGTATTATGTTACGCAATGATCAGGACGCACTAGGTATCCGCATTCTAATCGGTTAAGGCTCTTAAGTTACGGCAAAAAAACTTAAATAAATATTTAAAAAACAAATTAATACTCGAAACGTAGAAATACTCTCGATATAATGCGAGAAAATTGTTGAACATACAATATATTATAAATATTATATGAGCTGTTGATGCTAGCGTTATCTTTAGTGTCAAACAATATTGACATATTTGTTTAAAATTCTACCAAATCTGCAACAAACATTCCAACTTATTCATTTCGTAAACGAGTTTTTATTGGGCAATGCACTGTAAATATATATTAATGCTGTATACGTCTATAAAAAGCATTATTACATCACATTATTAGTAGTTTAAACAGAACAAGGCAAGAATTGACATTAAGAAAGCAGACCTCGTGCCTGTTTATACTGAACTAGAACCGTGAGGGTTGGCTTCATAACTGTAGCCTTAGAGTATTTTTAGAATATATTATTATTATATTATGTGTTTATAACAAAAAGGTGTATTTTCGTGATTTCTTTAAAATCACAGTAGTAATCCATAATAAAAATTGAACTGAAATTATGAATAGGACTATTATATAGATTTCTAACAATTTCTGGGATTACATAATAAATTACTCTTAGGAATGTAGGTATTATAATCTTATTTTTCCATGAGCAAGACAAATTATATTCTTTTATTGTTATCTGTTGTTAGTTAGGGCAAGAGATATAAACAAAAACATTAATTTAAATTACTGCGTTAGTTTAACGTAAGTATTTTTTTTTAGATATTCTCTATTCTTTTATTTTATTGAAAAAATTAAATTTGGATTTTTTTACTTCAAAAAATATGCAGAATCATTTCTTATTTGGTTTATCTAATTTGAATACTGGCGGTATCTTAAACTATTGCATTACTATACACAAACAGGTCCCTTTTTTTCTGGTATTTCTTTCTCTAAGTACATATTTGTATTTTCACATTTACCGAAATTTTTATAGTTCCGCAGAAAATGTTGATCAAAATGCTTGTCAAACTAAAAACAAAGAATCACACTAAAAGAAAATTACATTGAAAAAATGTAGGTACTACACCTCTTACAAAAAATATTTAAAAAATAATAACTTAAAATTCCCAAATTTTTCTCGATCTATTAACACAAAATGGATACACACATAAAAAAGCAATAATTTGAGGTTGTGAAACTTTAGAATGGATGATTCCGATGTTTAATTAAATATCTGTTAAAATACTAAAGATTACGAATTGCAGGGGTGCTGTAGTAGATTCACATTAAACGTATTTAATGCACTTTTTAACCAATTAAAAAAAAACTAAAATCAATCTACTAACAATTTATTTATTAAGAATTATGATATAGTATATCTGCGTATTTTATGACAACGGAGTGTATTTTTTAATCTATTTTTTATCTGTCATCTACCTATACATAAGGTTCGTTCGAACCGTCAGTTCTAGAACTGTTCTCGAATTTGAAATCCTGAAGATAATGCTAAATATAAATAAATAATCCTAAAAATGTGCGGTTCGAACAGTAATAAAGTATCGCGCATGCCTACTAAATTCAGAACTGACGGTTCGAACGAACCTATAGTATGTGGTACAGACATTCTGAAAGCTCTGCTTTAAAAAAACTAAAAAGCGTACTATTTTCAAATGGTTAAAGTTAAAAACGATATTTATAAATTGTGGTAAATATTGTTTCACCAATAAAACAAACTAAATTTTTTCAGGGCACTTTATATCGCCACCGATTAATATTTGAATAATTCTAGGTTCAATTGATTACATATGTACTTCAGGATAACAACTTGAACTACGAAAGCCTATTGATAGGAGAAGGTAGTGGGAGGTAAAATTAAATGTATTCATTTTAGTAATGTCAACTGTTTGTATGACAGGACAATGGTTATGTCAAATACTATGGCAAATTATAAAACCACTTTATAATTTCCACTTTTTCATTAATTGTGTATTCCATTAGGATAGTTTGATGGCTCGGTAAAGTATTTGACATAACCTCTGATATTCCTGTCATATAATAAGTTGACAATAGTAAAATGGATACATTTAATTTTAACCCCCACCACCCTCTCCTATCAATAGGCTTTCGTAGTTCAAGTTGTTAGCCTGTATATCATGTGGGGTCTTTTCGTTCATTTTCATTGTATTAGGTTTGTTCTGGTTTCGAAAAATAAAGATCCTCGGACGTCCGACGCAAGCGCAGTTGATAAAACGCGTTCTGGTTATTTCTGTACTGTTTTTGATTTGTGAGTTATCTGTTCTGGTTTCGTTAAAGAAGTATCCACAATTATTTTGAACCGTCACAGGTCGTTCATGCTCCGAGGTGTGGACAACGTTCGACAGGTTTAGCGGCGCACGCGCTTTATCATATTTAATAATATTTGCAGTCGATTATTTTGGTGAGGTTCATCCATGGTTCATCAAACAACTGACAGCGGATATATATGTAAAGTTTTAAAGGTAGATATTTTATGCGATGAACGAATTAGTAGCTTTTGTGTCAAGTTCGTCGTCTTCGGATAAAGATGAACAAATAGTGCAAACGATTTGTGGCATCGAGATGCTTAGAGGAATTCCGAAGAACGAGTATTTTAGCGAAAATACAGTGCCCTTATTCAATGAAAAAGAATTTCAAATGCACTTCAGGTATGTATGTACTACTTGAAACAGTTATATTCAACTGGCTTTATTTACGTAAAACATTATAGTTATATTTATCTATAAACTGCTCCATGTTCATATACTTCATACATTTCGCAAGTATTATAAATTTACTTATGTAATTCCTAATATGTTTTAGGATACCTAGGAATATTATGGTTCAATTGGCAGCCAAGTTGGAAGAATCCCCGTTCTATCCAAAATGCAGCACTGGATTTGAAAAAGTACCCGCATTGAAGTGCTTACAAATTTTCTCTTGGTTCGTTGGGCATGAAGCGGTTGGTTTCAGAGATGTTGCTGACCGTTTCAATATATCTATTAGCAAGATGCACAATATTATAGAACACACATCTTTGTTCCTCTCAAATTTGGCAAACGAAGTGATAAAATGGCCATCAGATGAAGAAAAGACAATTATCAGTGAAGGGTTTCAAAGCATGGGTTTCCCGGGGGTAGTAGGAATTATAGACGGCACACATTTTAAAATAGATACACCAACCGAAGATGCATTGTCATATTATAATAGAAAGAAATATTATTCAATCCATGTAAGTACATACTTAAACATAAATATGTATGTATACCCTGTGCATATTTTGCAATTTTAGAAAAATGTACTGTTTTAATAAAATATTGTGCAAATTACAGATGCAAGCTGTATGTGACCATAGATGCAGATTAATAGACGTATATATAGGATATCCAGGTTCAGTACATGACGCAAGGGTATTCCGTACGTCACCACTAGCTAGGACGCTAGAAGCAAGATGCGGAGAACAGTACATTTTAGGTGACAGTGCATACCCATGTCGAAGAAATTTATTAACACCGTACAAGTTTAGAGACAATTCAAATGCACTAGAGAGAAATTATAACCAAAAACTAAGTAAATGCCGAATTGTAATAGAGCACTGTTTCGGTCTTTTAAAGCAAAAATTTCGGATGCTGTATCACATTAAATTAAGAAAGGTGGAAAATATATGTCATTTAATTAGGGCATGTTGTGTTCTCCACAATTTAAGCCTGGAAGATGCTCATTTCGATGTAGATCTCCATCCACCCGCAGATGATGTGCACGTTGATGAGAATGATGAGGAAGATCATGGACAAAATCGACCTGCCTTTGCCTTTAGAAATTATGTTGCTTCTATGTTGGATATATAGCTTTCCAATCGAGTTTATATTATATGTATCTGTAAAATCATTCATTGTATTTTTTTAATTTCTTTTTTTAGCAATATGTGTACAGTGTATTTACATACATATCTATATGGTTTTGGCGTTCTCTTATAGTTTTTTACACGTATATGTTGAAGTTCATAAGAAGTAGCAAATGTATTCTGGGATATGATGTAATTAATAGACACATGTAACAAAATAAAATTTATTTCAGTATAACTCTCTTATTAATATATTTTCACTCGGAATAGATACCGCTTAGTAAGATTTTATATTGACTAATTTAAAATAAAATAACTTCTCTAGATAATAATTTAAATAAATAAAACTCATTCAAATTAATAAATAAATCAGTCAAAATCTAATAGATATCGCATAGTTAGATTTAATATTGACTAATTTAAAAAATAACCTCTATATAATAATTTAAATAAATAAACATTCAAATAAATAAATAAAATCAATCAAAATCTAAAGTAATAAAGACAACATATTATAACATAAAAAATAACAGCATTTTAATAAATTAATGGTCCTTGACTAATTCTTCTAATATTTGTGTTCTTTTTTTTCGTTCTCCCAACTTTTCCTTTTCTAATTTTAGTTTTTCTGTATAATACTTTTTAAAGTCATCTTTCATTTCCATCAAAATTTCATTTCGTTTTGTATATGTTGATGTTGGTCGTTTTCTTTTCCTTTGGATTTGTTTCGGTGAATCTGGAATTGTTAATACAGGTGGTTCATTTTCCTCATCATGTATATCTTCCAAATATGAAGAAGTTAAACTTTTATTTCTACTATATACTTCTCCATAATTTTCTGATGTACTGGGAGTGCTACGGGGTGACATTTTAAATCTTTTACTTACACTACAATCAATTACACCTGTTGAGGTACTTGGAATATTTGAGGTGGACATGCTTAAAGTAGAAGCAACTTGCTCTGTACCTAACAACACTTTCGGTAAAATATTTACACGTTTTCCGAAAATGTCATCAAATTCTGCCTCATATGGAAAATCCTTTCGTGATCTGCCAGTTCTATTGTTGTTGTCCTTCATTTTCTTGTAACTTCTTTCTAACACTCTGAATTTGTTTTCGCATTTACCTGGCATTATTGTTATTTTATACATATTTGACAAGTCCATAGCGACTCTTTCCCACAATTTCTTCATTGTTTTTATTTCATTGCTCTGTACTTTACCTTTGTACAACTTATATAATTCTAATAGACTTACAATTTTCTCTCTTGTAAAAACGTTTTCTTCTTCTCTTAATTCCGAATAAGCATTTTCATTCATTTTAAATAAATATCGATAATCTGTATATCGTCTCTATTGTATGTATATTCCAAACAATTAAATTCTAAAAACCATAAAACTTGTACATACTTATCTTGTGCAGATGACACTACAATCGAGCAAATACTCGTTCTGGTTTTGTGCAGATCCGTAAATATCCGTAACAATTGAAGACGTTTTGCATCTACGCATTCTGTCCGGCGCAGTTTTATAACATCCTCAGATTTACGAACCAAAACAAAGCTATTATAGCAAAAAATTAACATTTTCCATTGATTTTCATCATTTCATTGCTTTTCGTTAGTAGGCGTGTGTCATTCAACAAACATGAATCTGTCAGTAGGTTTATAAATAGTTTGAGTTGATTATTTGATTGTTGCTTCACCTTAAAATTATTCATTTGCGATGGCTTATGAAAATTACGAAAAGTATGATATGTTGGAATGCTTTATAATAATAATAATACTGAAGTTGCATGTGAAACATATTCTAATCGTTACCCGGAAAGAAGGCAACCTAATAAATCTATTTTTGAGACTGAAAGATAATCTCATTAATCTTGGAACATTCAACAAATCAAGATCGAAGAATTATAATAAGGAAGATACTGAGGAAATTACGGTCAATGTTATTGGATTAGCAGTGGCAAATCCTTCCATCTCAAGCCGTCAAATTGAAGAGGAATTGGGTACCTATATCACGACGACGTGCGTTATCAGTTTTGAAGAAACATAAGTTTAGGCCATGCAAAGTAAGGAAACAACAGCAGCTCCTATTGATCCTGAACGACGCTTAGAATTCTGCAATTGGCATCTTCAACAAATTCAGGAAGATCCATCATTTTTTAGAAAAATTATTTGGATAAAGTCTACATTAGCAGTGCCGGAATTTTTTACCGACACAATCAACATTGGTGGTCTGATGTTAACCCTTACCGTGCCGTCGATGTTCAAAATCAGGGACGATTCGGCTTCAGTGTGCCCTTTTTGACAATTGTATTCTGGCATACACCGAATTTATCAAGAAAAATTAAATGATCAATGGTCAACAAATGGGTAACGATTAGAATATGTTTCACATGCAGCTTCAGTATTATTATTATTGAGAATAAAGCATTCCAACATATCATCCTTTTCGTAATTTTCATAAGCCATCGCAAATTTATAATTTTAAGGTGAAGCAACATTCTAATAATCAACTTAAACTATTGTTCCAACTACATGTTCCATATAAAAAAATAGAACTTTATGTTCTACGTCGAATTTCGAAAAATTTTTCAAAAAATCTCTAACGCCACTGCATTCTAATCAAAAAAGTGCCTGAAGGACGTAAAAGTCATTTTTGTCCATTTTCATAAATAGCCGAGATATCGTGATAAAACGGAAATGGGAAAAATCGAATTTTCACGGATAACTTGAAACCGAAAGCCGATAGCCAAATTTGGTTTTCACTATCATCCTTTTCGCGGAAAAACAGATCTAGGATGCGTGGTCCGTTTTTTTATAGCTGTTATAGTTACCAAGATCCCCTATTGAAACATCGACATTTGCCCATCCTGTACGTATTTAGTGGGCCGTATCTGTTTTTATCTACAACTACTACTGACTACAAGTTTTAAATTATAGGTAGAATATTTGTCTATTGCAAATGTACTACGTAATAAAGTAACTGAATGAAGTAATTAACTGAATAATAAATTTCTATAGTTTCTGCATGAAATAGTGAATACATTCCGACAGAATATTCATTCTTTCTATATTCGCAGCGTTAATATGATTTAGATTAAAAAGATAATGGAAAGAAGTTGCTTTTTATAACTTAAACTTTATTTAAACCAAATTCATCAGCCAAATCGTGAATACATACTATCACACGCTAACTTAAACACATTCAGTTTTACGAATGCAAACAGATAAGTGATAAACATTATAGATAGTATTGCAATTACAGTGTTGCCGATTTTCGGGCTTGACGACGTTGGTATAATGTACCAGGCTTGACAACGTCGGTAGAAATGCTTCTTTAGATATACAGCTGGCCCTCTGGCAGAAAGCGCCGGAACTAGAGTTGTGTATAGGTTGATACTCTACCGCGTTGTCGGTCCCGAACAAAAAATTAGGAGGAGTCATTTTTAAGCATAACATTGAAAAATAGACCGAAATACACGAAGAACGTTGTCAGACCCGAAAGTGGGTCCGACAACGTTGTCGCGGGTCTGACAACGATTACTACATATAGCGGTTCGGGCCTGTATAAACGGTTTAACAAATCTATATATATTGTACTACGGTGTGTTTCTGATACGAAATTGGAATGGGTCGTGTGTTGGGTTCGCGGATACGCCTACAATTTGTATTATTATTATTATTTTTAACAATTCAATAACAATAAAAATATCCAATAAAAAAAAAATCTGTTTATTTTATTTTTGAAAAGTGAAATCAAAAAAATTAAGAAATCCAGATACGATCTAAAATGTAATTTGTTAAAGACTAAATTAGATTACACAACTACTTATACTTAAAAAAAAAAGAGGAGGAAAAAATGCTTCACGATTAATATTATGGTCTGTGACTACCCGATGTCGCTGATAATTCAATAACTAGCTATGCTATACGTAGGCAACCCATTAATCAAGTAAAATCGGAATCAGAACTCGCCCCCTTTACAAAATGTTTACACAAATAATTAATAGATCAATCAGTAGATAATCAAAAAAAAAAAAAATGAAATAAATACAAACTACAGGAAGAACTCAATACACCAGGATGATTTTTATTTCTGACTAACCTTTTCGGTCCGGGATGTACTACGGTTGGACTTGACAGCTTTTGATGGGAATTCTCGAGGAGAGGGTGTTTGGAAACCGAAGGAAGATCAATTCATCATTTGTAAAGTCAGTTCGGGAAATATTTTTCTGGTTAGTTTTAAATCTCAAATTCACTTTTTTTTCTTTTTAAATATTTCATATATCTCTTTAGATAACGATTTTAGGTTAGAATTTTGAAGTTTAACCTTAAAAAACTATTGGATCAAAAGTAAGGTTAGGAATTTTGGCGGAGCTCAAAAATTGTGCGTCTGTATGATTTCAAAGTTAGAAACGTATCTATTGTTTGTTTCTATGGAAATTAATAAGAAAATCTGCAAATTCAAGGCTGTGATTGGTGGAAATGCGGTGTGATTAAAGATAACAAATGAACATCGTTTTTCCTTTTAAAACCCTGGAAAATATTTCGAAAATCTCTTTTTGGATAAGAAAATGAAGTGGAAAAACGAATTCTCCGGGTAAAAATAGGTCTATATTCGGAATTTCGTAAATTAAAGATGTTTCCTTTTTTAAATAAATGTACCTGTCAGCTCCAATGTTAAATAAAAAAATTCTCTTTTAAATGGAAATTTGCTGGTGAAAACATGGTGTAAAACGTGTTATTGAATACCTAAGATCATTCTCAAACCTAGCCTGTTACCTGCGAAATGTTATTCAGCGAGTTCTAGAATCTGGTTTTATCGGTGAGTGTTTTTAAAATGTTAACGGGTTTTTCTTTAATTTTTCCCACTCTTTCACAATATTATTTACAGTGTAACTATACAATCATAATTCTTACTACTAAGGTTTGAGTTTCTGATATACCGGATTTTATGGGCATTGTAATTGGAAATTCCCTCGGAAAGGATGCAAATTTGACATGACATCAACGTATAAGACTGGATTAGAACATTTTGTCAAGTAAGTGTATTCTTTCTGTATTTTGACCCAGTGTTTGTGTCGTGTGAGTGGTTGTACGATGAGCTGAATGGTGTCAGACGTCTTAGAACTCCGAGTGCAATGCGAAACTGATCGTCCTTATCGTTTCAGCTCGGAAATCCTAAGCTGGACCTTCACCTAAACCGACCATCGCATGTGTCGTGGCTAAGGTGTACAGTACTGTACCAGGACATTTTTCCCCTTGGTCGTTAAAAAAAAATTGAATTTGATAAAGTATTTTTTTTTTTTTTTTTTTTTCTCTAAAGTCGTGTAAGGAGTTTACGTGGTAACGCCCTTTGCTTCGATCTGTATCAATTTCCCCAAGTTCATACGTGTTTTCATTTAAAATTCTTGTGATTTTGTATGGTCCAATGTACGGTTTCGTTAATTTGGCGGCCTGATGTTTTGATGCATCGGTGGTTCTTAAATTCTTGACCCATACTAGATCATTTAAGGCGTAGGTTTTTCGTTTTCTTTTGATTTCTTGCTGTTTTATTTCCCATTTCCTAGATTTTTCCTGGAGTCGTTCCCTTAATTTGGTATATTCCTCTGCATATTTGATTTCCTTTTTGGTTTTCCAGGGTCTTTCCGGTTGTTGACCCGTCATGATGGTATATGGAATGGTTCCCACTTCTGTGTTTGGAGTATGGTTGATTGTTCTCTCTATTTCTGTTAGGTGCTTTACCCATTTCCTGTGATCGTCGGTCAGAGTGATTCTGAGGTACTTTAGAACTTCTTGTATTGCTCGCTCGCTCGGATTAGCTCTGGGATTGCGTATGGTGGTATAAATGGGTTTGATACGTCTTTCGAGTAGGAAATTCCTATATCTGTCGTTGTTGAAATAGGTCGCGTTGTCTGATAGAATTTTCTGTGGTAAACCAAATTCAGTAAAGAATTGTGTCAACCCATTTAATGTGGTCTCGGTATCAGATCGTGCCGTGGGTATCAGTCTTACATACTTCGAGAAAACGTCGTAAATGACCAATAAGTGTCGATATCCGCTCGTGCTCCTTGGTAACTGCGACAAAAAATCAATGGCAAGTAATTCCATCCGGTCTTGAACCCTGATGCTGCGATCCACGTTAGAGTTGGTGAAATTTCTGTGTTTCGCTTGTTGACATATTTGACATGTTCCCATTATTCCCTTGCATATTCGCTCATCATTCTTACAGAAAAATTCCTCCCTGAAAATCAGCCAACATTTTCTACTTCCAATATGGTTAAAATTTTGGTGAATTAACTGGATGATCTCTTGGCAATACTTTTCATCTACCACATACACGAGCGTTTTTCCTATCCTCTTCCGGATCAAACCTTCCTCCAGAAACATTTCCTTGTACGGATTTTCGCGTAATTTTCCTCTGATGGTTTTCAGTTCTGGTGCATTCTGAGACAACGTTAACCTTTCTCGAGAGAACAAGCCTTTCTGCTTGTGGTGAATGTGAGCAATCAAGATGTTAGAATGTTTTCGGACTTCATTCTTCCGGCTAATTACATCTGCGGCAATCATATGTTTTCCTGGTCTGAACTTAATTTCAAAGTCGTATTCAGCTAAAAGGATACTCCATCGGTATAATCTTCCGTTGGTAAATTTATGTTCCATCATGGTGGTAAGCGCAATGTGATCCGTTTCGATCGTAAACTTTTTTCCCAATAAAAAGTATCTTAGCTTGGTAACGCTAAATATAATGGCTAACATCTCTTTTTCAGAAATTGTATACCGGATCTCGGTTGGTTTCAATATTCTGGAAATGAAGTGAATCGGAACCTCGTTTCCGTTCTGGAACTGTACCAGTTCAGCTGCAACGACGGTGTGTGATGCGTCACATCGGAGGATGAATTCCTTATCAAACTGAGGGTGATATAAAAGCAATGTATCGGCGAATACATTCTTGAGTTCCTGGAATGCCTCTTCTTCAGTATCCGTCCACGTCCAGCGTACATTTTTACGAAGAAGTTTGTTCAATGGTAGGGTTCTTGAAGAGTATTTCGGAATAAATTTCTTGTAGTAATTTAATAATCCTAAGAATGATCTGAGGGATTTGAGTCTCTTCGGTCTTGGAAATTCGCGTATTTCTTGTACTCGTGACTGATCTATCGAAATGCCTTGATCGTTTAAAATATGTCCTAAATATTGAACCTCTTTCCGGAAAAAGATACATTTTTCAAAGTTGATTTTCATTCCTGCTTGATTTAATACCTCTACAATAGTAATAATATGTTGTACGTGTTCTTCCACCGATTCGGAAAAGATTAAAATGTCATCAAAATAGTGAATACAAAATTGTTCAAATGGGTTCAGAATTCTGTGTAAAAATCGGATGAGTGCTGATGGTGATGATTTAATTCCAAACGGTGCAACTCGAAATTGGTAAATGTTCCCATTGATACTGAAAGCGCAATATTTCCTTGATTCCGGTGACAACTGTATTAACCAAAACGCTGATTTAAGGTCTAATTTGGAGAAGATTTTCCTTCCAGCGCACTTCGTAATCAACACATCAATATTCATTGGCGCTTCGTAACCGGGTTTTATTCGCTGGTTGATCTCACGCGCGTCTAAGCATAATCTAAGACTGTTATTCGATTTCTTAACTATAACTACGGGACTAATGAAATAGGAATTAGATCGTTCAATAATACCTTGTTCTAGTAGCTTCTGTATTTCTTTTTCTACCGCTTCTTTGAACTGATATGGGATTGGATAGTTCCTGCATTTTAATGGAGATTGGTCTTCTACTTCAATTATATGTTGATAATCTTTGGCAAACGTAACTTCTTCGTTAAATAATCTTCTATTCTTCCATAGGGTTTCTTTAATTTTTTCTTTTAATTCTTCATTATTAAAATCTATTCTTCTTACAACTTCTTCTATCATCTCAATATCGAATAAGCTATTATTCAGCTTTAATTCGTTTAAATCATCGGAAATAAATTCTTTATTGTCTACATCAAACTTTTCATCTGTTTCTTCTAAATCATCTTGGTAACTTTCAATCTTCTCAATCCTTGGTACTTTGCCATAATTATCTTCTTTTTCCTCTACTATGTTGAATTGGTGTATACCTTCGCTTGAAACTTCCTCCATTTTTACGATGTTACCTTGAATGTTGATATTTTCTTCCTCAAAGTTTATAGTCAAATTCAATTTCCTGATGTTATCTATTCCCAAGATGCAGTCAAATTTCATGTTGTCAAATATATAAAAGTTCAGCGTGTATGGCTTGTATCCAATTATTCCTTCTAAACAGACGCGTTGTTGTATTGATCCTATTTTCTTCTGATTGGTCGCGACTAAGTCTATTTTGTTGATTCTGATAGCTCTTCTGGCAATTATATCTTCGGTCAAACTTGAGTTACGAATTAACGAAATTTCAGCGGCTGTGTCGATTAAACATTTCAAAGCACGTTCTTCTACTTTTATGGAAATACAGGGAAATCTATTATTGTCATCCTCATCTTCGCTGTCTCCCTCGATTGAGATAAATTCTGCTGGATGTCGATAAAATTTACTAATACTATTAAAAAAATTCTTATAACTAGTTAACGGCTTAAAACTACTGACTAAACTTGAATTTGTTTCGTTTGCGCTTACGGTTTCGCTACACCCTGCAGATTCATGTCTGAAATAGGCGTTTTTTTTTCTCAAATTCCGGACTAGGACTTCGAGATTCTCTGGTCCGTTCTTCTTCTCGCCTTGGAGAACTACTTCGGGTCTGCTGACTCATATAGTGGTTGACACCTCTGCCTCTGGTGGGATAACTATTATTGCTTGGCCTATATCCGTTACCTTGTGAATAGTTTGAATCGTATCTCGGTGGAGAATGGTGTGAACGATGATGTGATTCGTGTTGATTGTTGCTGTGATGGTTGTTGTGATTAGACGAGTCGTCCTGACGTTGATTATTGTTGTGGTTGTTGAAATTGTTTCTAGGCGGGTAGTTGTTCTCGTTTCGGTTGTGATATTGATTGTAGTTGAATCTGTTCTGCTGGTTGTGGGAATTACCTTGATTCTGCAGTCGTTGTAATCGTTGCAAGTCTGTTAAGTCGTCTAAACGTCTTAGTATTTCCATAAGATCGTCTAAATTGTTGACCTCCCGACATATAATAGCATGTGAATCGGATAAGATAAAGTGTGATAGAATATGCTGAACAATTTCTTTCTCTGTCAATCCCTCTATATTCTTGCTTTTATTGTATAAGTCACAGGCATACACTTCTCTTTTAAGAGGCCCTTCTCGGTATTTTCCTGTTAATAACTGAACCTTGATTCGGTTTTGTTGATTCTTGTCCCAGTATTGTCGTCTAAACGCTTCACAGAAATCATCGACATTATGTACATGTTCGCTAACAGACTCGAACCATTCTAAGGCTCGTTCTTGGAGAGAAATGCGTATCAGGTTCAGTGCTTCCGATGAATCTCGAATTCCTGCGGTTAATCTGACGACATTCTTAATATAAGTCATCGGGTGCAACTTGTCTTGATATCCCTTAAATTTGGGCCATAGTTCAGGTTTCATGAACAATGCTGGCCTATAACAACCTTCGGCGTGAATAATCGTCTGTCCTTGTCTCGGATTCTTCTTCAGTTCTTCTTTGATCTCTTCTCCCACCTTCTCGCATTGTTTCTTGAGATATTGCACTTCTATATGCATCTGTTCTTGCTGTTGAGCCGTAACCTGTTCAACTTGGTCTATTCTTTCTTCAGCTTTGGATAATTGACCTTCTACTTCACCTAGTTTTTCTTGTACTTCCACTATCTTCACCTGTGTTTGTGTCTGGTTCTTGTGTATGTTAAGCTCTAGTTGTGAAACATTGGTGTGTATGGTTTGGGTGTCTTGTTTTAATTCTTGTATTTGTGTGTCTGTTATGGCCTGAGTGTGATGTATGTTGTCTAATTTTTCATTGATATTATCCTGATATGATGATAATCTTTCGTTTAATCTTTGTAAATTTGCTTGTAAATTAATTTGAGTTTCGTTTAACTTCGTATTTAATTGCGCTTGATTTTCGCTTAGTTTTGTATTTAATTGCGCTTGATTTTCACTTAATGTAGTTGCAAGTTTTTTTTCTAGATTTTCAATAACGCTAAATAATTTAGAGATTTCGCTTGATTGCGTGCCTGCGGTATCTCCAACAGAGCTACTTCTTGTTCTGCGCGACATTTTGAAATTTTATACTGATATATATTTTTTTTTTGTTTTAAGATAATTGCTTGCGTATCCGAATTCGAGCCGTCACGTTGTTGGCGCCAAAAATGTACTACGGTGTGTTTCTGATACGAAATTGGAATGGGTCGTGTGTTGGGTTCGCGGATACGCCTACAATTTGTATTATTATTATTATTTTTAACAATTCAATAACAATAAAAATATCCAATAAAAAAAAAATCTGTTTATTTTATTTTTGAAAAGTGAAATCAAAAAAATTAAGAAATCCAGATACGATCTAAAATGTAATTTGTTAAAGACTAAATTAGATTACACAACTACTTATACTTAAAAAAAAAAAGAGGAGGAAAAAATGCTTCACGATTAATATTATGGTCTGTGACTACCCGATGTCGCTGATAATTCAATAACTAGCTATGCTATACGTAGGCAACCCATTAATCAAGTAAAATCGGAATCAGAACTCGCCCCCTTTACAAAATGTTTACACAAATAATTAATAGATCAATCAGTAGATAATCAAAAAAAAAAAAAATGAAATAAATACAAACTACAGGAAGAACTCAATACACCAGGATGATTTTTATTTCTGACTAACCTTTTCGGTCCGGGATGTACTACGGTTGGACTTGACAGCTTTTGATGGGAATTCTCGAGGAGAGGGTGTTTGGAAACCGAAGGAAGATCAATTCATCATTTGTAAAGTCAGTTCGGGAAATATTTTTCTGGTTAGTTTTAAATCTCAAATTCACTTTTTTTTTCTTTTTAAATATTTCATATATCTCTTTAGATAACGATTTTAGGTTAGAATTTTGAAGTTTAACCTTAAAAAACTATTGGATCAAAAGTAAGGTTAGGAATTTTGGCGGAGCTCAAAAATTGTGCGTCTGTATGATTTCAAAGTTAGAAACGTATCTATTGTTTGTTTCTATGGAAATTAATAAGAAAATCTGCAAATTCAAGGCTGTGATTGGTGGAAATGCGGTGTGATTAAAGATAACAAATGAACATCGTTTTTCCTTTTAAAACCCTGGAAAATATTTCGAAAATCTCTTTTTGGATAAGAAAATGAAGTGGAAAAACGAATTCTCCGGGTAAAAATAGGTCTATATTCGGAATTTCGTAAATTAAAGATGTTTCCTTTTTTAAATAAATGTACCTGTCAGCTCCAATGTTAAATAAAAAAATTCTCTTTTAAATGGAAATTTGCTGGTGAAAACATGGTGTAAAACGTGTTATTGAATACCTAAGATCATTCTCAAACCTAGCCTGTTACCTGCGAAATGTTATTCAGCGAGTTCTAGAATCTGGTTTTATCGGTGAGTGTTTTTAAAATGTTAACGGGTTTTTCTTTAATTTTTCCCACTCTTTCACAATATTATTTACAGTGTAACTATACAATCATAATTCTTACTACTAAGGTTTGAGTTTCTGATATACCGGATTTTATGGGCATTGTAATTGGAAATTCCCTCGGAAAGGATGCAAATTTGACATGACATCAACGTATAAGACTGGATTAGAACATTTTGTCAAGTAAGTGTATTCTTTCTGTATTTTGACCCAGTGTTTGTGTCGTGTGAGTGGTTGTACGATGAGCTGAATGGTGTCAGACGTCTTAGAACTCCGAGTGCAATGCGAAACTGATCGTCCTTATCGTTTCAGCTCGGAAATCCTAAGCTGGACCTTCACCTAAACCGACCATCGCATGTGTCGTGGCTAAGGTGTACAGTACTGTACCAGGACAATATATACACATTTAGCGCTATCTGTCAGCAGATAAAGATAACGTATCATCGAAATCTACCAAAGCATTGGTGCCAAAACGGTACAAACGCACTTGTATCTTTTTGCCTCTAAGGTCGATCTCTAGATGGGTTAGTGGTAGTGCACGTGTATCGTTTCGAAGTTGACTGGTGTGAAATTGTACGGGTTCTACACGTCGGTTTATGCAAAAGTCAAAATTTCAACGGGTATCTGGATTTTTATATAAAGCAAAAACTTTAAAGCTAAATTTCTCCACTTCGCTTTTTTTGCACTTGTCTTTTTGCTTCTGACCCCTTCAAATGTAAGTAGGCCTCATTTTGATGTTGACAGATAAGTTTTGACATAACTGCTGAAACTAAAAGCGAGGTATTTTTTAGATTATTTTTCGTTTTCTTTATATATATATCTGAAGAAAAATATTTTAAATGTATACTACCATTATTAACCTAGGTTAATAATAACCTAGCCTATAATGGGCCTAATTATTCAGCTGCTATTAGTATGAGAGAGGTAGAGAAATGACATTTCTCAGCGTTCTATTGTGTCAAAATGTTATGATTTTTTTTTATTGGTAAACCATTTTGCTTGTTCAAAACACGCAAACGCGTGCGTAAATCGTTCATTAAAACAACACACAAAATATGTATAATGTGTGATACATCGTTGAATTCGTAACGAAAAATATCATCAGATAGGTGTACTTTTTTCTCCGTCCATATAAAAAAGAAGTTGATGATGGTTTCTCAAAAACGAAACGTCGGACAAAAAATATAAAAATACAATCTTGTAGAGCTTTAAAAGTGCCAACGAAGAACTTTTACTTATTTTTCGAACTTGTAAAATAAAGTCAGAAAAAAATAAAACGAATATTGAAAAAAACGCGTTTTCCTAAATATCTCAAAAACGAAACAACTTAATTGAATTAAATAATCGCCATATAAAAGGTGAGTAAAATGCGGCAACGTTCCGCCAATTTAAGCAACTTTGTATCTCTTACCGTTCCCAAGATCCCCATGCAGTTCATTCTTATCTTGGACACAGTATATAAGAATTCATTCGCCTTGAAATAAAACATATATTATTATGTATAAAAATATGTAATTAGGTTATACATCATTAAACATCTAAAAATGTGTCCGAGGTGTCCCATAACCTTCACGTATCTTATAACTTATGTCTGGTTTAAAATTGATTTACTGGTCATAAAAGTATGATAAAAGAATATGAGAAAAGCAAACATTAATACAATACATGCAAATATGTATGAAGTTTTATGCTATTAAACACGTATTTGGTATTGGTACAATACGATTGAAATTCCCTCAGCATATTTAATAACCGCCTCGCAGACATAATTAAAAATAATCAAACTTCTGTTTATGAAACCAGTTTAATAGTGAGAGAGTCAAATGTGCAGATGAAACGTAATATTAGGTCAGTATAAGCAACAAGTATGCGGAGAATTTATTTATGCAGTTAGTTTAGACCGTTACAAAGTAAGTTTATGAACAGACAGAAGAACTTGTTCTTCTATTAACTTGCATTGTCATCAGAATGCCAAACAAATTTTATTATTCTGCTAAAATAGTACTCTCAGTCACAGTACTAGCACATCTTAATGTGTAATTTCAGAAATAACTTTTGATACAGTAATACTCCGCTTAAAGCTGTTTCGTTTAGTGCTGTTTCGGTTTAGCGCTGTTTTATTTCAACCCGGGGATTCCCCGAAATTGCTCGCAGCGCTACGGGGATTTCCCGAAATTGTGTGCAGCGCTAGGTTTCCAAATACATATGTACAGTCTCTTTCTAAAGTAATGTCTCCCCCCTGCTGATGGATTGATATCAATAATACTTTCCGCTTAGCGTATTATATTCATCGGACATCTTCGGCAAGAAAGAGGCCGTAGGGGATAGATTACAGATCGAACGTGTATATAACCTGTGTAATTATAATTTTAAATCTCGATATGTGCATTTACCTGCTAGCGGTAGAATATACGACTTCATTAAACTCTACTTTTATACCTGTGATGGCCAGTTTTCCTAAATATATAATATATAATGTGTACTTTCAGTTATTGTTAGTCTTCCAGACAATTTAGAGACAATTTTTAATGCATATTATAACAACATACTTATTTGAATATTAAAATAATACTTATTTTATTGAAGCATACACGTTTATTGATGGACAAATCTCACAAGAAATCCGTCCCAACAAGGATCTCTTTCAAAGTAAAAACAATTAACTGATATACGGCGTTGGTGAGAACGGCCTATTAAAAGTATTATACAAACGAAACGGGATTTTGAAACCAAATTTTGTGGTCGGATATGGTTGAATATGAAGTATAACGTGAACATATTTTTGTATAAAAATATTGAATTTGAATTCCTGTTAACCGGAAGTGGGCATCAACTTCGATATTTTAAATAGCATGCTATAAATGTAATTACAAATTCAGCTTCTAAGATATATTTTACACATATTTCATGTATCCCATGCTATACCTAAATATGATACCATTCCTTTTGAGTTATTCGCAATTAAATAAAAAAGTGACAGATACCGATCTTACTTTATAATGATATTACGTCACGTAGGAGCAGAAGAGACCAATGAAATTTTGCATACACACAGCTGATATCGTGTAGTTATACAGAGTTTGAAGTTCTTCTCTGCAATATTATACAGAGTGTTTAAAAACAGTTGCTTACAAAAACCTTCAAAATTCGGAAAGTCGTTTTTTTTTAATGCAACGGTATATATTTCCTTACATATTCTGGTTTTACAAAAGATTACTTTTAATCTAGGTGTTCCTATATCTAAAATGGAAGGTGAATAAGTTCTAACGATTTAATTAGCCTCCGTATCTAAAATCCTCAGTTACGTGAATTTACGGAAGCAAGGGTGCTTAGCCTATTTGTTTTACATATTTACTTACTACTTATTTTGTCGTCTGTCATTTTGGTTAGTCGTTCTCTTATAACAGAGAAATATATCTGCACCGGTATAATAATTATCATGCCCAATGCGAGAATGTATTTTACAACAATAAGAATAGTATATAGTGTGTGGACAATAGGGTCATTAAAACATGCCCGATTTTTCAAGCACGACAGTGAAGCCGGAGTGCTTGAAATATAGCAAGTGCAGGATTTACTCTTTCATATAATATCAATTGCACATTTCACGTTCCTTTAAAGTAAGAGTTTTTTCGTTAAAATTATTATAAAATATCTCATTACAGTTTTTGACACAAGTTTTTATTTGTAAGAGGTTGTTTTGACACATCAATTAGTTGACATTTATACTTCACTTATTTTTGAATTGTTGACGTTGCCCCTAGTAACTTTAAAACACGCGCGTGTTGTAATGATCGATTTACGTACGCGTTTGCATGTTTTAAACAAGCAAAATGGTTTACCAATAGAAAAAATTATTGTATATACAAATACAAATATAGCAATATACGGACTTCACGATATTTTTGCAATAATTTTGCCCACGAAGATTTTCCCAAACATTATGAACACCCTCTTGAAGATTGGCGACCCTTATACATTTACCGAGTCTACAAGATTGTTCTAATATGTAATTAACATATGTATATCTATGTGTTATTTTGTCTAGTGTATTATGTTTCCCTACTGTAATCAACAGTAAATTCAATTGTTTATTAAAATCTCACATTAGGTTCCACCATCTTAAACAGAGAAGAAACCGATTTGATCCGATTTATTTAATCCACTTATAATTAAACACAGAAAATGTTTGAAAATTTAAATTAACCAATATGTAAATCTAATATTTAGGTATAGAGTTGCCCTAATCCCAAAAGATGGTAAGCCCTCGGAGCTGGCGAGCTCGTACAGACCTATCTGTATGCTGAATACATTAAGTAAACTGTTGGAGGCGCTAGTTAGGAATAGACTGCATAAAGAGCTTGATGAGAAGGGAGGCCTGCACCCACATCAGTACGGTTTTCGAAAGGGTAAGTCCACAATCGATGCTATTAACACAGTATTAGAAATGGTTAACGAGTACAATAGCAGATGGTGCGTACTGATCACTGTTGACATCAGGAATGCCTTTAATCTGGCCTCTCACAAACTGATTATCAGAAAACTACTGGAAAGGGGAGTCTCGACATATCTTATCAATGTCATAACCAGCTATCTGACCAATAGAAGAATAGTACTGGCGAAGGGGGAAATGATGGAAACCAGATCGGGAGTTCCGCAGGGATCAGTTCTTGGACCGACGTTGTGGAACCTGCTGTACGATGACGTACTCAGCCTCGAACTTACGAGAGATGCTACAACTATAGCGTTTGCAGACGATCTAGCATTGGTAGCGGGAGCGGGAAACGAGAACGCACTGATGGAAAGAGCAAACCTATGCCTGAAACAAATCAATATGTGGACGAAGGAACACAAACTGATCCTTGCACCAGAAAAAACGAAAGCAGTAATAATAAGAGGCGGCCGGAAAAGGGACCATGTCTTTTTTAACCTGGAAGGAGTAAGAATAACTCCAGCTAGATTTGTCACCTATTTGGGAGTGATTATGGACGACAAGCTAAATTTCAAGCAGCACATAGTGGAGATAGTCGCCAAGACAGAGAAGAAGTTGTCCAGGCTGACTAGACTAATGCCTAATGTTGGTGGGCCAGGCAGCTGCAAGCGGTCTGTTCTGTGCAGCGCCATGCAAAATATGGTACTTTACGGGGCCCCGATATGGGGGCGACTGGTCGGCGTTCGTAAGTATAATGCGCAATTGCAACGGCTCCAAAGAAGTATGTTGTTACGAGTAGCGTCCGCGTATAGAACGGTGTCTGGGATGGCACTGCAAGTATTTACTGGTGGAATACCTATAGACATGTTGGTTCTCGAAAGGTGCTACCTGTACGAGCACAGGCATGAATACGACCAGAAACTGCGCGCCTGGCAAAATAGATGGACGGACGAACAAGAAAAGGCCCAATGGACAAAGAGGCTGATCCCGGATATAACGACATGGATCAACTGCAAACACCGGAGAATGGACTATTATCTGACGCAAGCACTGACAGCGCATGGTGTGTACAGATTCTTCGCAAAGCGAATCAATCGGGATGACACTGACGTGTGTATGTATTGTGGAAGTGTGGACACGGCGGAGCACACCATTTTTGAGTGCCCTAGATGGGATGAATATAGGAGATCTAGCTACACGAAGATAGGTAATGACTTAACGCCCGATACCCTTGTCCCTTCAATGATGGAGAGTAGATCCAACTGGGAAGATATACACACCATGATAAGGGATATTATGATCCGAAAGGAGACAGAAGAACGTGTAAGGCAGGAATCTAAAGGAGATAGCCCGCCAGTCGTACCTGATGTAATGTTCGTAGACAGTTCCGGGTACGACTGAGAATGTTTTTGTGTGAGGCAGGAGGTTTTAGTGGGTAATCAGTACATTGCACACGTACTGGAGTCCCACATACTGTCCATAAAGGATTTCCTCCTGGGTAAAAAAAATATATATATATTTAGGTATATATTCAATGATTTTAAAGATTAAGCACTATTATGTTATAAAATTATATTTTATAATGACAACTACACAACTAGGCATTAATGTAAGCAGGTTTATTGTCTAACTGCGTTATCATCTATCTACTCTATTTAAAACCATAATTACAAAATATTGCATTTTGTAATTAGAAATAGGTTAACGATGTACCAGACTCTTCGAAACGACACTATTAAAGGGATAATAATGGATTTTCAATATATCAGTTATTTGTTTTCTATAAAAAATCTTTGTTGGGACGGATTTCTTGTAAGATTTATCAATAAAGGTGTATACCTCAATAAAATGAATATTATTTTAATATTCTAATACCTATGTTGTTGTAATATACATTAAAATTTGTCTCTAATAAAAGTCTGAAGAACTAACAATAACTAAAAGTATACGTTATATATTACATATTTAGGAAAACTGACCATCACAGGTATAAAAGTAGGGTTTAATAAAGTCCTATATTTTACCGTTAGCAGGTAAATACGCATATCGAGATTTAAAATTATAATTACACAGGTTATATACATGTTCGATCTGTATCGTATCCCCTGTGGCCTCTTTCTTAGCCGAATATATTCGATGAATACAATACGCTAAGTGGAAGGTATTATTGATATGAACCCGATGGCTGGGGGAGACATTACTTTTGAAAGAGACTGTACACTCGGTTGATTTAAAACCGACTCACCCGACAAGCGACGTAAACCTAACGTCGCACACAGAAACTTTCAACATTTATCTGGATGTTTGTAGTAATAAAGCTATTTGCTTATGAACAGGTAAAATAGCTACGTAATGCGAAATGAATGGAAAGATCGCTGCAGAAATATATTCTTTTTCAGATACTTTTAATATCTGCATTATTACGTAGTATAGCGTTTGCCAACACCCATTATCATTAATGACGTATAAACGCAAATAAAATAATTATTGTATTTCTTCTTATCCCTACTTAACTGAATTTAATAATATGCTACAAATCAATTTTAGAACCATAGAAAAATTATTCATCAAAGCAGATAGACAGGAATCTATGTTCATCTTAAGTTTGTTTCGTTAAAAACACTGATTTTATTCTAGAATTAATAACAAAACACACAGTCAACAAATAATAATTTATTTCAAATAATAAAGAAGGTAAACGAAAAGGTAGTCAAACTGAAAACAAATTAATACACAGAAAAACTTTTAATTATCGGTTGGTTCTGAAAGACATTTCCTGCACCATCATACGAACATTTATTCTCTAAAGTATATGTAATAGACTTTTAGATCTTGCCCCCATACATATTCTTACTCATGTAATTTCTTAATTACATAAATACTGAGAAATCTAGTGAAATTGTATGCGATAGCGATTTAACTATACAGCTGCGGCCAATTGTTAGAGGCGCCCTAATAAAGTAAATATATTCGAAAGCAGTCATTAAGAATTATAATACACTGGAACCTCGCTTATCTCCGTGCTCACTTACATCCACCCTCATCCATATCCGCACTATAGCGCTCATTTATATCCGCTCGGCATCCACCACCCGATAGTGTACGTATTCACATGAGCCAATCAGCGAGTAGCACGACCTTTCCTCTCCGCTAACGGGATAAGAGTGGGGACCCCTCTTGAGCGGATGTAAGTGAATATTTACGTTTCCCGACCGCGGATATAGACGAGGTTCCAGTGTAATATAATAATATATAATTATAATTATAATAAAATACTATAACAAACGGCAATGCCTTTTTATTAGTTCTATTTATGTAGGTTGTATCAGTAAACTAGGGAAAAAATATACCCTGCCTATAACATTTGGCCGCGACTGTATGTTAAGATCGCATTAAGAAATTATCGGTTTAGGAATTTATAAATGATCCCTTGCATATGAAACTGGATTTAATAGAAAAATATATTGTGTATACATATAAATAGTAATTTACATACAGTTGACCATACTATTACTGCTTTGCATTCGGTTACCGCAATAAAGCATACTTTTATCGGGTTTTATGGCAGTTTGAGTCGATTCTAAATCAACCGAGTGTACATACCTAACAACAACATATCCGAAACAGTGTAGTTGTGTTTCCTGTTTGGTGCGGTGCTCCACGGACGCATTTTTATCATTTGACACATTTGTTGACATTATTTTAAGTACTTAGGTATAAATTTCCCAGCAAACAAAATTCAAATTTCGCGCAATTATTTTTAGTAACTACAACATAATCGTATAAAAAGAACTATTAGTCTGAAACAAATTTATAGGTCATTTCATGTTTCAGCGTTGAAGTTACTAAAAATAATTGCGCGAAATTTGAATTTTGTTTGTTGGGTTTATACAATAGTATAACGATTAATACAGTGACAAATATTATGATCTTTAGTTTTTTATCATGGGTGATAATAAAAAACAAGAAAAGAAAGCAACCAGAAAAAGCATTTCACTGGAAATTAAAATTCAAGTGATTAGAAGATTAGATTCTGGTGAACGTCAATATCAAATTAGTGCTGCATTGAATTTGGCAATTTCAACAATAAGGACAATTCTTAAGAATAAAGAAAAAATACTGTCATCGGCAACTGCAACTACGTCAAGCTCTGCAACTAGAATTACCCGTTCTAGAAATAACATTATAGAGGAAATGGAAAAATGACTGTCTACATGGATTGACGACGAAATTGAACGCAATATGCCTATCATAATGGAAAAAGCTAGAAGAATTTTTAATTACATTCAGGCTGAGGCAAGTGACATAAGACATAACTGAAACTTTAGTTGCTAGTCGAGAATGGTTTAATAGATTTAAACATCGAAATAATCTTCGCAACATAAAAACTACAGGAGAAGCAGCAAGTGGTGATACGAAAGCAGCGGCTGAATTCCCAGCGAAACCAAAAACAATAATTGAAGAAGGAAACTATCCTCCAGAATTGGTTTTTAATGTTGATGAACCAGGATTTAAAGCTGCAAAAGATCGCTTAACACTTCTACTGGGTGGTAACGCAAGCGGAGATTTCAAATTAAAACCACTACTAGTTTACCACTCCAAAAACCCAAGAGCAATGAAAGGCATATCTAAATCAACTTTGCCTGTAATTTGGGAGTCTAATAAAAAATCGTGGATAACTACGAAAATTTTCCAGGATTGGTTCACTGAACATTTCTGCCCGTCTGTTAAACGTTATTGCGAAATTAAAAACTTGAACAAAGAGCACTACTATTAATATAATAATAACAATAATGCTCCAAGCCATCCAAGAAATTTATCAGACTTAACAACATGCATTTCAGTCGAAGTGGTTTTCTTGTCGCCTAACACAACTGCCTTAATCCAACCAATGGATAAAGGCGTTATATCCAATGTTAACGCTGTAACGGGACGCGAATTTTCAATGTCTATTACTGAAATGTTATTTCATTTTAATTAATGTAATGCACGTATTTGTATATATTTCGTGACTGTATATAATTTCCCTATGTTAAAATATGATGTATTCTTAATAGTTAAAAAATGTAACGGTTTTAACCGACAACGAACAAACAGGTGACTTATGATTAGAACTGTACTGCGTAGGGATAGGACCCACTTCTCGTTCGGACGCCAGAAAGTCTAGTTCGCTTCGCAATTAGTGTAAAATATATATCTCAAGTTAGGGCCAGTTAGTGTTCTTGTAATTATTATATTTGTTTAAATAATCAGTATACAGCACGAGCGTGATCACTGGGAAGGTTCAGCACGTAGTCAATATATATAAAAATACTAGTAAAGAAGAGTACAAGAAAGGACATGCCCGAAGCTCCAAGACAAAACACCCGAAAGAAGCGGACATTTGGCAGGAAGGAACAGCATCAACGACCGTACGCGAAGAAAGAAGTCTCGCAAAGGTATTTGGCCACAAAACTATTCTATTTTATAAATACTAGCTCGCAAACATATAAAATTAAAACTTAAACCTAAATTAACTATTATTTTAGGTACATTTTGCCGTTGTTGTCACATTTAACTTCATATAGATATATGTATATCTAGATCCGTTGTTTTTCTTATTAAGTTAAGCACGTATTTGTTTCATTTTAAAGAAGGTGCAATTAATATTAAGATTTCGTTCAATATATTCTAATACTGTATAAACATTATTCATGCATTTTATTTAATATATTTGTTATTAAATAACAAATGCAACTAAATGAATATTTTGTGTGATTATTTATTGTTAAAATATTATAAATCCTCCATTTACCGCGCGGCCTGGGAACGTATACAGAAAAGATTATAAGAGAATCTGCAAAGTAAGTACATGTTTTTCTTTATTACGTTAAGAGCGATTGCGGCCGACATTTTGCTAGTCAGGGGAAATAATTTCTTTATTTCGGCATCAGTAGCTTTCGCCATCGTGGGTTCACGAGAGGAATTTGCTCATATACCGTGGCGCCCAAGAGATTTTAAACACATTAGCACAAATTAAGACCGTACCACCACAAGGCTTATTACTTGCGGCGAACATTTAAGCAGATGTTTGAAAAAACAGACGGAGAAGAGAAGCAATCAATAACAGAATTATGGAAACACTACAATATCATGAATGCTGTAGCAAGTATAAATCTTTCTTGAAATGAGATAACAGAAAGATCTTTGAAAGGAGTTTGGAAGAACATTTGGCCAGATTTAAGTAAGAGCGAAGACACTGGACACTCTGTCGATATGGATGAAATAGTGGAATAAGCGAAGCAAACCGGTTTAGTTGAGGTAAATGTGGAAGACGTCGTAGAAATAGTTCAAGAAACAGCAGCTAGTCTTTCTAATGCTGTGCTCAAGGAATTATCTGAGCAAGAAGAAAACAAAAATATTGATAGTAGTGATTTCGAAGAAGAGCAAAAAGAACTTTCGATGGCGTTTGTAAAACGGAGTTTGACCACTATAACTGAAATTATGGACCAATTTGTTGAAAATGATCCAAATTTTGACAGGAGTTCAAAAGCAAGACGGGGTGTTATAGATGCATTATCCACTTATCAACAACTAACAGAACGCAAAAGCAAAACGCAAACTACATTAGATGCCTTCTTGACAAAAACACAGAAAATTGGAAACACAGAATACACTGAATGATCTGACTGACTTAGAATTTTATTTGTTTTTATATGTACCTATATATATTAGTTTATATTGTTTTTATTTTTGTAAGAAATAAATGTTTGGTTTTATTTTTATTAAACAAAAACATAATTATTAAATTTAATACCTAACCTAATTTTCTATCCATCTTTCCCTAACCCCATTATTTACATGTTAAGCTAGCCTCGTTTAGCGCTGTTTCGCATTACAGTCTACTTTGATGGAACGTATCCAACCCGTTAAGCGGGGTCTTATATTTCAATGTGATTAATGTCTTAATCGTAACATAATTGTCATGATTCTATAATAATATACATACCTGTTTAAGAATAATTATACAACGCAATGTTTTATTGCAGCTGCTGAAATGTATATCTTATATAAACGCGAAGTTCATCGAAGTACTACACTTTTCTATAATAAAGTTTCACAATTGTATCTCTTTTCCGTTGTACAATACTGCAAATACTGCCCCTATCAATTAGGTCAGAATAATAGTTGAGATTTATACTATATTGGTTTATAGGTCGACTAAAAGCGGAAATATTAAATCACCTTTAAAATAAAATGCCTCCTCTAATGAATTTTGCATATTTTCAAATGAGAAATATTCCATTAAAATATATTCAAAATTCACATGTACATATCTTGCACTTAAATATGCTTACATACTTGAATATATTTTTAACATATTTCAGCGATATATTTCCTACCATTTGAAATATACCTATATTTAGTATTGCAAAATTATAAGACAAATCTGCTTATAAAATCATGTGTTAGTTGTTTGTCTTTAATATCATGGCAAGAAGAGAAATATTGAGGTTACAATAACATGGTTTTATTTCTATAAGATTTATATTATACAGTACGTGCACACAATTACTTTATATTGATTACTTCTTTAGTGACTTAATATATTTATTATATACCTGCCATTATTAATATCATGTCCTTACTGCCTTTTAAACAAGTAGCATGCCATGTTAAAACTGTCGCACACGCTGTCAAAACTTTAGTAATGTTTTTTTTGTTAAACTTGTTTATTAATTTTAAAAATTCATTGTTTGTTTCACTATGGACAGAACATATCACGTTAACATTATTTTCTTTCTTCACATTCTTGCATACAATTTTTGAGATTTCACGATATCAAAGGCTATAAATATTGATTTAAATATAGGTAGAATGTCAATATAGTAATGTGATATACAGTACGAACTGCAGACCTATGGTCGAAGCCCTGTTTAATCATGGTCAAAATTGAAAATAAACGATTTTTCCAAATTATGTTTTGTTCCAAGCTGTTTTTTTTCTCGTTAAAGATATTAACTATATTTTAATATTAACCCTACTAAAATATGTCACTAAGTTGTTACGAGTCTCAAAGGTTGTTACTTAATTTTGCAAGATAATTTGTAACTGGTATAATACATTTCCAACAGCTGCTTTTATTGAACAATGTTCCAACACTAATGGCATTTATACAGTTTAGCATACAATGCATATTATGCAATTTGACTACTTATGTATATATACATACATACATATAGATATAAAAGTAAATAGTATTTCAGTACAACAAATTTATCCGAGCAGTTTTATTTCATGACATGTTACCTAATACCTAGTTAATACATTCGCAAGTCGCTATGTATTGTAGACTTTATAAACTAGACTATTTCACTGTACATATACATACGTTTATAATTAATCTGTAAAGTTAACACAAACGAATATATGCATGTACAATACGTATGGGAATCTGCATGCCTTGATAAGTTGCTATTCGAAGTGGCGACGACGAAAGCGATAGCGGTGAGATAGACTTAGATTTTTCCGCCGCTTAACCACGTTTTCGCTTACGCTGTAAGTCACGTCACACATATCTGGTGATAAATCATACACAAACATACAACTTCTCATACTTCAAGCTTCCACTGCAAAATAAAAATCAAACTTCTAGATAAAATACCAAATTGATATCATATCTAATGAAAATTTACTTATTCATATCAAAGTATACTTTATTTAGTCTGTAACCTTATTATCATATTTAATCAGACATTAATATATAAATTTTCTGACATAGAAAATTTGCATATAACGTTTAATAATTAGTTGCAAGATAATCAATATGTGAATTGCGTGTTTTGCTGACGAACTTGTACGGTAAAAGTAAAAAAAGTGAAGCAATATTTTGTTGTAACGGTATGGTGGTGCTCATCTTACAAGTAAAGAAAGCATAGTGCTCCAATTCAAAATTAACTCTAGTAAATTCTGATGCTTCTCTTTATGGTGAAGTAGCTTTTATTTTGAAATTATAGTTAAATGTTGGTCAGAATTTTATCTCTATATAAACAAAAAAAAAATATTAGCCTTGCAACTTATAGACTTGAGAACAATTTTTGGTAATTTTTAATTATACCAGAAAATGTCGCTCAAACTTGGTTGGCGTTGACTATGCGTAAGAACGCATTCCGCAATGAATTGTACCTATATGTATACCCACTATGATTTGAATAATAATAAACACTTATTTCAGTTTCTATTCCAAGTTCAGTCTACTGAAAGGTACAGGTCAACAAGGTCTACAAGTTTGATGCACATATAACTTTATTCTGAATGCACGGCAAACGCTGAGTAAACTTAGAAGGAATATTTTCTTCACTAGTGTTATATATTCAAGATGGAGTAAATATTTTCTTTACTTGTCTTTATTAGAATTTACTCCACGTTTTACTCTTTGGATCCTGTAGGTATTTTTCAGTTTGTTGTCTAGTCTGACCCACTAGTGCGCATATAACACACTAGCTAGATAAAAAAATTCAATCTATTCTTTGAGCTACCTGTACGTAATAAATTATATCATTTTTTAAAAACAATGTATACTTTTTTCTTTCTAAATACTTGCTTTAATTAGTGCAAGTTGCTAATACTAATTTTTGTATTAGTTAGACGGGACTGGGAGGCACTTAACTATAATGTCTCCTGCGTCTCCACTTATCATCTGTCTTTGCAGGAGCTACTACAAGTACTACAAGATTTTCGCTATGACGGTCTGCGTAAGGGTAAAGCAAAACCAAAATGTGAATTCGATGCTAATAAAGTGCAAGCAACAGTGAAACATGGAGGTGGAGGAGTTATGGTATGGGGATGTATGGCGTCATCTGGTGTTGGAGATCTGGTATTTATTGACGAAATTATGGACAAAATGGTATATTTAGATATTCTAAAAAACAATTTGAAGCCAAGCGCACAAAAGCTCATGGGGCAAGCTGGTATTTCCAACAAGACAACAATCCTAAGCACACCGTCTACGTTGTAAAACAATGGATCATATACAACACACCTCACACTTTATCCACTCCTCCACAGTCTCCAGATATGAATCCGATAGAGCATCTATGGGCGGAACTAGAAAATAGGATTCGGAAAGATGATATTTCTAGTAAGCCAAGGCTTAAACGGATCCTTTCAAAAAAAATGGTTCAACCAAATATTAATTTCAGCATATTTTGATTTTATTGTATATTATATGGGCATGTGCCAATACTTTTGTTGATATTTATATTGTACAGAAAATGTATTTGTTTTATTTGAGTGTTAGAAATAAAATTTAATTCATTTATTAAATATATGGAATGTAATGAATGACACGTAGTTTTATTTAAAAAATGCACGGACGCAAATACCTCATTTCTAACTTATGTATTTATACACATTTTGCTCTAAATGGTGCTGCTGTGCCAATACTTGTATGTGACACTGTACAGTGTATTATCTTTTAAGAGAGAAGTATAAACACTATTATTATTTCAAAAATATACAATGTGTTTGAAAACTTAAATATACTGGTAAGTTCAAAAATATAACATAAAGAGAGCAATTCAAAGTAACTTTAATTAACAACATAACAAAAATAAATAAAAAAAAATTTTCTGTTTGCAGACAACAAGCTATTTTGCGCAACAAGCAAACAGAAAAACATAATCAAAGAAAAACAATGATGCAATGCAAACCAGTGTTCCAACCGTTATTAATAATAATGTATTCAGGTATACGAATACGAATTAATAACTTAAAATACGACATTTGGTACAACACATGACAGATAAATATGAAGACTTTTAAATACGTATCTATGACTCTTGCCTTTTAACAAATTTCAATTAGAAACATGAATATAACATTAAAATTACAGGAAAAACAATACATATCATTAACAATTTTAAATACTGCATATAAATACAAAAGAGTCGAACTGTTTTATATAACATGTATTTACCTATTACAACTACGCGAATAACGCCACAATGCTGTTGTTCAGTACGCGTTTTCAATGCCCAGATAACTTTCTGCGCATTAGTTATGTAAATGGCAATGTACGGAATGTATTTCACTAGTTAGGAAATATACTGAGTAACCTAGAAACAGCTTCCTAACTTATGTATGTATATTCTTCGCCAATTTACGGCAAGAAAATATGTACGTATGTCATGTTGCAGTATTTCTACAAAATATTTATTGTGCTAAATATACATACATACATTAAATTTTACGTAAGTAAATTACTCATGTTCAATGTGTACCTGTATTAAACTTCTAGAAACATTTGTAAAATATTTTATTTATAACTTCTCAAAATACAACCGATAACCAATAACCTCTTACAAAATATAGTTGAGAGATAAACTAATCTCTCGAGTGCTCTTGGAAGCAGTTCTTTTGAGATTCAATTTTTACTTTGTCTGCATCAGTGGCAGATTTGGATTTTAAATTAACCACATTGTCGATTACGTTGTAAAGAACACATCTATAGCGTATCTAAATAAGAAATAGTTTCCATTGATTCATTGAGGATTTTATTTCCGTTGCTAATTAGATGGTTTTATGTTGAATATACTGTTTAGGATTTTTTTAAATAACGTGGGTATCAAGCGGCATTTCTTTTATCTCTATTCAAGCATTGAGCTTATAGACAAAAAATGAAAATTCATTAAAAGGTACATTTTCTTAAAATAATTTCTTATTACGTCTACTTACTCTACATGTGCTCAATATGTACCTGAAAATGAAATCGATACATCTACATTATCAACATGTGTATAGAGATCGTAAAATAATATTATAAGGTGACAGACACATACACAAAAAAATCACGCTGAAGTGACCTATCGGATAGCAAATAACATTTGACTGAAACGAACACCTATTGTAACCAATGCGTCAAAAAGAAAATGGAAATGTAAAAATAATAATTGTAGAACTATAATGTGTAAAATGTGAAAGAATTGTAGATAGATTGTTAAGATTGATGTATGACATTATTACAATTGATCCGTGTGACTAGGCGCAGAAGCAGTAATAAGCCATTATTTTTTAAATTTCCCTGTTCCCCATTGTGGTATTATAGAATATATTTATAAAAATGGAGGCTAATTTACGAAATATATTGATGCGAATCTGTAGAAAGAGTCGAATCCACTAATCCATATGGTCATTGTTCCGTGGCACATGAGTTAGTACTAAAGCTCATCACTGCACATAGTACCTTCGAAAGATGTTTTCTTATCATCTGTTAAAGAAAACTAGACTTACTTTGCTTTCTTTATTCTAAATAACTTACACGGTACTTATTATCTAAAACAAACGGAATTCGTTTGCAGTAAACAATATTAAATCTATAGAATCCAGCTTCGATTTGAATTTTCCGTCACAAATACACAAAAACTGCTTATTATGGAAGTAATTTCCGCTAAATAATTTTAGTCAAATTCATATAGAGGTAATTTACTTCATGTTGCTTGTGTATCAGTTAGGTTCTATTTATTATTCTATAATTCGCATACATCCGTCACATACTTCATATCTGTCAACTTTTAATCTCACTCCCAACAGCAGAAACATTTACAATAGTTGGTTTCTGCTGGATGCGCCTACTGTGAACTGTGGGTAATAATTCATTGATAGCTAACCAAAATGCACAAAAATAAGCTTTAGCATAGTAAGATAATAGGTTGTTCAATAAGTTTCTAGGCTAGAAATGAAAAACACGATTTTATGACTTGAAATGCTTTTTATTCTTCAATATATTCTCCCAAAGGTTAATACATTTATTCCAACGTTCCTCCAATTTATTAATTCCATCCCTATAGCGGTTTTCCGGAAGGTCTGCAAAATACTCGTCTACGGCTGCTATAACTTCATCATTAGACGAAAAATGCTTTGCACGCATGAATTTTTTAAGATGTGAGAACAGCCAGAAGTCAGAGGGAGCCAAATCTGGTGAATACGGTGGATGATCAAGCAATTCGTACTTCCATTCATTGAATTTAGCCATTGTTAAAACACTTTTGTGAGCAGGTGCATTGTGATGATAAAAAATGATTTTTTTCGTCTGCAAACCAGGTCCTTTTTCACGAATTTTTTCATCCAATTGATCTAAAAGTTTGCAGTAAGAGTTGATTGTTTTACCAGTTTGAGGATAATCCACCAACAATATCCCTTTAGCATCCCAAAAAAGTGATTCCATAACCTTCTTTTGCTGATTTTTGGACACGAACACATGCTGTTGAGAAAGTCGCATTCGAATGTGTTTTTGTTCCATTGTTAACGAATGCGGCACCCATTGTGCACACGGCTTCTTGAAACTCAAAACTTCACTTAAAATATGGCTTACACTGTCTAATGAGATGTGTAGAGCAACTACAAGATCTCTCTCAGTCAATCGACGATCTCCCACAATCATATCCTGTATTTTTGCTATGATTTCTGGTGTTGATACACTTTTTGGACGTCCTTGACGTGGATCGTCCTCAAGACTTGTACGTCCGCGTTTGAACTCAATAACCCAGTTACATATATACTGTAGCAAGTGAAGGTGAAGAGTCCTTATACACTTTTAGCAATCGTTCACGAGTCTGTTTTGGTTCTAACCTTCCAAAAATAAGAATTCAATCACTGTACGATACTTGATTTTTTCCATATTAAACAAACACTATGACACGTCTACCTTGAACAGTTGTAAATATAAGACTGAGTTGACAGATCTACACAAAACTTTCCACGTGTTCATGAAAAAGTAGTACCATTTTTCGAAAAATAAAATGGCGTACCTACTGCCTAGAAACTTATTGAACAACTAGTACGTTGTGCAGTTTTACTACAACACTTTGATGCTTCCAAACTACTCAAATTGAGACTTGTTACCTAGGCGATAACAGCGCTTTTAAGCATCAACGTAAGTCTTGCAGTAGGAGATTATCAATTGAACATCAGAAATTGTCAACGCTTTACGTATGTGTACAGGGTGGTCCATTTAAAGTGTAACACTGTAATATCTTCCAAACCATTAGTGCTATGAAGAAAAAGTTAGACAAAAGTTTAACTATATGAAGGGGCTCATTCGATGGCGCTACTGTTGTAACTATAAAGAAAGACACAAAGGTCATAGCAAGGTCAACTCTTTTTTTTTCAAATAGCATATGATATTTTTTTATCAAATTCTAAAAGACCAATAAGGTCTGAATAGAAAAATAGTAAACCACATATGACCTCAAATTAATATTAATCGAGATATTTGGACAAAATGAGGACATAAAAAGTCAGTGCAGCAATGTTTTTCCTTCGTTTGTTAAATGTAAAAGTAAAAAATAAATGTTAATAGTAGCTACAAATCGTTTACATAAGGTAAACAGTTGAAGAAAGCAGCCGAACATTCTCCAGTCGCCTGTAGTACCACTTGAGCTACAGTTGAGTTTATGTAGACCTATACAATTTACATTTTGCAAATAAAGTGCGGAAACCTGCCAACTACTGCAGTAATTGGCAACGAAGTTATTATTGAACTAAAACACACTATACATAAAACGATGTTGGATGGTAAAGTTTATTGTAATGTTTTAGCGCACAATAGATCTTCACAAGCTTGCTATGCGTGTGATGCTTCTCAAAAAATCAGGAATATACATATGTATATAAAACAGAATACTTTGCTTTTGGTCTTTCTTCCTTATTTGGTAGAATACGTTTTTAAGAGTGTATACTTCATATCTCCCATAGATTAATAAACAAGCAATGGAGGGATCTATAGATGAACGCAAAAAGATTATAATGAAAATATTTAAATCTGAAATGGATCTATTGATAGATATTATTAATCAAGACAAAGGCACTACTAATAATGGACACACATCAACACGCTTTTTTTGCCAATCCTGCCAAAGCTGCAGAAATAACTGGGATCGATGAAACATTTACCCGTCGATTTTCAGCCATACTACACACAATATGTTTTGCTTATGAAATAAATATTGAAGCGTTCAAAAAATATACTTTGGAAACGGCAAAACTATACGTTTCTTTATACCACTGGTATCCTTTGCCCGCTTCGGTCCACAAAATTTTGATTCATACTACAGACATTATGGAATTAATTGTATGTCCAATCGGACAATTAAGTAAAGAAGCGCTTGAGACCAGGCACAAATAATACAGAACATTTCGTAGACACAATATTCGAAAAATATCCAGACTGAACACAAACGAAGATTTAGTTCACGCTCTATTGATTTCATAGGACCTCATTGTGAGTACATTAAGATGTCTTCCAAAGGGAAAATTCTTACGTTATCTTAAGATGATTCGTCTTCGTTAAAAATTAGGAAATCATAATTTTAATTAATTGCATAATTTCTGTTCTGACATATCACTTATTGTATTGCGAAATTATTGAATTTTTAATTTGAATTTATTTTGGTTTCCATTTACCTGTTGTTTAAATAAATATAAATAAAACCATTTTTGTGAAGTATGTCTTTTGTGAAAATCAAAAGTAACGTAATGTAACGGGATACATGGATACATATTTCATACTTTACTTCTGAAAAAAAATTAATTTACGCCACTGATTATTTATCAATATTTTATAGATGATAATTATTATAATACCTGTCAAGTAGGAATAAAAAACTAAAAATATTACGACTAAGAAATTAGTTCTTTTAAAACGACTTATAGTACGATAAAATTGGTCTATTGACCACTGTGGAGCGTGTACAATAATTAGGTGTGCTGGAATGCAATAAATCATTGCTTGTAATACATGTGTATAATTGAATTACTTTTGATAAGGTAATGTAGGATGTATGGGCACCATATAAACCGATGAATGTTTTCAATAGAATTTAATAATTTCAACCATTAAACCCTTAATCCATTTTTATGTACTTGCAACTAATAAACAGCGTTCCCAAATGTTTAAAATAAAGATTGTTCTATTTTTCTTATAGGTAAAGACCAAAAACAGTTTATCATAAAAAGATAACATTTCCTAACTTGAAATTAATTTATGACCACGTCCACACGGAGTTTTAACATAGCATACACATAAATAATATGCATCAACGTCGCATATAGATTTGACAATTATGAGAAAACGTTCAAATAAATGATCTTGAGTAAAAAATATAGCTTATCCATACGATATCTTATGAGTATCTGTATTGGTTAAAAAAACCTTGTTAGTAAACATGACATAAACTTACAGCATGCGATGCAAGAGATATTTCGTGCGTCGTCGAGTTTACGTACGGCCAAAGAATAACAAACTTGAATTGTAAATTAGTATGCAGTCGTGTCATATAGAAATATGCTACGATCGATGAGCTCACTTAGCCGTCCAATGCTGAATACAGTGGGTTTTTTTTCTTATAATTTAAATCAAATGGAAAAATCCATGGGTAAGCCTCTGGCATGTGTAGCAAATTTGCCAAGTTTACTTATTAGGACGATGTAAGTTAAATTGCTGTAGCACCACTCTAGAACATAAAACAGATGACTAAATTCTATTATTTTCAGCGTTTGTCCACCTGTCAAAATTTATGAAAAATGCGATAAACTTCGAAACTGTTATATGTAACTTTAAGATCGGATAAAATTTAACCGGAGGGTGGTCAAACAATAATTTTCAGTTTTCTGTGACCGTTCCACACGAGACAGTAAGTTCTATTATTTTCAGCGTTTGACCACCTCTCAAAATTTGTGAAAAATGCGATGCAAGAGGTTTATGACATTATCTGGGTCTGATATTATTTCATTGGAGATATGAACTGGTTTTTTTTTTTCATTTTTTTCGAATATTGTTAAGTTTTCAAAAAAATTATTTGGTGGTCAATCATTGTCAAACGTTGGTCAATCCTATACTGCAACAAAATTTTAGTGTTTGTAGTAAACAAAAAATCGAAAAAAAAATTTTTTGAAAATGTGAAAGGCGATCAAACATGGTCAAACGATGGTCAATCGTATCCGATGAACAAAATGACTATATTGGCTAATTTTAGCATTTTCGCCATTAGGCCCCAAAATATGGGTATAGCGGCTGTAGCCTAATCAAAACGTGGTCAATCGAAATCGCTGATGGTCAATAGTGGTCAATAAATGGTCAATCCTTGCTAGGATTTTTGACCACTTTGTGGTGCCAACTTCGCGGACCTGAATGGTATGGCGGAATAAGACGGTCGTTTACAATATGTGTCTGAAAATGATTGATTGGATAACAAAAAATAATTATCTACGAGTACATCATTAAATTAGTATTATAAATTTCGAATTCATTATTCTATATTCTAATTCAAGATAATTCGAAATGGATCTTTGGTTTTAAATTTTCCAATTTAGTTTTCAACTTGAATTTCTAATAATAAATGTAACCAGCATAGCAATTCTAAGAACTATAAACTCAACTTCTTAAACATCATAAACAAGAGAAAACTATTATTTTAAATCGTTCAAAAACAAGATACAAATATACTCACTCTATTAACTTTGTTATGCGCTACTTAATCATTAATCATACACTCGATCATTTCGAGCGGCAAATTATATTTAACTTTAGATAATTATAAGGCTAGTTTACTTTTGTAAAATTTACTTTAATAAAATAAACTCATTCGTACATAGTTAAATTCTAAACAAACCTATTTTAGTTCATAACAATTTTTATCCCGTTAAATTAAAAAAAATATATCGGGTTTTAAATTTACTACGGTTTAAGTGATTTATAGCTTATTTATATGTAACGATCATTTATCTGTATCTCTTACTTGATACTTCCCTACTTTTGTCTTAGAATAAAAAATAAAATTTATTACAGCAATTTAAAGTAAATACAATCGTATGATTTTTTAGCACAATTACGATAATATTGGCGATTTTATAAATATTAGAATTGTTATCCACCAACAACACCGTAGTATACCTACTATTTCGAAGGAAATCGTTTTATATGCAACACCGAAATAATGTCCGGTTATTTTCAACTTTTTGCAATATGCATCATTTAGCCGCAGTGGTTAGGCGACTGACTATCGCTGTAGCGGCACGATATGACCCAGGTTTCAATTCTCTGTAGAGACGGTGACATTTTTTCACGGGGTTGAAATGCAGATCGACTTACCATTCGCTGTTGTGAGCAAAGTGATTAACAGAGTGACATTGTAAAAGGCAATATGATGCTGTCACAAAGCCATTTGAATACAATTTACACACACAAAACTACACCGTGAGAGTTGCATGATAACCAGACAAATAATACAGCTTACGGAGTCAATGCAACTAAGCACCCACCACATATTAAAAAAAATACTGTGGATGTATCGCGCAAGTATAGATTAATAGAGCGTGGAAACACATGAAAGCAAAGATCATTCCATAAATTCATCCATTTTTCGTTTTGTACTATTTTATTAAACAAAAAGAACATTTTTAAAATATTTTCTTCTATTTGGATTAAATATACTTTAATATTAAAATTCTGAAGTAATAATATTTAATAGTTACGTGTAAATAACTAACATTATAGGTGTACATTTCCTAAAAGAATTAATTATTTGAGTGCGGTTACATTTTGGTCAATTTCGAAAAAGTTGTATTTATGGTGTAAAATAGCTTACAGAAAACAGTTCATAGCATACAGCAGTAAAATTATTAATTTTTTGAAAAGTTAATAGAGTAAAAACCGTTTAAACCCCACTTTCTATGTTTAGTTAGCAATTACATATACCACACTAACTGATAGCACAAATGAATACAAACTTAATGTATCATTAACGTCAATTGTCACATTAGGTACCTATCGTACGTATGAAATTGCATTGACATGAAAAATGTATTCGGTATCAATTTAATAAGATCTGCAAGCGATGACGTGTAATTCGTTATGTGAATTAGAGCAGAAACGCTTCCCGATGTTGTGCAGAGAACAAGGGGATAGTAGAGAATAGCAATGTATCCACCCCAAAACATAAAATAAACTAACCCCAAGATAGGTAACCACCCATCGCTTCTGTTTGCGAGCATGTATCAACAATATCAATAAACTACAGAAGTTTGTCCTCGCTTGTGTTAGTCGCGTCCTGCTGCAACCAAAGCCATTACAGGATGCAATTACAAAATCAATAATGTAATGTTTCATGACGTTTTACACAATGGAAAGCAATATTTAATGTAATATGTACAAATGATATTTTGATTTTTAATTTGATAAGTACATGGTCGTTACAAGTACTTTGGAAACCCTACTAAAATATACATAAATCGATTAAAACGTTTTTATTGTGATTCGATTTACGTACCTTTTCCAATTTCATAGTAATTTCTAACAATCGTATGAAAAGAAACATGTTAATTCACAAAAATTAAATTTGAATTAACCTGTTTTTAAATTCCACACAATTCTAGCTACACCAGTAATAAAAAAAAGTTACTTTAGAATATTAAAACCTTTAATTCAATGAATTATTAAAATTACTTCTGGTAGCATCTACAGTGGTTATACAGATAGGTAAATTACACATCGACTCATTACGTTTCCATATAATCCTATATTAAAATATGAACAAAGTTGCCACATTGCTTCTTCGAGAATCGAACGCAATTTTATTTTGTATTGTATATATGCACTTTACTATGACGCGGCCAAAACCCGGAAGCCCTCATAACAGAGACTCAAACCGTGGAAGCCTTCGATATCATTTAAAATAATTCTTTTGCAGTTACTTTTTTATATTGATACAGTTTAATAACAAATACAGTTTTTTCAAAATTCGACAAATCAAAACTCAAATGCGCATCATCACAAAATAGATCATCCTGAATTTAATATTTTTAAATAATAAAGCTTTCACTATACTTTCAGTTTGGTTACATATTTCCTATACTTAAAATGAATAATTTTTGAGATAGTTGAACTTAAACTTAAGATGGAGTACAGTACTCTCAACCAAAGAATGATTGTCAACACATATTATACACATATATGTATCGAGTGGCTAAATTAAAATGGCGCTCGGCCATATCTCAGAAATGATTTATAGTATAGCTTCGGGAAAAAAATATCACCTACTGTGGCCATGAAAACATTTACAAATTATTTAGAGAACTGTAGGATCATGCATTTTTGACCATGGATTAAAAAAGTAGGCTTTATTTATTTCTTACTAATAAATCAACGAAAACTGATTGATATCTTTTATACCTATCCGAAGATATCTTCAGAAAGGTGTAAATGGTAGGAATTTTTCTATAAATTTAAATTATGTATTCTGCTTTCCTTGAAGCGAATTTAGCAAACATGGACTTATTAAAAAGGATTTTCCTTAGTGATTCAAACTGTTTAATGTTATTGTTTCCGTCGCCGCTAAAGGGATATAAGGAAATTTAAACAGAATACATACATATAGCAAGTAAATGACATTCAATATGATCGGTGCGCAGTGCTTTTCTCCGTAAATGTTTGCAATTTTTTGGACGTTGCATGGTACGTGAGAGTCTATTTTCTTGCTCAGGTCCTCAGATTTGACTTATCAAGATTTTTGTGAGAGATACAAAAACTTATTTTTACAATGCGACTCTCTACTCGAGATAATATGGTCGTGAGAATTGTAAATGTCGTTCAACGTAATTCTAGGCTAGAAATAAAGATTGCAGCTCTATCCAGTCTATTAAGTCTATTGACTTTATTCTGCTGTTTTTTGTTGTTTTGCTGGATTGTCTATTTTAATTATACTTTTATGCTTTTCACTAATATTTTAAGCTTTCAATACACGATATTATAGTGTGAGCATCAATGAAACATTCCGCACACTGTCCTTTTTAAAAATTACAAAAGTTGGCTACCTCGTTGGCTACTAAAATTTTCTTTACGGCGACGGAAACGATATTAAACAGTTTGAATCACTAACAATAGGGTTTCCTAATAAGCCCAAATTTGCTAAATTCCCTTCAGGAAAAGTTGAATAATTCAAATTTATAGAAAAACTTCTACCATTTACAGGTTTTTCCATATATCTTCGGATAGGTGAAAGATATGGATGCCTGGTTTTCGTAGAATTGTTGGTAGTAATTGTCAAAAATGCAAGTTTCCGAAAAGATTTAAACAGCGCGCTGTAGTTTGCTCGTCAATTAGATTGGACCGAATTTGTAAGCATTACATTGCTTGAGTAGCACTATTTTCAAGTTTGCAAAATTTGGTTCAACCTGAGTTATAAGTGTGTCTTCAAAACAAACTTCTCTCTTCCTTCCTCTTCTTATTTGAGAAGATACAATAACATTTTTCCAGTATACCGAAATTCTGATTTGCATATTTGTGACAGACCTTAATTTGACAAATTTAGTACAAAATTACGTGTTCAGTTACGCCATCTAGCTGTGATCCTGTGGTCACCTAAATAATTTCCAAATGTTTTTCGTGGCTACTTTACTAGGTGATATTTTTTCCCCAGAACTGTACCTACTATAAACCGTTCCTGAGGTATGGCCAAACGCCATTCTTATTTCGCCACTCGGTACAATGTTTGTAAATAGTTATCACATATTTATTAATTTTCCTCAACGCACGTATCGATGTTAATATATATGTCAATAAAAATGATCTACATAAGAAAGTAGATTCTATGTTGGTCTCATGCCCCAATCATCATTTTCTGGGTTCCAGTGTGGCGTAAAATTAATTGATTTAAATTATATACAGGCTGTCCATCTAACGTGTCAACGGAAGATAGAACTTTTCAGGACATCTGGCAAAAAATATATTGAAAACTTGCTAGACAATAATAAATGCACAATATAAAATTATACAGGATGTTCATTTTTGAGACTACGTAGTAGGACTACATTACTTTAAACAGATCAGCTTGTATATTACGCTATTTTAGGATACTTAGTCTCATTCTTCATTATTTTAGTATACCTGTACAGTGGCCGCCAGCCAAAAATGTCACCTATCTCGCTGTACGCTGTCTCCGTTAGGATTTCGGCTGTAATCGGTATATCCAAGGTAATTGCATGTCTCAAACACAGGCTCGATGTTTAACTTACATTTGTAAAATATATTCAGGGAGATAGTATTACGTGAAAATATATACATATTATAACTGGCGATCAAAAATGTACCAGCGGATATGAATCACTCTTCTGAATAAATAACTTCCTATGAACCTATGTCCTAGTATGTATACTTAAAGAACTACAAGAAGTGAAAGTTTTATCATTCATTAATGTAAGTATTTATGATACAACCATAAAAACTGATTAAAAATCGCGTAAAATGAACAAAATTTATTTAAAAGTACTGATAAATGACATTTTATTTAAATGCATATTTCAAAAATTGTTCAAATTGTGCTCCTGCAGCCGCCACCGCAGCACCACCAGCAAATGGTTATGACATTATCTGGGTTTGATGTTATTTCATTGGAGATATGAACTTGTTTTTTTCCTATTTTTTTCGGATGTTGTTAAGTTTTCAAAAAAATTATTTGGTGGTCAATCATGGTCAAACGTTGGTCAATCCTATACTGCAACAAAATTTTAGTGTTTGTAGTAAACTAAAAATTCGAAAAAAATTTTTTTGAGAATGTGAAGGGTGGTCAAAAACATGGTCAATCGTATCTGATGAACAAAATATCTATATTGGCAAATTTTAGCATTTTCGCCATTAGACCCCAAAATATGGGTATAGCGGCTGTAGCCTAAACAAAATGTGGTCAATCGAAAGAGCTGATGCTCAATAGAGGTCAATAAATGGTCAATCCTTTCTAGCATTTTTGCCCATTTTTAACCACTTTGTGGTGCCAACTTCGCGGACCTTCAAACATCAAATACTTCGAAATTTTTTTGAAAATAAGAAACATTAAGGAGAGGTCATTTGTTTATAATTTCATTTTATTTCATAAACTTAAAAACATATGAAAATAATTTTCTATGTCCCTTTCATCATCTTGTTTTTATGGAAAATAATCGCAGCTAGAAAAATACGTATTTACTTTTCGCGTTATTTTGGTCATAAGACTCGTCATAAGATGAATACTATGTTGTTTATTCCCCTTTTTCATAGAAACAGTATTCCTAACTCGCTGGTCAATACCATAGCAGTGTCTTATGAGCGCTTCCGGGTTTTGACCGCGTCATAGTAAAGTAAATATGTATATAAAATACAAAAATAAAACAAAAGTACAATTGAAAATAAAAATACAAAAAATATGTACAACTTACTCAAACCCGATCTGATCAGGTTCTTGCCTCTAGCGTCGTTGACACGTCGAATTCCCGTGACCTTTTACGCCCCTCGTCCAGTTTTTGCCCCTGTCAGAAGGTTTTCGCCTCTAAGTGTGGTTTACTCATCAAGTTACCGTACCCTTCTGGCGCCCTCAGCTAGCTTTACTCCTGAATAAGCCACTTACATTAGTAGCGAAACGTTGCGTTTGGGTAAAGTAGTATATATTTTTGTATTTTTGTCTTCATTTTTACTTTTGTTTTATTTTTGTATTGTATATTATCGCTTCGTATTATTCTAGAATAGTTCCCTGTCCTTAAATTACAGCCTATTGAACATAACAATTAGCATAACAAACTATGGTTTCGTCAAGATTGACAAGAATCAAGAATTTATATGTAGCACCAACAGTTTATCCAACGTACTCGTACGTCTCATGAAATGACAACTTCCAGAAGCATTACAAGCAACAATTTAAGGTTTTTTTGGTAAGATAAAGCTTGCAACGTAATTGGCTAGGCAATTAAACTCAAATAATTTCTATAATGTTTAGCATTGTCACGAAGGATAAAGTTATGAGGGAGTGAGGGATAACACTGAATATTAGGTATTCAGTCAACTACAATGTACAAAAACAAAGTAATTTTTCCTCTTTTACAGATCAATCTATAGATGGGAGTTTTGAAATTGTAAAAGGATAATAACGGTATCTATTACAATTTGCAATAACATCAAGTGACAGGCTATAATAATGTAATGTTGACTCATCCAGCACAAACCATATTATTAGTAAGTAATAAAAATGTTATGAATTTTGTAATGGTTTCCGGGTTAACAGGAAACGAGCAAAATAGACTCCGCAGAATGTTAAGTAAATTATAAATATAAGATGTTGTCTTTGATAGTTGCAATTGAACAATATTTGGAAAACATTATTACAAAGTTTGCTTATAAACAAACGTTCAGTTACGTACATACTTATAAGGTATTCAAAATCTAATCTACAATAAACAATTATTATTGTACTATTTTATGATTACATGTAAATACATATAAAACAAAATATACAAAGTTTAAGATGATTGTATCATAATATACAGATATCTTTGACACTGCTGTACTCATCTATGGAAACCTATAACCGAAAGGCCCATAGAAGCAGCAATATAGCTGCAGCAGGCCATCACAAAATGGCTTCCTTCCAAGGGATCGAACGTTGGACCAACGCGAAAGAGAAAGAGAATAGAACAAGAGTAAGCAAGAAAGATACATCCAACTTTCAAGTAAAGACAGATTTACCGAAGATACCAAGGCGTCATTCTCAAGCCTTTGCGAACGAACAAGAGACTAAGAACCTAAGAAAAAGCGAGACGGAGATATAAATGCTTGGGTCTAGCACAGTGAAACGCCAGCTAGAGAGAGACAGTTAACATATACACTCACGGTACTTTTCCTGTGGCAAGGAGAATAGTGAAACAATGCAAACGATGTAAAAATGTATAATTGTAGATAAACGACATACTTACCCCAAAAAAGGAATTTTTAAAGATGTATCCACACTATTACGAGTTACTAAAAAAAGTGTAACGTTAATCCACAAACGAAACAAAGGCGTAATCCATTCGATTTTTATACTATCACAGACACCTAATACTAGCACAACACACACTAAAAACGCTTACAAAAATCATATAAATCGTAAAATTCACACATCGGAACACGATGGCATACCGGTATACACACTGATCACAAAATTACACAAATAATAAATACATTTATTATTTTTGTTATGAGATGAAACTCCGACACACTACACACACTGAGTTGGCCAGCAACACAAATTCAACTGAAGCCATTTCCAACTGGGCGAATTTTGCCGATAGTACACGAGCGACGGTCGGGTACTAAGTTCATTGCAAAACCGTGATTCTTTTGTTCGTAGCAGTGGCGTCTATACCGAAAATTAAATTTTAAAAACAAATGAATCAATAATAATGCTGGAATTGTAAATTATTTATTTGTACATACCGACTATGGTGTGTTGGCTGAATAAGTTAATTATGCGATTGCGAGCGCAAACGTGTATTAAATACTTTTTAATTATTTATTATTATTAAAACAAAAAAATGAATTATGGCTAATTCGTTAATATTTTATAACACACTTACACCGCAGCCATGTCGGGATTTTATTCAATTATCTTGAAATAATAAATTGACTTTGTTGTATGAAAGTATTTTCGATGGATATACGTACACTCGGTACGACTTAATCTTCGAACGATTTTAGTGAGTTACCTTACTAAAATCGTTCGAAGATTAAGTCGTACCGAGTGTACGTTGTATTATATCATATAATTTTTTTTTAACCAACCCAGGAAGTGTTGCAAACAACAGATTTTATTTAAACATAGAATAATAGATTAACGTAATCAGGACATTGTATGATGTTAGATACCGATTAAAGTAGAAACAATTTTCAATCTTATGAAACTAAATCCAGTACGTAAACAATAAATAAAGTGGGTTATCTCACTTAATATCACTGTTTTTAAACGTACCACGAACACCACGAACACACGTACGTTTACTGCGAATATAAAATATCTACACTCTTACACATACAATAAAATATGACAAAATGTACATACATCGTATCTATAAATAATATGAAGAATATATTAAGATTTGACTGAAACTTGTATGAAAAATAAATTTTGCATACAGATTGTTGGGCATAGCCGCGTTATTAACCAAAAAATCAACAGCGGTAGTTGATCTTGAAATTGCCGTCTATTTCAGGCAACAATTCACCGATAAAAACATCATGCAATTACCAAAAGAACTGTATTTTTACTGTCACACAAAACATACATGTCAACGGCTACATTACAACAACAACGGTTTTTTTTCAAGCGTATTAAAACTAAACTATATTACACTATGGCGGGAAACACAAAAATTCAAATTTAACTAAGCGTATACAATACTAAACATCCCGCCCGCCTTGAAAGGATTTCTTTCAACAATAAACAATATGAGATAAATAAACAATAAGTAGGTACGCAATACGGCAACAGTGTCTTAAGCAATTGGCTAGTTCTATTAATTGTCGTATTCTTCTAGCGGCAACCTGCATAAATTCACTACACTGCGTTTTAATATATGGCCACTTACTAAAACACTAGCTACTCTCACTACATCGTCCTTGCCTGGGTGCAGCTCGACGATTCGACCCAATTTCCAAAGCATCAGCGGTGCGTTGTCATCTTTCAAGATCACTAATTCCCCAATTTTAATATTGGAAGTTGTCTTTGTCCATTTGTTTCGTTGCTGCAGTGAAGAAAGGTATTCGGCTGACCAACGACGCCAGAAATGTTGTACCATTTGTTGTAGGTGTTGATAGAGTTTTAGTCGATTAGTAGTAGTAGGGGTAACGTCTCGTTCCGGCAAGGCAGTAAGACTGTCACCCACGAGGAAATGCGCTGGTGTAAGTGCAGTGTAGTCTGTAGGATCGTTGGAAAGAGGAAGCAGGGGTCTGGAGTTAAGTATGGACTCAATTTGACACAATACAGTATATAATGCTTCAAAGGTTAAGTGTGCTTTACCAACGATTCTAACTAAGTGAAACTTTGCTGATTTAACAGCTGCTTCCCAGAGGCCTCCATGGTGAGGGGAGTTTGGGGGTTGAAATGCCAAGTTATTGAATGTTTCAAGAAAAAATCTTTAAATCCCGTGTCTTTCTTTAATGTGTTTAGTGTTGACCTTAATTCGTTATTAGCACCGATAAAGTTACTACCGTTATCGCTATAGATATTCTCGCAAAAACCCCGTCTAGCTATAAAACGCTTTAAGCAGTTCAAAAAGGCCTGTGTACTCAGGTCTCCAACTACCTCAAGGTGTACAGCTTTAGTAACGAAGCATACAAACACACAAGCATAGCATTTCACTAATTTACGTGACCGTGTAATTCCATCCTTTATCATAAGCGGCCCAGCAAAATCGATACCGACAGAAGAGAAAGGTCTTGCGGGTTGAAGTCTTGCCTTTGGCAAATCACCCATCTTAGGAGTCGAATTTGAAGGTTTAGCTCTAAAGCAAGTTATACATCTTCTTATGACACTTCTCACAACACTTCTTCCATTTATCGGCCAATATCTTTGACGTACAGCTGCCAATACCGACTGCTGTCCAGCGTGCAAATTGCGTTTGTGTTCATAGTCAATAATAAGTTTCGTTAACGGATGTTTGGACGGTAGCAATATAGGGTGTTTTTTATCATAACCTTCAGCAGAATGCCTGATTCGTCCACCTACTCGGATTAAATCATTTTCATCCAAAAAGGCATTTAGCTGCAACAGTTTCGACGAAACAGGTAATTCCCTCTTTGCCTTTAATACTTTAAATTCTTCTGTAAAATCTGTCTGTTGAGCAATCTTCAACAACAATAACAACGAATTGTTGAGTTCTTCTAGAGTAAGACATCCATGAAGCTTTGTAAAATTAGTGGGTTTACTATTGTGTATGAATCTAAGAACATAAGTAAAAATTCGAAGTAGACGCGTGTAACTCGAATACTTCTCAAAGATAAAATCAATTTTATAAGTCACAAATGAGAGCTGAGTAATTTTACGTCGTTCTGGTATGTTTTGAGCAACTGTACAGTAATTTTTTGGCCATGTATCTTCATGACTTGTTAGAAATTCAGGCCCATGCCACCATAAATCATTTTCCATCAATTTTGTAGGATTACATCCTCGGGATACTACATCTGCTGGGTTTGTATCCGATGGTATGTGTCGCCATTCAACCTTCTTGCACAATCCTTGTATCTCGGATACCCGGTTTGCAACATAAGTATTCCAGTTACAAGGTTCAGAACCAAGCCAGTTCAAAACTATGGTAGAATCAATCCATAATAGCTTCCGCGGAATTACCATATCTAAAGTGGATTCGACCTTGTTCATTAAGCGTGCCAGTACTAGAGCACCATTCAGTTCAAGACGTGGAAGGCTTACCTTCTTCATAGGTGCAACCTTGGATTTAGCGCATAATAGCCTTGAATAATGTTGCCCATCACACCTTGTGGTACGAATGTACAGACAAGCACCGTATGCTAATTCTGAAGCATCACTAAAACCATGGAGTTGAATGTCTACGTAATTGGAAGTGGTAACCTGACGAGAAATTCTTATATTGTTTAGAATAGGTAGAGCTTCATAAAATTGTTGCCATAAGGTGTGTAAATCTAAAGGTATGGATTCATCCCAATCTGTTTGGGTTTGCCATAAACGTTGCAATATGAGCTTGGCTTGTACTATAGTAGGGCTTATCAGTCCAAGAGGGTCAAATATTTTCGAAATTGCTGATAAAATACTACGTTTTGTTACTGCTCTACATTCAGCAGGCTTTACAGAGTATGATAGATAGTCGTGATTAGGATTCCATACCAACCCTAATGCCTTAATATCCTTATTGTCTGAAATGTGATATGGGGTTAATGGGTCTGAGGTCTCATTTTCTGCAAGTTCTCTACAATTAGAATTCCATTTTCGTAGGTTGAAACATCCGCCCCTTAAAATCTCCTTAACTTCACGTTTCAACTTCAAACTATCTGTAATGGTTTCTGCGCCTGTAATCAAATCGTCCATGTAAAAGTCTGTTTTAATAATCTTAGCTGCCGTTGGATAGCATTCTTCGTTCTCCATCGCTAATTGATGTAGCGTACGGCAGGCCAGAAACGGAGCGGAAGCTGTTCCGTATGTTACGGTATTTAGTTTGAAATGCTTTATTTCTTGACTAGAATCCGCCCGCCATAGTATCCGTTGCAAATCTCGATGATTGTCTGAAATGTTACATTGTCGATACATTTTCTCAATGTCAGCAATAAAAACAATATTATGTTTCCGGAACCTTAGAACAATGGAAAATAGGTCGCTTTGTATTGTAGGCCCAATCTTCAAAACATCATTTAGTGATAAGCCAGTCGTTGTTTTGCATGAAGCGTCTAAAACTACTCTTAATTTCGTTGTTGTGCTATCCTTCAAAATGCCATGGTGTGGTAAATAGTATTTTGCCGTATCCGTTTCAAGACTGTCATTAACTTCAGTCATATGACCTAGCAATTGGTATTCTTCCATAAAATTAATATAAAGAGTTTTAAAGGTTTCATCCCGTTGTAATCGTTTTTCCAAAGACAAATATCTCTGCAAAGCTATTTCTTTAGAGCCTCCTAAATTTTGAATATTGGGTTTTAATGGTAACTGCAATTCGAAACGACCGTGTTCATCGCGTTGAAAGGTTTGTACAAAATGTTGCTCACATTCTGTTTCCTCACTAGTATAATGTTTTCTTTCGCCGATTTCTTCAAGTTCCCAAAATGCTTTAACTTGATTGTGTAAATCTAAATTCGAAATAGTTAAATTACAAACTGTGTTAATATCTTGACGTAATGAAGCAATAGGACCCGACAGTATCCATCCAAGCTTAGTTTTCTGCACTATAGGATTATTTTTACCGCATTTAATTTGACCAATACATAATAAATCATAGAATACATTTGCTCCTAGTAGCAAATCAATTGGTTTAGCTTCATTAAAATATGGATCAGCAAATTGAATATTTGAAGGTAAATTTAACGTAGAAATATCGAACGATACTTGTGGCAAATTTTCCGTAATTTTATCAACAACTAAGAATGTGTCTCTAGTCTTGTACCGATTATCTGTTGAATACATTACTAAATCTGATTTCTTTGAAATATTGCTTAATAAATTATTAATCCCCGCCACTGGGATTCTGGTTTGTTTGACCTGCACCTTCAATTTTTCAATTAACGAAGAAGACACAAAATTTGATTGTGATCCACTATCCAATAACGCACGACAAGGTACTTTATTACCATAACCGTCTAAAATATTAACCATAGCAGTGGCCAGTAATATTTGCGTTGTTTTAGCTTTGTCGTGAATAGCATTCATAGTTATGGATGTGGTTGGTGTTACGTTAGTATCAATGTTACTGGTTGCACTATCAGATATTCTCGATTCTGGTTGTATATTTTCACCTGCGTTTAAATGTAGTAAAGTATTGTGTCCTTTTCCGCATGTCTTACAACTACTACTTTTACAGTCGCGTGCAAAATGTCCAGGGCGTAAACAATTTAAACATAATTTCAATTTCTTTGCCTCATTTAAACGACTGGGAGTTGTCAATTTCAAAAAATAATCACAATACTGATTAAAGTGATTTTTCTTGCAAAATGTACAGGTTACCTTACGTGTAGTTAAATGGGTCAAGCTTTTATTACTATATGTAGGTTTAATATCCGTTTTCGTTTTATTTTCAATGGTTTCTAACAATTGACATCGCTTTGCTAAAAAGTCCGTTAATTCCTGTATGGTAACGTTATCAACCTCAAATTTACTAATGTGTTGCTCCCACTCCTTTTTGGAAGCCGAATCTAGTTTAGAACTTATTGTATACACCATAGGTGTATTCCAAGTCGTAGTAGGTTGGCCCAGTGCCGTTAATGCGCGGAAGTTTTTGTTAAAGTTGTCTAAAAGCTTTCGTAAATGTATGTGCGACTCATATTTTACTGGTACTAAATCAAATATGGCTTTCATGTGTGTGTTAATTATCAATCTTTTGTTTTCATATCGTTCCTTTAACATAGACCACGCTATTTCATAATTTAAATTCGAAATTTCTAATGATTGTATTAATTGCGCAGCTTCATCTTTTAGACACGATTGTAGGTAATAAAACTTCTGAATACTTGACAACTGCTGATTGCTGTGAATTAGTGTATTAAAACTATCGTGAAACGTCATCCATTGACTATACAAACCGTGAAAATCTGGTAAACTTATATTCGGTAGTTTAATTTTGCTAGCTACGTTAAAAAAATCACCAACTTGTGACGTCTGATTAGCTACGTGTTTGTTTGCCTCATTACCACCTACGTTTACACCCGCGGAAGATTTGAATTTGTCCCGGAAAGATCGAGCTCTAGCGATAACGGTGTAGTACGATTCTTCAAACGTGTTTCTTTCCGACTCTTGAAGAGTAAATCCCGATATTAATTCGATTTGATTTTGTATGTCGTCATACGTATCTAAAATATTATCAATTCTCGACAAACGTGTTTCTAATTCTACTGTGTTGTCTTTTTCACCCGAACAAGAATCTAAAAATGTATGCAGTCTTGTAATTTGAGCCTTAAGTTGACCGCGTTTCAAAACTAAAGAACTCAATTCGTTTTCAGTCGCCATTGCGAAATACACATGTATTGTATCAAAATCGACAAATAAGTAATAGGATTATTGTGAGAAAGGGAGAGTGACTTACTTGTATCAATTCGTGTTAGCCGTTCATGTATATATATATATTTTTTTTAACCAAGTTAGGGATCCGCAAGCACTATGTTAGCCTCACCCGGTTGTATGTATAGCGTTGTTTCGGACCAAATTCATCCGGCTCGAAGGACCAAAATGTTGGGCATAGCCGCGTTATTAACCAAAAAATCAACAGCGGTAGTTGATCTTGAAATTGCCGTCTATTTCAGGCAACAATTCACCGATAAAAACATCATGCAATTACCAAAAGAACTGTATTTTTACTGTCACACAAAACATACATGTCAACGGCTACATTACAACAACAACGGTTTTTTTTTCAAGCGTATTAAAACTAAACTATATTACACTATGGCGGGAAACACAAAAATTCAAATTTAACTAAGCGTATACAATACTAAACACAGATTGCAAACCCTTAAAATCAATTTTCATAAGTGGATGTATCTCTTTATTTTTACAATGATTTTTCAACATTTTCGAATGACCAACATTGAAAAATGAAGATGCTTGAGGCCATAATAAAGGGATAATTGAAATATTCCCAACCAAACCGGGTCAATCAAGCGATAAAAAATATTCCTGTCCCCGAACCGCTGAATTTCAGATTTTTATAATATTGGATTAAGTATATTATACAGGGTGCTTCATTAATTATTAGAAATATATAATATTTATAATTATATATACAGGGTGATTGGTGAGAATGGCCTATTAAAAGTATTATACAAACGGATCGGAATTTGAAAACAAAATTTGGCAGTTGGATATGGTTGAATATGAACTATCACGTGAAAATATTTTTGAATAAATATCACTTCCGGTTAACCGGAAGTGGGCATCAACTTCGATTTTTTAAATAGCATGCTATAAAATAAATTACAAATTCAGCTTCTATGATAAATTTTACACATATTTCATGTATCATACCCTATACCTAAATATCATTCCTTCTGAGTTATTCGCAATTAAAGAAAAAAAGTGACAGATACCGATCTTACTTTATAGTGATATTACTTCACGTAGGAGTAAATAAGACGAATGAAATTTTGCATACGTACAGCTGATATTATGTAGTTATACAGGATTTGATTTTTTTTTTCTGTAACATTATAGAGGGTGTTAAAAACTTAGTTGCTTATAAATAAGTTCAATCCGCGGAAAGTACATTTTCTTAAATGGAAAGGTATATATTTTATTAGATATTATGATTCTACAAAATATTCTCTTTGAATCCGTATTAGGTGTTCCTATACCTAAAATGTAAGGTTAATAAGTTATAACGATTTAATTAACCTCCGTACCTAAAATGCTCAGATATGTCAATTTACAAAGGCAAGTCTGCTTAGCTCATTTGTTTTACATACTTACTTGCCACTTATTTTGACGTCTGTCATTTTGTTAATCGTATTTTCGAAAATTCTTCCCATTGAATTATAGAAATAAGGGATTGTTTAGGCAAATAACACCAGATGATTAGCAAGAATTATAGGAATACGTCTCCGAATATAGAATGCCTCAATAGAAATGGTTGCCATGTCGAACCATTTAGATAACTTATTTATTTGTGGTATTATCTTTTATATTATCTTTTTATTTTTTTAATTTTACCTAATTTGTTATTACTAATTATTTAGACCTTTGATATAGATTTACCTACTTTATGTTGATTATTCAAATACCAATTGTTGGGAGTATCTAGGAGAATTCTTAGATGATCTAAATTTTTTACTGATATTGTTACACGTTGGGTTTTACTTTACACTTTGGATTTTACTTTTATTTTAGATACACAAAAGACTCTTCAATCAACTAATATTTCATTGAGTAAAAACACGTTCAACAAAATATTTTCTTTTGGACACACTACTTCAACTGTTTTTTAAATATCTGCCTTCTTAAATAATTATAACTGTTACTATTACTTAACAGGTATTGTTCTTTCACCATTGATCTACGAAGATATCGGTCGCTAAAACTTTTTATATCTTTTTTTATCTATTTTGGCTGATCATTGCTTATAAATGTTAGTATCTTTCACTAAACGTTTGATACGTTTATTTCACTATTTGATTACATTCACTTTGCATAATAGATAAATTCATGATTACCTGATTTGGTCTATTCTCAATGCTAATCCATTCTAACACAATATACTGAGAAAAATGTATTGCACAGAAACGAAAACAATGTTATTACAGAGATAAAATAAAAATTGTCAGAAAATACAAAGATAACAATATGTTTTGTAACAAATAAAATAATTTTTTGTTGTTGTAAAGTAAATACACGCATTGTTTACCCTAATTACTGTACTGGTGCAGATCCATTTCTCACAGTGTACGCGAGAACAACTAACTAAAATGACAGACGTCAAAATAAGTGGCAAGTAAGTATGTAAAACAAATGAGCAATTTACAGAAGCACACTTGCTTCTGTAAATTGACATATTTGAGCATTTTAGGTACGGAGGTTAATTAAATCGTTATAACTTATTAACCTTACATTTTAGGTATAGGAACACCTAATACGGATTCAAAGAGAATCTTTTGTAGAATCATAATATCTAATAAAATATATACCTTTCCATTTAAGAAAATGTACTTTCCGCGGATTGAACTTATTTATAAGCAACTAAGTTTTTAAACACCCTGTATATTGTTACAGAAAAAAACTTCAAATGCTGTATAACTACATAATATCAGCTGCGCGTATGCAAAATTTCATTCGCCTCATTTACTCCTACGTGAAGTAATATCACTATAAAGTAAGATCGGTATCTGTCACTTTTTTTCTTTAATTGCGAATAACTCAGAAGGAATGGTATTTAGGTATAGGGTATGATACATGAAATATGTGTAAAATTTATCATAGAAGCTGAATTTGTAATTTATTTTATATCATGCTATTTAAAAAATCGAAGTTGATGCCCACTTCCGGTTAACCGGAAGTGATATTTATTCAAAAATATTTTCACGTGATAGTTCATTTTCAACCATATCCAACTGCAAAATTTTGATTTAAAATTCCGATCCGTTTGTATAATACTTTTAATAGGCCATTCTCAGCAATCACCCTGTATATATATATATGCATATGTATCGTCTTTGCCTCCATACGTTCATAAGGCGTCTTTTCATCCACCAGAACTTGAGACATTAATCCAGTGTTGCATACATATGTTTGATGCCCATGTTCCAAAGTATAATGCCAAACAGAGAGGGGTAATGAAATGTTATTTTTCATTTATACAAAATTAAAACATATATAGCGTACGGTTTCAATTCCTATTATAGGTAGTACCTATTCGCCTCATTGTATTTAAAATTGCGAGATATAACGGTAGTGTTCGCCTCCGCCCATGTTGCCAGTTTTATGAGCTGCATCGGTACTTTCCCTGTGTAAAATATATATAAAATTATCAGATAGTAGTTTGTTCGCTTAACCAGCGCCCTTGTTTTGTTCTGTGATTTTGTAATTGCAAGATGAAGAGAAGTTATCATACACGGTAAGTATAAAAGACGTTTTCTGTAATGTAAATTGCTAATATCAATGAAATTGCAAGTTAATACGTTCATAAATAAAACAACTGTAAGCAGCACAGTTTTATTTACAACATTTTAAAACATCTTTTCGCAGTAGCTCACTTACGTCGAATAGAACACTTGCAGTAAATAAAGGAAATGTGCTCTGAACAATTTCTGTCAAATTTAAACAATTTTTCAATGCAAATTTGGCTTTTATTGCCATTGACAATTAATTATTCTTAAATTATATTGCTTTACTTTAAGATGTTGCGCATAAACTACTGTCTGTTTGTTAATTAAGTAACATGAAATACTATTTGTTACTGTATGAGCATGAAAACTGCCAAACAATTTTACTAGCAGTCCATAAAGCTACATAATACAAATTAGTGATTATTATTTGTTAGTTTTCAAATAATATTTTCACTGTCCCTGATAACATTGAATTATTTTTTTAACGTAGGTTTTCGGCATAATCAGCCATGTATCATAGAAAGTTTTACATGCTCTTGTACAACTAGTGGTTCTGTAAAAATTTACTTCGGGGCGATGAAATACTTCCTTGAAAGTTGATAGTTTTCTAAATATAACTCAAAAACGATAAAATATAGGAACAAGATGTCATGGTCGCACATTAACAAATAGTAGGTACTTTATTTACTTTCCGGCTCATTTCTAAGTTTACATTGCTTTTTTCTTAATTTCAACGTAGAATTTTTATGACTTCGAGATTTTGAACTGCAAAATTATATTTTGATATTGCAAGGCAATCATATGCTCTTCTGCATTTAAGGTCCTCGAAGATACTGGAGCTGGTACGGAAAAACAATGTCAGTGAACCTAATTCTTCCAGTGAAGGTAAGCACATATCCATAACATGTATTTACATATCAAATAAGCTGTCATTTACGGTAGATTAGTTGAAAGGGTATTTTTATTTAGATTGTATGTGTAAATAATACACAATAACTAAAATTAATATAACAAGTTTATACTACCTCATGCCTTTTTGATGCATTTGCAGCATTTTTAATTTTTTTTTATTACTATTTATATATTTACAGATGTTGCACATCATGAACCATCAGAAACAATAACTGAAGATATATGCTTATATTCAACTTATCAACCTGGAGAAACAAAAACAGAGAGAACAGTTAACTGGCTACTCGATAATGAATTTGGCATAATAAAAACGGGAGAAAACGACACAGAAGAAAGAATAAAAGAGAGAGTAAAACCTGATGAATTGCATCCATCAACACCTATAAGTTTACTTACTTCTGAATTAGCACATAATGAAGAGGTTTCAAAAAACGATAGTTTTTCAACTGATGGTTCATCAAGTGGATCTTCAGTAATTACTCATCGTAAAACTATCACTGTTATGAGACAATACATCGATTCAGAAATTGATAATTTATCTATTGCTGAAACAGAAAATACATTCGAAAAAATAAAAGAAATTAATACGGAAAAAAATTCTTCTATATTATGCCAATCAACATCTAAAAGTTCACTAATTCCTAAACTAGAACATAATAGAGACCTTTCAAATGATGACACTTATTCAATCGTTGAAGCATCAGACGAGTCCTCAACATTTCCGTATGGTGAAACTATTAGTGTTCCGAGAAAATATGTCGAATCACTTAATGATAAATCTAATATTGAAACAAAAAATGTGCCTGATAATATACAAAGGATTACCATGCCTAAAAGTTCAGAACAGTGTTCTCAATCGGAGATTATGAAAGGTCGATCAGAAAATTCATATTATCGATATATGGAAGAAGCTCTTGGCAGACAAAAAAAGAAAAGAACTGTGTGCAAATTTTGTAAAATAAACGTTACGAATTTTGAACGACATTTATCAAGACACCATTTAGAAGAAAAAGAAGTCAAAGATTTTCTTAAATTTCCTAAAACTACCAAAGAAGGCCGACAGATGAGAAGAAATATACTGGCTTTATTAAGATATGAAGTCAAATTTGAAAATTTTGTACAAAACGAAGAGTATAACGCAGAAAAGTTACCATGTTCTCATTGTAAACATATAGTCGGAGTAAAATATTTAAGAAGACATTACAAAAAATGTGTTGTAAAGCCCTTTAACGATACTGGAAGAAAAGTACGCCACCGTGCAGCTTCTCAAACATTACTAGCTTGTGCCAGTGATCAATCAAACGTAACTGCAACCTTAAGAGTAAAAAACGAAGTTTTTAGTAGAATGGCATCGGATGAAATAGGATTTTTAGCTAGAATGGACCCGTTGATTCGACATTTTGGAGTATTTTATTTGAAGAAACATAAACGCTCACAGATTTCTCTCGCATGCTCTAATAAAATGAGAGAGTGCTCCAGACTGTTGCTTGAAATACGCAGGCGAATTGGAAATCCCAGATTCTCCTTCTTTGAAATGCTGGATCCTATTTTATTTGATGACGTTGTTTTAAGTGCAAAAGCTATTAGCGGATTTGATGAAGAGAAGAAAACCTATAAAGCTCCTAGTTTGGCTATGCACTTAGGTACTACTTTACAGCAAATATGTGACCTGACAACGCATTTATTGTTAAAAGAAACTCCAGGATTCAAATGCGAAAATTTAGAAGACAAGTTGAAACGAACAAAGAGGTTTCGATTTCTAGTCCAAAGTCAATGGAGTAATGAAGTTTCCTCCTTAGCTTTGAAAGATTTAGCAGAAAAAAATGGAACAAACCTGTTATGTTACCACTCACGGAAGATATAATGAAGTTTAGAGATCATATTTTAGATGCAGCGAATAAGAGTGTTGCTTTATTGAAAAGAGATCAGAATGATGCACAAGCTTATAAGAAATTAGTAGATGCGGCATTAGCACTCACAATCCTATTTAATCGAAGAAGAATTGGAGATGTCCAGTATACTGAAATAGACTCCTATTTAAAAAACTTTACAGCTAATGATCAAACTGAATTTTTAGAACAATTATCGGAATCTGAGAAGACATTAACATCAAGTTATAAACGTATAGTTGCAGGTGGAAAAGGTAGTCGTGCGATTGTAATATTATTCCCTGGTAATTTGCAAGAATATATTAACTTACTCCTTGAAATACGCAAAAAAAGTGATATAGTACCGCCGCAAAATCGATATTTGTTTGCTTACCCTGGAGTTACTAACCAATGGGTTAGAGGGGATATTGTATTGAAAAACTTTGCGAAATCCAGCAAAATACAAAATCCTGAAGTAATGACATCAAACCGACTAAGAAAGCAGATTGCGACATTAATGCAAATTATAAATTTAGACAAAAATGACTACTCTCAATTTTCCAAGTTTATGGGTCACACTGAAAAAACTCATAAAGAATTTTATGAAATAACACAAAACGCCTATCAAACAGCTAAAGTTGCAAAGTTGTTAAATTTATTTGATAAAGGAAAAGGAGCGGAATATAGAAACATGACACTAGAGAGTATTGACATTGATCCAAGAAACGTATTAATTGAATCTGATGATAACTCCGAAAATGAAGAGGTTACTTTACCGATAAGTACCCGAGCTATAGATGGTGAAGATATTCCACTAGAAAATACGCAAGCTTGTGTTGAAGATGAGAATGGAGTAGCAGGGCCATCGGGTAATAAAGGAGAAGCAAATATCAAGAAAACAAGTAACAGGATTAGATGGACAAAGGAGCAAAAAAAAATTGTAACCTCACACTTTAAACGACATATTAAAGAAAAAAGGGCTCCCAAAAAGGCGGAGTGTGAACAACTTAAAAACCAATACGAGAAAATCTTAAATAACCTGGATTGGGTCAAAATTAAGACTTTCGTATTTAACATATACAATCGACAGAACAACGATCTCTAAATTTAGTATTGTACTCCCAATATTTTGTATTTTTACTTGGAACTTTATATTTGTAAACATTTATTCTCTATTTTGTATTATTTTGTGTATTTTTAAGGAATAAATAAAATTTATAAATAAATCAGTTGTAATGCAAATGTAATAAATTGTAAGCTTATTACAAAAGTTATAGTACAACACAGTCAATTATTTGGCTCGTTTCACAATTTTAAATGCAGTTATAACTTTTAGGTTGTATAAGTAACTTCGGTCCCTTCAATTACACATTCACAACGAAATTTTTAAATAAAATATTTCACAAAATTAATAGCATTTAAGTACTAGTTTAGTTGTTTTATATATGTCACGACGAAATCAATTAACAACGTATCCAGTAATGTTTAAGCAATCAAGCAGGTAAACGATTCTATTGCCATAACCAGGATACCTAAACTTATTACATTGTTGCCAAGAAAATGAGGCTACCTCGCGCTATGACCGTACGGAGTCCATAACTACCTGCATACATTATGTGTATAAAATAGTATTGCCATCTGCCGGCAAAGTAATTCAACTAAAGTGTATGTGTATGACTATTTTTGGCTCATTTTTACCTCCGACTAAAATTTCGTTAGCGTATAGAGAACTTCGCTACTGATGCTAAATAGTTGAAAACATTGAAATACGCTTTCGCCTCCGAAATCGGAGGCGAACTCGTCAAATCGGAGGCGAACTCTACCTACCTATATAACAGTCGGAGGTGTATAAGTACTAAATGCATATATATATATATATATATATATATATATAAGTACAATTTCACCGTAAATTTATGTTACGGAATTCGGGTTATATAGGAAGTAATAAGACAACTAAAAAAAAAAAAAAAAAAAAATTTAGTAATTTGATTAGTTCTACTATGTGAACTTTAATTTTAAACATCAAACACGTTAACTGTTCTATGTTGGCCAATCCATGATGTGGTATTCACTATACAAAAAAATGAGATGTAATTGCTAATGTAAGTAATTTATTTATCAATTCTTTTAATGTACACCTCATTGATTGCTGTAATTTTACATCTCAGGTTCTGATGAAGAGTTAATTAAATAAACCCGAAACGTCAACAGCAAAAGTTGTCTTATTACTTCCTATATAACCCGAATTCCGTAACATAAATTTACGGTGAAATTGTACTAGTACTATCACTAAATCGGTAATCACCGAGTCTTCTTTTGGGTTATATATGTATATATATATAAAATATATAACTGCAGTGTCAACTAATGACCATTGACCAAAAATAGCCTTATTCAAAATCGCACCGTTTTCGAGATGAAGGTTTTCAAAGTTCCAGAAAAAATCGTTTTTTCCATCTTTAACCTGCGTATACCGCGGGGGCAACAGAAGCCCGTTCATGTTTTTTTAATCAAAGATATCTTAGCTGAAAATTAATATTTTTTGGAACGGTCTTGTGACTTTGTTTGTGGTTAGGTGATGCTTCACTCAGGTCTTTATTATTGCAAAAGACTTTTGGAATTTAGACTTATTTAAAAATCTAGCATCACGTATCACCCGGGCCTCTAAAGCCGCTACTGCGCTGGTAATTCTATGATATTGCGCAGATCCATGCAAGTCATGACATGTTCGACATACGTATGTTATAAATACGGCGTCTACTTGTACACACTTCCGTTTGCAACAGATTTTGTGTGCGAAAGGTTACTAATTCTTACATAATGTCGTACGGATATAAAAGACTGCTTGCTCGGCGTGAATTAGAAGAAATAGCAAAACAGATAAGCGGAGATGACGGGGAATTACTTGATGAAAATACCCTATCCACAGATGATAACGAATCAGATTATGTCGAAGAAGAGATGTCCAAAACATCAAAGAGTTCCTCTGACAACAAACTTCTGCATCTGCAGTAACAGTTACAGGCAGTTCGTCGTTACGTATTTATACATCTAAAAGAAATTTAGAATGGTCTTTGGAGCCATGCAACTACCTGCAGGAAGAGCAGCAGCTAAAAATATAATCAAGTCAATTCCTGGACCTACACGTTTTGTCAAGGGAATGTACGATTCAATTGAGTCATCCTTTCTATTATATTTTCGTAAACCATTATTAGATATCATTTGCAAGTGGACAAATAAAGAGGAGGTTACAGTTTTGAAAGATAAATGGCAAAACCTTGAAATCGAAAAATTGAAAGTGTTTATTGGGCGTTCATCGCCGTATTCAAGTCCCGAAATGAACCAGTAATACAGATGTGGAGTAAAAAAGACGGTCGTGCAATTTTCAATCAAGCAATGAGTAGAAATCGCTGTGCATTTGAAATTTCAAAGCAATTTTATGGTAATCACCTAATATGTTGCGTCCCTTCTGCTTCTCCCATTTGACCCCTTACAATTACAGTATGACTACTATTATAAAAATGTAATATAATATATAATATCTTATGAATAACTTACGGTTTTGTTTAATAATAAAAATTTTTATTGTTAATATAGAGAGTGTACGTAAATGATTGTGACGTCATGCAACATTTTCAGTTTGGAATATTGGCAACTTAAAAATTTCATAGGCGTCCTACTCAACTTTTGATTAATGTCTTTTGATTAATGTCTATCATGTCTAATCAGAAATTATTAAGTATTAAACGTTTGCGCCAAATTTTACTGTTTTGGAAGTATGTATGTAAGGTAAATGAAATATTATTAATATAAATAAAGTGTTTATTATGATTTTCTAACTATAATAGTTATTTACGATACAAGTGTTAAAAGTACGATTTTATTTCGCGAGTTAAAAGTTTACGAGTGAAATAAAATAGCATTTTTAACACGTGTATCGTACACTATTTTTTATACAACTGGTATCATTATGTTCTTATTGCCGGAATGCAGGGAATAATGATAACTTAATGGCTCATTATTTCCTGGTCCCATTTCATTATTCCCTCCGGATATTATGAGTACTATTATTAACCAATAGTGATTAATATAATACCTACTTTATTGGCCGGTCTTCGGTTCTCGGGTTCTCTGCCGTGTAGAAAGATGGTACTTGACGTTTCGATCATCTTGTCGTGATCTTCACTTCTGAAGGAGCAGCCGGAGAGCAGCCATCAACAGTGGCCGTGAAAGCCTGAAGACTACTTTACCTACTTTATTGTTTAGTCGTAGATAAATATAGACACATCAAAAAAAAACATAATTAGAGTAGGCTATGTGAATGGATTGTTACTTTAGCCACTTTCACATAATGACATTTATTCCTTGACATTTAATTTGAGGTTATAAACTTTGGTCATTGGTTATAATAAAATGTCAAATAATAAATGTCATTATGTGGTAGTGGCTAAAGCAACGATCAAAAACATTTACATAGCCTACACTAATTATGTTTTTTTTCGATGGCACGTTAGTATATTAAAGTATGAGTGGATAATAGGGTCATTAAAACGCGCGCGATTTTTCAAGCACGGCGGCGAAGGCGGAAGTGCTTGAAATATAGCAAGTATTTTAATGACCAGTTATCCACGAATACTTTATACTATTTTTTTTATTGGTATATTTTAAAAGCATATGGTTTCAATACTAAAAATAGAAATACGAATTAATTATGTAAAATTTTTGTGATCAGATATGACATTGGTAGACCATTGGTTGCCATGGAAATGAGTAAATTAAAACTAATTCGTAGACAGTCACAACAGTCATTGAGTTATTGATGTATGTATCTGCTTTAAAAAACCGAGGATATAATCTTTCAAATAACATCAATTGCACATTTCACATTCATTTAAAGAAAGTTTTTTCGATAAAATTATCATAAAACATCTCATTACAGTTTTTGACACATTTATTCATAACTTTTTATTTGTAAAAGGTTGTTTTGTGAGATCAATTAGACTTATTTTTGAATTGTTCACGTTGCCCCTAGTGACTTTAAAACATGCGCGTGTTTTAATGGTCGATTTACGTACGCGTTTGCGTGTTCTAAACAAACAAAATGGTTTACCAATAAAAAAAGTATTATTTATACAACTGACTGTAAAAGTGATACTTTTAACGCAATCGTGTTAAAAAATGAGTTTTTAATTTTGGACGACCCTGTATAAATTATGATAAATTTTAGGACGTAAATTTGATGTATGCTATTTCGGCTAATAACATGCCAAATATGAGATCTTTAGCCGCAATGCCTTCAGAAATACACAATTTTGAACATAACGTTGCAACTGGCCCTATATTTGAAAAAAATGGAATAACTCGAAAACGGCTGATTTTTGACATAGGGTGTCTTAGTAAGTTTTGATGCGAAATTGTATGCCCGATACAAAAAACTCATAAAAAATATACCATGCTGTTTAAATTAAGAAAGTTGACGTCAACTTCCGGTACACCGGAAGTGGTACAATGACGTAAATAATTTTGCTGATGAGTTCAGATGATATCACTTATAATTACAAGTTTTCAGAAATGTTGAATTTCAAGAACATTAAAAAGTTCTAACGAACCAGTTCCATGAATGACCCTGTATATGTACAGTGAGGTGCAAAGATATCCGGACACGTCTAGATAGAGAAATACCCTGCGCTCAATACTTTATTCCAAAGAGCCGCAGGGCAGCTTAGTACCTGCTGGGTGGGACCGTAGTTTGTCACTCGTACAATAACATTGTATTATATAAACGCATATATGTAGACATATTATATAAATTAAAATGTTAGAATTTAGGACGGTTGTTCTATATCACGGATATTTTCCGAGTTGTCCGTTTTACTAAAAATGAATAAATATATGACTCCTTTATTGAATTGAAATCATTCAACCTACTATTAAGAGGAATAGCATTTTTGCAAATACATACCGAAAAAAAAAGATTGTTGTCCTCCGATACAAAATAGTAATATATGTATGTTCACATTATATATCTTCACCAGGTGAAAAGCTATCAGATGCCTTTTTTTATATATATTATATTAAGATGCAGTAACGAAGCGTTCGTAAAAGAATACCTGATTATTTATGTTACAAACTCATAAAATATTTTGTCAAGTTATAATACAATAGAGGTCATAATAGAAAGTAAATTGTTTAATTGTTTAATTCTGTTTAGTGAAAATCTCTTTATTTATATTAACAATTTTTTAACATTAACTTAGTGTTGATTCATGACTCAATGTATCAATGATTAATTTGGTTATAAATATTTTTAACAGGCATGTCTTTTTACCTTCCAAAAAGAAGATGACGATAAAGTTGTAGTCGAAGATGTGAACTAGAATAAATTTAAGTTGTAATTAATGATAGGGAATAAAAGATAAGTAAAACTTCATAACAAATGTATATTAATTTTTATAGGAAAATACATTAAAAGCAACAATAAGAATGTTCATGTATAAAATAAATAATTATGCATAAGCACCTATAAACTTGACAAATACTCATAACATACATACATCTTTAATCTCTTCTGACGTTTTTCTTCATATAATATGTATATGTATTTCGGTTTTAGTAATACTAAGAAGTATTTAAATGAAATTTCTAATTAAATATGTTAGCTGTTGTTACCTGCGCTTGTATTAAGTGAATCATCTTCAGATGAAAAATGTTTTTAAAACTAGGTACGGTATTACTAAAATTATATTGCTATACGGGCACATTTGGATTTACACGTAATTCGCCAATACGCTTTTGTATATGTTTAAGATGTAATTTTAATTACTGCAACATCCTTATTACGTGGAACTGGCTAGTTTTTGAGAAATTTTGTTTCGAATTTTGTGCTGATATGAGGGTTATAATAATAATAATAATAATAATAATGACTTTATTTACCTGTATACTTAACTACAAGCAATAAACTTATAATTCTAAAAGAACATATAAGGTAAAAGGGCGGGTTTCAGTTACGACGTGCAGAGTGCACAGCGTAACTGCTCTTCCAACCAACCATAAAGAGGGAGAGACGCGAGAAAAAAAGAAATACAAAACTTATAGCAAAGTAAAAAAAAAAAAAAAAAAAAATCTTTTTCATTACACAACTATTAATAATAATCTTCCGGTAACAACAATAGCAACAAGCAATAAGAAATATGGGAATAGATCAAATGCGCGAACACTGATGCCTGAATAATTTATCAAATAAAATGCGTTTAAATGCGGTTAATCTCGAAGATTGGTACACATCATAGTAAGAATTGAAGGCTGCAGAAATCACGTAACTAAAGCATTTCTTAAAGAATTGAGTGTTATGAAGTGGAGGTGTGAGTAATCCTCTAAATCTCAGATTAAGATTGTGTACATCAGTTCGAAAGCTCAGTCTGTTATGCAAGTAACTCGGAGTTCTGTATGCTAGGACTTTATAGAATAAAGAATAAGAGTGAAGCCGTCTTCTGTTCTCCATATCCAACCACCGATCTGCTCCAACTTGAAAGATATGCGACAATATTTTCTAATACCAAAAATAAGTCTTAAACAGGAATTTTGAACTTTTTGTATCCTTCTCTTGTCAATATAATCTAGGAAAGGACCGTATACCGAGCAACAATAATTAAATTTACTTAATATTAAGGTATTGCATAACATAATCTTTAAATTAGTGTCAAATAGGTGTCTATTAGAATAAATTATTCTTAGATTAAGGTAACACTGTTGTAATAAATTTGAAACATGTTTTTTAAATTTTAGTGACCAATCTATAGTGATACCTAAATTTTTTATTGAATCGACTGGTAACAGTCTATGGTTATTAATATGAATATTTAAATTATTTAATACTCTACTACGATCATTTTTCCTGCCAAATACTATAAGTGCTGATTTGCTAGGGTTAAGAAAAAGTGAATGTTGCTCCGCTTGCTGTGAAAGAGAGCTCAAGTCACTGTTCATCTGCATACATATATTATTAATATCAGAAGGATAACCGGAAAGATAAATTTGCGCATCATCGGCATAAAAATGAAGACGGCAGTTTTTTACGAACGAACAGAAACGTGATATGTATATGGAAAACAAAAAGCGGCCCAAGTATAGAACCCTGTGGCACTCCACTTTCCACTACCAAAGGTGACGAGATCTGATCACGTATTTTGACAGACTGTGTGCGGTTTGTCAGATAACTTCCTATTAATAGGCATGCGCTATCACTTAATCCTATATAATGTAAAATACTTAGCATTGTTTCATGATCAATTGTGTCAAACGCCCTGGTAAAATCCAAGGCAACCAACACCGTGACCATACCCAAGTCATTAGCTCGAACAATATCGTCAGTAATTTTTAGTAGAGCAGTTTCGCAACTATATCCTGGCCTGAAACCAGACTGGGTAGCAGGTAACAAATTATTACTCTCAATATAATCACGAAGTTGTAATTCTATGATTTTTTCGAAAACTTTCGACATTGATGGCAGTATACTAATAGGTCTAATGTCTTTAAAAGAAGACGGAGAATTAACCTTAGGTATGGGCACTACGCAAGCATGTTTCCAGGAGTCCGGATAAACTGATCTGTTTATACACCAATTAATTATGTGACAGATAATATGAGATATATGAGGAATGGAGTATTTAAGCATCATGGAGTTAATATTGTCAGAACCAGCGGATTTAGAAATTAGGCTTGTAATAATTTTATCGATATCAATTTCCGAAACACTATGAAAAACCAAGTTATGGCGAACATTAATATGGACATTCATTTTGTAGCAAGCAATAAGATTGTGTTTGTTGATATTATTTTTAGGAACACTAGAGATAAAGTATTTGTTTAAATTCTCAGCATTCGACAAATGCTCAGGTAATGAGTAGTTTTTCTTTTTTGTATTTGAAAATATCGTTGTTCCATATTTTTTGAATACCTTTATGCGATATAATATATTGAAAATAAGCTTTTTTTTTCACGTTTAACCGCTGAAGTAGTATAATTGCGAAGCTGCTTATAGTATTCCCAATGTTCGCGATGCTTTGATTTCTTAAACTTTGCAAGGGCATTGTCACGCTGTTGTATTAACAACCTGAGATTATCGGTCATCCAAGGGCTCATAGGTTTGGTAATTTTAAAAGTTCTAAAAGGAGCAACAATATCAAAGAGATTAGTAATTGTTTCATTAAAAAAGTCTAATTTTTCATTAATGTTAGTAATGTCAAAAATATTTCTCCAAGGCACCGAATAGAGTAAAGCACAAAAGTAATTATAATCAAAATTACGAAAATCTCGACTAGTTCTAAGGACATCTGGTATTTCCGGTGAATCGATATTTAATGTACACAAAACAAGCTCATGATCAGAAACCTCAGAAGCATTCACATTCGCGATAGATACGACCGCGTCAGCATTATTCGTCAAAATCAAATCTATCATGGTATTATTTTTAAAGGTTATGCGTGTTATATATATTTTCAGTAAGCGATCGGCGAAAGCTGCAGATCGCTTTTATCATTTTAAACAATATTTATCTACTATTTATACTAATTATAATATAAATGAAATATTTTTATTCAATCTGTCAAAACACTTTTAGTAAGTTGTTTTCTACTTTGCCTTGCAACTAACCTAAAACTCATACAACTGAATCATATATAGAACCGTAAATAAGAACACTAACTACATGTTAACAAATATAAATAAATATAAATACATTAGTTATTATTAAACAGAATTGAATTATCTCTATATTACTTCCTTTATGAAGCTTTAAAAATGTATTTTCTAGTATAACTTTTATTACAGTAAGCTGAGTGATTTATTATTAACTAAAGGAGTAATATGTATATTTTAGATATTGACAAATTTTCGTTAAAACTAACAAGTCAAATAATAGTGGCGATATTCATTTATAAGATGTAATGCTTTATCCAATGCTACTATAAGGAATTTTAAAATCATCTACTTGACGCTACAGAAGCTTAAATTCCCATATTTTAATTTATGCTATATCCATATACATACATATATTATATGTCTATACGTATTATACGCATTTGTATATTGCAATGTTATTGTAAGCGGGAAAAACGACGGTTAACCTCAGCAGGTAGTAATATACCCTGCGGCTCTTTGGAATAAAGTATTGAGCGCAGGGTATTTCTCTATCTAGACGTGTCCGGACATCTTTGCACCTCACTGTACATACATTAGCATTCCAACAATTATTATATAGCATGGATTCATGGCATCAAGATCAAGTTTTATTATTTTAATGGGAATAAAAACGTCAACAAAACTTTCTTGACGTTTCTAATTTTCAAATATCAGTGCGTTACCGTGACTGGCACCTCTGGCTTGTGATACATTTCATTTTTATGAAATGTCAAAAAATTTTGTAGAAATACTAATTCATTTAATTAAATATAAACAGTTGTATAAAAAATAGTGTACGATACACGTGTTAAAGGAAAAGAAACTTTTAACTGGTGAAATAAAATCGCACTTTTAACACTTGTATCGTAAAAGTAATTTTTTATACAACTGACTGTAAAAGTGGCACTTTTGACGCAAGCTAACCGGATTAAAAATTGAGTTTTATAACTGACATAAGCGTGTTATAATAGTTATTTACGAACCAAGTGCGTGAAATCATATTTCGCGAATGAGTGACCAGTTTAAAGCGCGAGCCGTAGGCGAGAACTATAATAATAATAATACATACAAATTGTTAAATACGTTAGCGTTTATGACCATGTTATTAAGGTTAGGGATTTATAATTTCAAAATGTCACTAAATTAATCAAGTTCCAGGAAGTACCAACTTTACTTTTACGCACTCGTGGTTAAAGTGTCTTTTTACGCACGCAAATCGAATCATGAAATGACAGGTTTTGATAAGCGAGTACAAAAAAGTATATTATATTTATGCCAAAAATTACAAATATATAGTTGATATGTTGACAGTTTCTCCAATGAATAAATTCTGTCAAACTTAGTGATTTTAGACGTGTTTAGCGAAATTAGCAAAATTACAGCAAAGAGAGAAAAATATCTGCTTGTGTTAACATCAATAGAACTTTTTTGTTTCTTGATTTAAAAGCACGAAATTAGCATCACCCAATAGACCAGTCAAAATGCCAAAACTAAGGTCCTCTTGTAGAAACTTCGTATTATGCTTGGTTTTCGAGAAAAATGAGAAAGTTCGGAAGGCTAAAAATAGTTTAAACAACAAAAATCCCGGTAGGCCAACACTCAAATTCTACGTCACTGGCGGAATTGTAATTTTAGGACAATTTTTAGATTATTCTTCAATACCTCCTATGTAGGTAAACAACATATGGAAAAAACGATTTTTGTTTCTGGAACTTTGAAGACCTCTATCTCGAAAACGGTGCGATTTTGAATAAGGCTATTTTTGGTCAATGGTCATTATTTGACACGTAGTATCTCCAGTCAAAATATTTCCCATAATTAATGAAGCACCCTATATAATCTACAGATGACCCAAATTATTCTGAAGAACAATAAAAAATCCGAAATATATGTATGTATAAGCAATATATGCATCTCCTCAACTTTTTTTGTGTACCTATTGTGTCTCAGCGAGATCGTTCATTAGAAGTTTATAGGGTCCTCGCCAAAATATAAATTTAAAAATTCAGAATTAGATATAATCCACTGTGCTCGCTTCAATTAAAATACTATTCAATTTCTAACACTTCCGGTTATACCGGAAGTCGCCATCTGCTTTGTCGTTTTTAATAATAAACAAATAAAACACCCTGTATAGTTTTGCATATTTTCTATTTACCTATTTTTAAGCTTTATGAATACCTTTAGTTTTTTCAATTTGATTCGGACGTTTTGTGGTTATTCGATTTTTCTAAAAAAATTTCCTAGTCACATTTTTTCAAATTTGCAATGTTGTGATAAGCATCTACTTAGATATCTGGCATTTGAATGTTGTCTAACTTGAAGTAATAATAATTGTGAAGAGTAAACACCGAATTCATGAACAAGATTGCCAATTACGTGAAATGCAAAAGAGCATCATTATGCTGAAACCAATATCGATCCTTAACATCTGGCGGACTATTTATTTGCAGCACATGTAACTCATATTGTCAAAAATTCAAATACATATAACGTGCCATCGAAAAAAAACATAATTAGTGTAGGTTATGTAAATGTTTTTGATCGTTGCTTTAGCCACTACTACATAATGACATTTATTATTTGACATTTTAAATGTTTTATTATAACCAAAGTTTATAACCTCAAATTAAATGTCAAGGAATAAATGTCATTATGTGAAAGTGGCTAAAGTAACAATCCATTCACATAGCCTACTCTAATTATGATTTTTTTCGATGTGTCTATACGAAGTTAAATAGGCGTTCGATGATGTAGTAAAGACAATTAAAACGGCCAATATCTTGAGTAAATTTATTGATTAGTTACTATATCTCACACAACGACGTTTCGACGACATCCGTCGTCTTTTTCAAGTTATTGTATGATAACTTGAAATTTGGTAAACCAATGTCCAAACCAAACGAATAATTTGACATTGATTTATATGATAAGTGTTGAACTTAGGTATAGGGAATGTGTTAGAGGTTATGGTTCAGTAGAGTAGTTACCACGTGTTAGGACGAATACCTTTATTCTAAATAGTACAGAGACAAAAAGATACATGCAATACTATTTTAAATATGATTATAACTACTGTCACTGGCATCATCATCACTGTCGTGGGTAACACGACCGTCAAATCTCGCATCGTATAATGCTACACTAAAATACGTAATTCACTAGGTTAGGTTAGGTTAGGTCAGGAGTGGGGTGGCATGCGGGCCTATTTCACCGCGACCTTTACAGGTCTATTGTGATCCCCTTTACCTTAGAGAACGCTCTCTAGTTTCGCCTTCTTAATCAGACTTATCATTTTTGAGAGCGGCTCTTTTGTGTAGCCGTTGGCTGTGGGGTTCTCTACCCCCATTACTAGAAACCTTGTCCTCGCTAGGCCGTCACAGTGGCACAAAACATGAACTGGGGTTTCTTCTTCTTCTTGACAGAATCTGCAGAGAGCATTTTCTGCCAGGCCTATGTTAAACATATGCCTATTCAGTCTGCAATGACCGGTCATCATTTTGACAGTCTTCCTGACTTTACTCAGTAGGTCTTCAGTAAACTTAGGCCTCTGTTCGCTTAGGAACTCCTTAGCCTGTCTTTGTTCTGGCGATCTTTCCCACCATTCCTTCGACTTGTTTTGTGACCATTCGTAGATGGACCTTTTAATTTGTGATTTGGTAGTGCCGAAGGAAGGAGCCGCTCCTATGAAAGGCCTTGACGAGCCTCGTCTGGCCAGCTCATCGGCCGCCTCGTTTCCCTTCACTCCCATGTGGCTGGGGACTCAGGCCAAAGTAATTTTCCTTAGGATGCCCGCCTCATTTAGGGCTCTTACGCAGTCCCAAACCAGCTTTGAGTCAGCACTTGCGGAACTAATCGCTTTAAGTGCTGCTTGGCTGTCAGAGTAAATAGCGACGCTTTTTCCTGGTTCGGCCCAACTGTCTACTTCTCTGACACAGCGGTGAATCGCAGCAACCTCAGCCTCGAAAATTGTCGAGTCCTTGCTGAAGCTCAATGAAAGGACCTTGCACGGCTTCTTTCTATAAATACCAGCTCCTACGCCGTGGTCCGTTTTAGAGCCGTCGGTATACCGGCTTGAGTCCGCCCTTACTGGAGGGCCATATTCCCAGTCCTTCTTATCTGGTATTATAACCTGATATTTTCTATCTAGGTTAAATTTCTGAACCATGGCGTCACTTGGCGTCCACGTTAGGGGCCCCGCCTTGAGTTCATCTAGTAGTTTTTGATGTTCTGCACCGTGCGAATTACTTATCGGTGCCTGACTGTGCATGAGTCTGTAAGCTGCAGATCTAGCGCTTCCTTGTAATTCACTAACAGAATGCTATAGCAAAGTTGTAAAATATTTAATTCTGTGTTTTACGGATTAATAATATACAGGGTGTTTGAATTAACGGATATTTTTCATATTTTTCTGCGTCAAATTCGACAACATTTTCTGGGCACCTCTTATGCTGTAGGTCAGTTTCTGACATGGTGTGTTGAAGAACCATTATTGCCTAACATTTGATCAAAAAATTGTTTTTGTGTTAATTAGCGTAACCAGAAAATTTGCGATATTATGATTGACGAAAATTTATTAAAAAAACATAGTAACCCAAATATCTCACAAACCGTCAGTTTTTTCATATGAATACCATATATAAAGTCACTTTTATTTTTCGCGTGGATTCAAACTAAGTGATAAAAATATAGGTTTGTATTAAAAAACACGAAGTTGCTTTCTGTACAGAAAAAATGGAACATTCTGTATAATCGGCATTATTTTAGGTTTGTAGATCTTGAAAAAACTAGACACATGAAATGAATTCAATTATCTCTCTTATCAATCAAGATATTGGACTTCCGCGTCCCTGGGGGCATCCTGTATACTTGTTATGGTTGTAATTAATGTTGTATTATCCCAATGCACATATTTTAAAAAATGTCTTTTTCTGCAAAACTGCATTTAAATTTTCACACCAAAGCGTCCAAAGTTAATCTTAATATAATACATATTTATATGAGTGCGATGCAGTTATAGCAGCATATTTAATTAAACCTATCTCCAATGTAGAAGCGCAACGATAGATTAAAAAAGAATATTATTTTAGAATTAAAATTAGGCGTATCAGTGTCATCCATCTATTTATCATTAGTAGCAGAATCTTGACATGTTTGTTCGTAATATTCATAAGCCGAACAACGATTGTATATTATGATAGGTAGTATTCGGGCATCTATTTTAAAGAGTTTAATTGTAAAGCAGGATGCTGTACTGATAATTAAGTCTGTAGGTATCTTGCTTGCAAAATTGAAGTACGGCTTGTAAGTGATGAAGATACTATCGCTGAAGTACAAGTAAATTAAAAAGTAATCAGTTTTTAAAGAAATCAATCGAGCTCGATGACTTGTTATTTAGATCATTTGTTTATGTGTAGATACCAAGTAGCCGTGACAATATATATATACCGGTAAGATCTCTGTAAACGCAACGATTGTATAGCGCATGTACCAGTCTCGATGACTACGTACATGTATGTACTCTCTTCCATTAACCAGAGCGATAGATTGATAAGCGTAATATCAGGCTTGTCGGCATCATATACATACTTGTGTTAACTATGAAGTTTGAAAAGGGAATGAAATGGGCTATCCAACTAAACAACGACTTTATTTATACGCTGAAATCATATTTTTTGCATTTACACAGAATACTTAAAAAATGAATCTAGCCTTTCCTAATAATTGTTTTGAAATAAATCGTGGGTATTATTATAATGATACTTCACGCTATATTTTCCATACTAAACATTCATATTATATTATACTGGGTATTTAATAATCGAACTCGAAATTAAATACCTTCAAACGACTAAAACTCGTTTATTTCAAATGGAACACCCTCTATATTTTTATGCTAACTATTGCAGATTTTTCCTCTCTTTCGATTCCGTATAACATTCCCTATACCTAAAGTTTATACATTTGGAGTTCTAAGTAATTTTGTACAGAAATCTAAAATTTATAAATACAATATTTTCTTGCTGTAGAGAACTTCATTCTGGACATCTTTTACTCAGAACATTTTTCGATAAAATAAATAGCAAAGTCACAATCGGCCGATCTGTATATATATATGCTAAATTAATCAGATAGTATTTAAAAACCATGCATCCATTTTCATTTAATCAGCGTGTGCTGAAAAAAGTTTTCTTAACTTTTTTCTATTTCTAACGATTATATTTGCTTTCTTAGCTGAGAATTGCACTCATCATCATTAACTTGTAGATATTTATGAGGATGTTGCAATGTTATGAGTACTCCAATGTAAATAATTTAATATCTATACTAGTAGCTGCATGTATATTCTCGTTTTAATGACCAAAGAAAGAAGGTTATATGTACATACATTTTACGAACCAATAGCAGGATTATGTTTTGTATCTCCAACTAGAAAGTTTTACATGACAATCATTATTAATCCGCTCAGCTTTTCTCAGCGAGACAGTGTAGTAAGTAGAAGGTTAAAGAAAATAATATGGGCATACTAGAATGATTACAGTACAATAGGTTTGTTTGGTAAAAATATGTGGTGTGAAATTTGTCTTTACTAGACTATCCTTCAAAATCAAAATCAATATTTTAACTCCATTTACTTCCTAGTAGGTATTTCAATACATTAATAGAAATTGGCTTTCTTGCGCTTAATTTTTCCAACTTCTATAATCATCAATAACCCACTCTTTAAATTCATTACCGACTACTCTAAATCTGTATCTTTTTATTTTACGTATGCCTGACCGGTGTGCACTCATTAGATATCGTAATTTCAACACACATGCCAGCAGCGTACATCCGCTGTATCGTAGATCCGGAAAATTGTCAATGAATTTACGTACTATATTTCACAGTGGACGATTAAGCGAGTTCACCGAGGTATATACGACACGACTCCATAGTAGTTTGCAGGTCAAGGTTACTTTCATTCGCACGGCTACCTATCGATCGCAAATCCGATAACATACGAAATATCCCCAACTATGCATGTGGTATCAATATGTCATCTCTATTCATTACACTTTAAAACAATTTAGTGTAGTTCGTGCAGCACATTTTATACTACACTTGCGTACAGTAAATTCTTGCTGCACTGAATGATAACAAACACAAGGTACCTAGCAGAAAAGTACGCTACAGATTTGACGCATATCGATCGTTATGATGCGAATATGTCAAATTAACTAGTTTCGTAATATTCTTAACTACAAGATCTGGATTTTTGTTCTTGATGTTGACGTTGATATGGGCGACTATGTTGAATACAGAAAGCGCCACTGCTCTCGTTATAAAGTATTTAAACACAAATAAGAGACAAATCTATTTTCCCAGCTTTCTATTTATTCTGTATATTTCTTTTTTTATATAAGGGGAAACCGCTTGGCATCTAGGCACGGGTTCGATGTGCCTAGATAGTGTCGGGCGCTACTCCGACTAAAACCCCTTTAGTGTCCTTCTCTGACGTTTCGGAACCGTCGGTAGGAGATAACATCGAAACGTCAGCGGCTTCATTTCTCCTTCTCCTTATCTCCTGCTCTTCTGTCTACTTAACTCGTCGTGTTCTTTCTGACTCATTATGTCTATGATGAGTTTGTGGATGGCTCGCCAATTTCCTTCGCGCTCTATCATCTTTTGCACCATGGTGTCCGGCGTCAACGTACAGCCCACTTCATTGAATGCATCTCGTCTAAGATTTTCCCATCTATTACAAACAAAGATGGTATGTTCTGCTGTATCAGTGTTGGAGCAGTATATGCAGCTATCGGTGTTGTCTTTCCCAATACGCTTAGCGAAAGATCTAAAGGTTCCGTGTGCCGTTAGTGCTTGCGTCAGGAAGTAGTCAAGCCTGCGGTGGCTGCACTGTACCCACGGTCTTATAGCAGGTATGAGTCTCTTGGTCCATTGGGCCTTAGTAATTTGTGATTCCCATCTCTTCTGCCAGAGCTCAAGCGACCTTTCTCTGGATATTGCTCGATTCGTTTGTCTGTTTTCCTCATTATGTTCGTAAACATACTTCCTCTCCGCAGCCAACAGGTCGATGGGAACATTTCCAGTAATAACCTGGAGCGCATCGCCGGAAACGGTCTTATAGGCTGATGCAACTCGGAGGAGGATGTTTCTCTGCACCCGCCCATACATCTCTATACTTGTGGAACCTCGGATCCTCGTACCAGATGGGTGCTCCGTAGAGTAGAATGTTTTGCACTGCGCTGCATAAAACCGTCCTTCTGCCGTCTGCTGGTCCGCTCACGTTTGGTAGGGTTTTGCTGAGCATCGATACTCGCTGCTCGGCCTTTACTACGGCTGCCGGGAAATGTTTCTTAAAAGTTCCCCTATCGTCGATTATTATTCCCAAATACCTAATACTTTGTTTAGGGGTCAAGGTTACTCCGTCCAGGCTGAAAGCAATCGACTGTCTATTTCGTCTTCCTCTGAGAATCACTGCTTCGGATTTTTGGGGCGCTACAACCAGTTTATGTTCCCTAATCCACACACTTATCCTTCGGAGGCATTCGTTGGTATTCGCAACAAGTATATCGCTATTTTCTGCCCCGACCACCAGTGCCAAGTCATCCGCAAAAGCAACCGTTCCCGCGTCATCCGTCAGATCCAGACCAAGGACACCGTCATAAAGGACGTTCCAAAGGGTGAGGCCGAGAACCGACCCTTGTGGGACACCAGCTCCAATCTCTATGGTTTCGTCTTCACCAATCCAAATCTTTCTGTTGCTGAGGTAGCTCGAAATCATATTAACTAGGTACCCTGTAACCTTTCTTTGACGCAAGTGCTGGATAATCAAGCCATGGCTGGCTGTATTAAACGCATTTTTTATGTCGATAGTAACAAGCACACACCATGACTTGTTGTATTCATGTGCCGCTTTCATTACAGATTCTACCGCTTGGACTGTGGATTTGCCTTTCCGGAATCCGTATTGTTATGGGTGCAGCCCCCCTCTTTCTTCCAATTCTTTTTCAAGACGCAATTTGATCAGTGCTTCCAACAGCTTACTTAAACAGTTCAGCATGCATAGCGGCCTGTAGGAGCTGACAGGTTCAGATGGTCTTCCAGTTTTGGGAATCAGGATTACCTTCGCTATCTTCCATTCTTCCGGGAATGTTTGAGTTTCCAGGATTTGATTTAAGATTTTCAGCAACCAGACCGGTGAGGCTTTTGCTTATTCTTTATATTGTCCATATTTAATTATATATATGTACAGTTTATTCCAGAATTAATGTCGTGGGTCTACAGGGGCGACATCAAACTTTCTTCCTTATGGGTGTGGCTTATATCGAATATTCTCCGCTCCGGAAATAAATCGCGTGTATTAGCATATTTACTTAGATATATTTGTATACCTGCCTGCGAGTTATTGCGAGTTTATAGAAATTGAAAGCGTGAATGCATACACAGTAATAGTATATTGCAATCGTTTATTTTAGGAATATGCCTATATGCTTATAGTAATTAACTTAGCTTAAACTGCAACGAAATGTATGCATGAGAATATACATATGTATGTGTATTCGTTAGTTTTAACACGGATACAAGCAACTGTAATAAAGAGAAAATTGTATAAGTATATGGTTATAATAATATATAAAAAAATCGGTTGATCTAAGAAGACGATAAAAATATCTCACAGTACAATAGCAAATCCCGTAAATAGTGTCGCTTAAATATTAATATCATTACTTGAATTGAAAATAAAAGAATATACTATTTCAGAATAACTTGTATAACAATCGCTCACATTTCAGGTGAATCTTATTATTCAATATTTAAAAACCAGTAAAAATACATAAATAAATTACTTACACAAATAGGTTACTTTTTAACTAGAAATAAATGAAATAAAAAACATATTCCTTCCTGAGATATTTTTCAAACTTCGCTTTCTTATTTTTATTTTGCTTTCATTACTATTTTGTAATCTATAATTTTATTTCTAAAACGGAAATTCTTTTTTACGTTTCATTCACTATTAGTTTTACTTTCAAGTTAGTAATATTAAATTGAAGCGAAATGGCTTTTCGTTCGTTCTAAGTTCAGAATATTTTATGCAAAGAATTTCTTTTAAGTCTCCAAAATCTAATAGTCAGTATAATCTATCTATGTATGTGCAATACGATAATTTTGAATAGTCATTTTTTTTTTCCTTTTCGTACTTCAATTTGTCAACTGTTCCGAGGATATTCAAAGTAACCACACGGACATCAAAGGTTGACGGTTGAGGCATGCATGCGATTCTTAAAACGATTTATGCGTTACATTCGTGTATTCGGAAATTTAGTCGTTGATGAAGTGTTTAAAACATTTACGAGATTTTGTCTTTCATTGTGCTTGTTTGTTTTCAAAAAACCTTTTATAAAGATATATGTATGCTTGTTTTTATTTATCGTATACTGTTATCATTCGATAATTGTTATCAAAATAGTTAGTCCCAAACCGATCACATTAAGCGGCGTCCACTGTATTTCTATTCTATAGATATTAGCTGGTTTTCCCTGAATTGCATTTCATCTTATTAAATAAATGCACCCATCAATCGATAAAATTAGGGGTAGACCCACGACATTAATTCTGGAATAAACTGTACATATGATCTAGTTAGTTAACAATCGGCTATGTACATACAGCATGCGCAAGCACAACTTAACCTTGAGCAGCGACCAAAATTTGGAAATTTTGAAATTTGGACCACATTTGGAAAGTGAACTGCTTTACACGATTTTTATATATCCCTTTTCCATAGCTACCATATTAAAGTGTTATGTGCCAGAGTGGTCAACATTACCATAATATGTAACCCAGAATTGTTATTACTTATGCACCGCGAATATTATTGTTTTCTCTTTCGAATTATCGTTGTATAGGTAAGCAAAATTATTGGAACAAAATAGTTTACAGTATAAGAACATACAAACAAAACAAACATTATCGTAGTATCATACATAAGCTCTATTATGACCACTATCATAATAACCGACTGAAAACAAAATCGCACTCTCAGTTTAACTTCTGGTATGAGATTTTACACCAACAAATAAATAAAACCATTACGCACAATTTAAGTAAGAAATTTTAAAACATTAAAATAACAAACACTGATATACATTCTAAAAATCTTAAAATGTGCATATGTGCACAATATAATTATTCTATTATTATTTTATTATGTCAAAACTGGGCAATTCAGTTTTGCGATATCTACCAAAAAATTATCAAAAACTATGTATTCTAATACTTTTTGGTAATCTTTTTATCTCTGAATAATTACAGGCTCATTCATGTTTTCAAGAGTGCCATGAAATCTGTGGGAGGAGCTCTTTTTTCCTAAACATAATAATGGCGCAAACTGAATTCCAATGGGCTTTACTGTTTTGGAATTACCTACAGGATGTTCTTCGATTTTTGGCAAAAACAGTTTCGACAACCTGCAGGCATTTTACTGAGTTACATCCAATGGCATACATTTAGTTTTGATTCCTTGTTTCGCTGTTCCGATATAACAGAAGTTGTCGTTGGTTTTTTTATACGGAACACCCTGTATATTTTGTCAAAAATGTCAGAAAACTGAAAAACGATAAAAAAAATAGACAGAGGGTGGGCCATCGAAAACGAAACAGATGAAATATCACTGAAACGGTGGTTTAAAAAAAATGCCGAAAGACGTGAAATTTGTTTTGTAGGGGACACATGTCGGTTATAAATTTACCATCTTAACTGTATCCCTCCTACCAGAGGGACTACCATTTCCATTATCATCTTAGGGAACTGGGATTGAATGATACCCCACTTGAAAGGCAATTAAATTTTCTTTGCAACGATATCATACTTGCTAGAATTCACTCAAACCGGACGTTTATTTAACAATTAATTTTTTTTACTGAACGATACAAAAATAAATGAACATTTTTGCATTTTGCATTGATTTTACATTACAAGTGTTTGAGATGTAATAATTAAAGAGTATAATGGATCTGTAGGCGCACCAAAGGTATCATCATTGGGATCATCTATTAGAGGAGTAAGTTTTTCGAATCTCGTTTTTATCAGTTTCCTTCCCTTAAATACTAATATTTTCAACATTCTGCTAGTTTAGTTCTCACAACAAATAAGATCTGCATTGGAAAAAGAAAATTGATAACAACTGATAATAAGAAATCATTATAAAATTATGTTAGGTATATAATTTTCATTACTAAACGTAGTAAGTGTTACGTAAGCTATGTAATAAAAATTATTTTACACTCCCTAATTCTAATCCATTGCGTCGAGAGTACCTATTTAAGTTAATTACTTGATACACTCTATTCTTGTGGTTTTCATTTTTTATATGAATTACACAATCTGTATACACACAAATACTTGGTTGAATGCCACTAAATTAACTTCAAACTAGCGATATTGTTTGGATATTTGTGCTGTAATAAATAATAAAATTGTTATATTTAAATTAGTATTTCAAATGCAAACGTACTGCATTACTTTAAATCGTATTCGTCCCGTTCGCGCCCTGTTTAACGATGGATTTTAATTAATTTGTTACTTCCCGAGGCCAAGCGGGACGACTACAATGAGCGTACCAAATAATGGAGATAAATTTCCCGCTTCAACTAATCTATATTATGAAATTGACCGCATCCTGCCAGGCGCCGACAACGCGTATACTGTATAGACGACTGCTTTATAAATAATTAATTTTGAAAAGAGAATTAGTAAAGCATTCTGATTTTAATTTACCGGCTATATTCCACGATTGTGTTTTTTACATCTATTGCAGTTATTTTTACCACAATTAGGGAATTTTTTATGACAATTCAAATTGTATAAAATACATGTTCAAAGTTTAATTTGTATCTCTTGTAAAACTTATTATTTGACAGTTATTTCAGGGACAATTACTTTAAATACGAGATGTTTTTTAATAGATAAGATAGACACATCTACCCGGCCTACTGCCGCCAGTAAAAAATCTTTTGAAATTCGTCCAATCAAAAAATATCAATTTGACGGATGATACAGCATGCTACGCATGTTAGAACAGTATGTTAAAGAGCAAATTATATCCTACTAAACACTTAACATGACAGATGTTTCAATATTATTGTTGTGTGCAAAAACTGAAACGTTACTAAAATATGTTTCATATAAGATTTTGAACCATTTGATAGTCTACATATTGTTATTGAAGTATTACAAATAGTACCGTCACATTTTTTCAGCGACAACAAACCCATTTCTACATATAATACTGTTAGATATACATAGATTTCTAAAATATTGGGTAGGATACCCTCAGCACTGATATTTCGAAAACAATCAGAAACTTCTGTTTCGTCGTTAACATTCTTAAAATACTTCAGTAACATCAATTCATTTACAACCCCATCTATTGCTATAATAAGTTTCATCTAAATAATTATGTATAATAATAACCGGAACATTTTGGACACACTTGTTTTGTTGTTGACATCTTAACTTCATCATCACTAGAATTATAACTATAGAATAGTGCTGCATGGACTTTTTGTAGAAAATATCATGCTCTATAACAAAGGTCTTACTTTTTTTAATAACTTGTTGTTAAGACATTTACAAAAAAGTAGGTACGACGTTGATTTTTTCAAACAATCGAATCCTAACAGCAGATTATTTATAAGGCATAATATTTTCTACAAAAAAGTCGAAGAGAACACTATTCTGACTATTATACTTTTCCAAATATGCCAACTAGAAGTGTGTCGAGATGAATTACATTAAAAATTTGCATTATTGTATTTACATACGCCAAGAAAATAATACACTTCGGTGTCAAAAATGTCTAATAATAACTTACCAAATAAAAAAATCCTTTTACGTGTTTGTAATTATCCCTGATAGTAGCCAAGCAGTCACAAGACTGGTTCTCCCAGTATTCCTTATGACTACATTGCTAAATTGCATAAAATTCTAAAATTTTACTACTTTGTCGGTAAATAGAGTGTAGCGTACATGAGTTGTGCACATGATACAATGGCGTAAGGATTGTAGTGGATATGTAAAAATACAACAAATCTTTGTTTGCTGTGATGTGATACTGTCGTAAGCAAAAAAATCGGGACACTGTCAAAATACTTCAATACATCAATTTCCATCATTTTTTGGTATTGTAATTTTGGCGATATATGATTAATTGTCAAACTGTCCGTCAAAGTATTTATCACAGTTGCTAATAGACAACCTATGTACTTTTATGTTATAGCAGGAGTACCTGCTATAGGTATTTAAGTTATGTGCTTTAAATTGTATTGTTTCAATAGCAAGACCATTACCCCTAACGCTGAAATAAAGATGCTTTCTAAAAATTTTGCTTGTTTTAAATGGAACATCCTGTATCTGACATCGTAATTCGATTTTAATTTTATTTCTCTTGTAATTGTTATTAAGGTTCACTATATTTATCTCTTATAGTTTATTTTGGTAAAAGTCAATTTAGTGTTTGAATTGGCGATTATGTACTAAAAGTTTGCTTAAATCAAGGTAGCTTTGACATGATGCCAATAATTTCAAATATTAATTTAATAAATAAAAAAAACATACAAACTTATGATTCAAATATCACTCAAATTGATGTCCGGCATTTGCAATACATAAGAAAATCCATATGGGATGGTTAAATGAGCTGACCGACCGTGGTATATTTAATTTATACATGATACCACTGCATACTAACTGGCAGTTCAAGGCTGCTAGCATACATACATATGGCTAGTTGGCCAATCGCAAACTCGATAACGATCGAAATATCATGTTTATTTATTACAGAAGTTTTACTCGTACTGTTGGAAAACATACCTCTGAACATCTGACAAATGCTCCCTAATAGGTAAATAGGACAGAAATAGGACAGAACTGATCTGCAAAAGCTCCAGACCTAACGAGTCCAGATTTGTTTTGTAGGGATATATAAAAAATATTGTATACAGCATATGTATGTACCGCAAACAGCACCTGACAATATCAAAACATTTCAACTAAGAATTTATTTTTGTATTAAAAATGAGGGACTTCAATTCGAGTGATATTTGAATCATTAGTTTCTTTATAGGTGTCATTTAAGAAGAAATTTTTCGAAATTCCGCTCCTACAGGGGGTGAAAGGTTTGTATGGGAATAACGTTTTCATGTTCAAATTTACTTGAGACTTGGTACTAATGTTTTCTGGCACAATTCGTAAAACACGTGTTTCGGAGTCTTTTAGCATTCCATTCCTAAGGAGATGAAACATGGTGCAGGAGGGTGAAAAGGGATGGTAACATTTATGTAGTAATATCTATGGTCACATTTGTTTGAAACTTGGTACTAATGCTCTTTGACACAATTAATGAAACAAATTCTTCGAGGTTTTTTAAATTCATTTCCGAAAGGACTGAAAGAGGGTGGTGAAGTTTGTATGGAAAATATTTTTATTGTGAAATTCACCTGAAGCTTGGTATTAATGTTCACACAAATAATGCAACACGATTTCGGCGTTTTAAAATTTAACCCCTGAACGTGGCAAAGTTTAATGGGAAATAATATTTTTATGGTGTACACTGTTTGTATAGTTTATTGATTTATACATGAACAATGAAGATGACAATATACATATAAATTTAATTAAAATGAAAAAACTATATAAATCTTATAGTCTACGCGAGTCAAACCGCAGGCAGAAAAGCTAGTATATAAGAATCACAGAGAGCGTTACAATTATCATTTGTAGTGATTTCTTTGTGTGGTAGGTGCTTAGTTGCAGTGACCCCGTAAGTTGGCTATCATGCAACTTTCGCCGTGTACTTTTGCGTGTGTAAATTGTGTTCAAATCATCATCATTTAGATTATTTAGACAATCATATTGATAGACATAATTTTTGTAAATTAATTTTTTGAAAAGTAGGTATATACATTAATAAAGCTCAATAAAATGTATAAAACTGTTAGCGATATTTTTAAAACTGTGTTTGTAAGTATGTTGGATTTTATCCAGACTTACAAAGAAATTCATGTCGTTCGGAGCTTCGTTCATGATTGAGTGCATTGTATAAAAAATATTGTTGGTAGGAATGTATTAGAATGGAGAGACATTAATTATTAAATAAATTGTACATATGAATGTATATAATATGTCAGTCATGGTTATTGATAAATCGATTCCGCCAAATACGATAAACAATATATAAATATGTACATATGTACTACTTCTCCAATGCATCTGTTGGTAGACAAGAGCATCATAAATAGCATTAATAAGGCAATTACAAATGCAGGCATAAAATAACGATAATTACAATGTTGTAATAGATAATCTCATCAAGTTTGTTGTAGTTGCTTTCTCCTACTTCACTTCCACGTCATTTCACGATAACATTTGTGTATAATTTATTGAACGTAATTTAGGAAATTGTTTATGTTAGGTACGCTTGCATTAACTGTAATGGATACCAACAAGTGTACAGTATAAAACGGTTTCGTTGTGAACAATAGAGCATAATTACCATTATCATTGGAACGGTAGATCATTGAAAAGATCGGCGCCTCTTTCCACTTATTAATCACCATTGTTCGGGCTTTTCGAACAGTTGTTTGTTTTATTGTTTTATTTTTTTCTGTTTGTTCCATGTCCAAATCGATCATTAATTAACTGCAATGTACTCGAGTTTATGATAGCGCGCGATAAATGTATCGAACCGTTGTGGTAAAAGTAGTCTCGGATATCTGGCTGCCCGCCTGTTCGCTTATCTCACGGTCTTCAATTGTTTCAGCTACTTTTTTGCTTCTTTGGCTTTTGTTTCGGTTGCGTGTTTCTGTGTCAGTGTCATAATCGCTCAGAACGTTAATTCATTTTCCATTTATTTGATTAATCGTTCTACAAATATTACTGCTGGAATGAGTATAGCTAATAAGCGACTAGTATTTAATAATACTATAGAGGAAGATTGAATTAAATACTTCGATATCTGAAGAAACAGTTAGCACACGCAATACCAGTTACCTCTTCATTATTGATTAAAAATTTGCAACAAACATAAATATGTAGTACTTTGTGCTACAGTTGCAGTATTTCGTAATAATATTTCATGGTATACATAATGTATGAAATGCGCCAGGAAACAAAAGACATGAAAATATATACTAACTATGTTTAGTAAATACAATATTGAAGCAATCGTTACAGTTATAGATTATCAATTATATATATTCTTTTTAGTTTAAACTTAAACGTTTTCAAAGGAAACTTTTTGAATACTTGTGTGACGATACTTTCATAAATGTTTGCGGATGTGGTTTGTGGAATGCGTAAGTTTGTTCTCGCGTACTCTCTAGTGTTTTAATCGTGATTAACTTCGTATTGTACTAATAGTTCATTATAATATAGTTTTGCAAAACAAGCACACTCATAAATATAAAGACCTGGGACGGTAAGCAAGTTATGGCGTTTGAATAATTCCTTGCACGATGTTTTCGTCTTTATCTTGAAGATACGTCTCAAACAGGTTTTTTGAAGGACGAAGATCTTATTTGCTTCCATTGCATTTTCTCAGAATATAATACCATAACATAACAAAGACGCTACGTAGGCGTGGTAAGCTGAAAGAATTGCTTACACATGAACTTATGATGATATTATGGGTAGAGAATATACCATTTTCAATATTTTCCTTGCAAGTGTTTCAACATGCTAAAATTTTGTGGGATCATTAGAAATAATCTGTATTATTTCAAGCAATTGTAAAAGGTTCAGCTTCCAAAAGAGAGAATCGCAATATAGTTGTCTTGTCTATGTCTAGTTTCAGATTGTTTTGTATAAACCAATCACTCAACATATTTATAACGTTAACTATTGTGTTACCTAAATATACATCAGCTTTCTCTGCCATCACTACTGACGTATTATCGGCAAAAATAGTAATGAAGTGTTTTTGGCAATTATCTGATAGATCGTTCGTGTAGACCAGAAATAGAAATGGATGCAAAATGGTTCCCTCCGGTTTTCCGCATGATTGCACGATTTGCGTATCCATTCAGATCGAAGTTATTTTCCTTCTGATTTGGTGACCATGCATTGTATTCGATTCGATAAATATGACTGTAGTAATTTATGAATCTTACCCCTAAAACCAAGCATTTCTAATTTCTTTAGTAGAATTTGATGATCAACTCTATCAAAGGCTTTAGACAAGTTTAGAAATAGACCTGCAACTTACCATTTGTCCAAAAATTTCCTAAATGCCTTTTTATATGACATTTAACCCTAACTGTTTTTGTTCCGTCTTTTTTATTATCTTCTCAGAGCATATACATACTTCATTATACAGTACTCTACTTAACGGACACCCATGGGGAAGTAAAAAGTGTCCGCTATTTGGCGGCGTCCCTTAAGTAGAGAACCTCTATTTAACGGACGCCTTCAGGAAAAGTAAAAAGTGTCCGCTATTTAGAGGTATCCGTTAAATAATTTTGGTAACATCCTTAGATTCATACCTACATACATGAATGGCAAATATTATGTATTGAAGTACAAAGCCTGACTATTCATAAATCAAGACCGAGAGACGCTTTTGTCGCCTAATACAAAGGGACTATTTTATGGTTTTCTTAAATGAGATCATGTCTATATTCTGTTTACCAGATGTTTTTTCAGTATTTGAATTATGTATACATACATATGTAAAAATACTGTCCAGTAATTAGAGGTACATTCTTATGCATTTTTGTTATTCGTAACACAATATGCTGTCCGCGTCCATTATTTAGAGTGTCCGCTAAATACAGGTAACTGTTATATATAAGGTTAGTGTAACACATTCGGGGAATTCACAAGTATCTACTAAATAGAGGTGTCCGTTAAGTGGATGTGTCCGATATTGGAGGTTGCACTGTACATGATAGTTATCTTAGAAACTAATAAATAAATGCTTTCACTTGGGTAATTTCCAAGAAATATAGTATTCCAGTTTATGTGCTGAAGAATATTTCGTATGTAGTTCCGTAGGCTTTCATGGCCGATGTCACTAGTAATAGGGTTTCGCCGTGTAGTCGCAGTACCAATCGACGTTTCTCTGTCCATGTTGCTATCAGACTAATACCAGGTCCTGAAGAAGCTGGCAGCATGGACAGTGAAACGTCTATTCTATTCTATTACAATATTTCGTATGCTTGTTATTTCACAACTTGACAGGATTCGTTTTCGCCTGCCCTTTGCTAGAGGTGGACGGAAATATTAGCCAGATTTGAAAGTTGCTTTTTTGTATTAATGTTATTCGAAAAATATTTGAAAGTGTATTAATGTTATTCAAAATATATAAAATGAATTTTGTGAGAAAATGCAACAATTATGCAATGATAATGGTAAATTTGTGAAGAGAAGCAGCAAAATTGCCATTATTGGAAAATAGAAAAACCTCATTGACATGAGGTATTTATAAATTTATTAATGATAGAGATTGCATTTTTTAAGAAGGTAAGTAAAAATTGCTTCCCCAATTAAAAAAACGATATATAAATACGAGGGCGTATTTTTATGTTATCTACCTAGAACAAAAGAGTGACGATGTCAAACAAATTATTGAAAAATTGCTGTCACTATTAGAGGTACATGTGCTAAGTTGTGTTTAGTTTGTGCTGTTTACAGAGATTGAGACGGCCTACTTCTCGATAAAATGAGTGAAACTAAGGTTTAACATCGCAGCGTAATAAAGTTCATGACAAAAGAAGGCAATGGCAATGGTTGCTGTGTATGGGGAAGACGCATCATCTTATTTTCAAGCAAAATATTGGTCTAAACTCTTTCGATGAGACCGAGAGTGAATCAATGACGACCCAAAGTCCGGACGCCCTGTTGAAGCTCGAATTGAAGACATTGTGCAAAAAGTCAAAAATTTGGTATTGAAAGATCGGTGTGTAAAGATTTCTGTCATTGCCAATGAAGTCTGTATATCCGAAGCAAGTGTCCTCAACATTTTGCATGACGATTTGGGTATGAAGAAGGTTGATATTGCACGGTGGATACCCAGATTGCTTACACCTAAACAAAAACTGTACAGGAAAGAAGTTTTTCAAGACAATTTGGCCGAGTTGGAGAGGGACAAAACATTTTTATCTCGAATTATCACCGGAGATGAGACTTGGTTACATCATTAGGACGCTCCTACTAAACATGAATCCATGCAGTGGGTTCATAAGGGCTCTCCACTACCAAAAAAGGCCAAAACACAATTTTCTGGAAAAACCTGATGGCAACTGTTTTTGGGATGTTGAACGAGTCTTGCTTATTGAATATATGCCAAGAGGATCTACCATAAATGGAGAGCCCTACGGAAACACAATTAAAAATTTAGAAACTGCTCTAAAGGAAAAACGCTTGCATTCTCATCCACAAAAAAACTTGTTGCTGCACGACAATTGCAGATTTCGTAAGACAAACACAGTTCAGCAAGTAATTAATGACTGTGGGTTTATAGAATTAAGGCATCAACCTTATAGCCCCGACCTAACTCCGTCAGACTTATTCAAAAATTTAAAAAAGCATCTCAGGGGAAAGCGTTTTGCGTCTTATGAACAACTCAAAGAAGCTGTTGAAGAATATTTTGCAGGATTACCGAAGCAATTTTTTTCTGAGGGTATGGGGCAATTAGAAAAAAGATGGAATAAGTGTATTAGTGTTGAAGGTTATGTAGAAAAATATTTTTTTTGTTCTCTTATGTGCTAATACGCCCTCGTAGGAATTGATAATATTTTGTTTAAGTTTGTCTGAAACCGGTAATTTTTTTCTCCTCTATGTAGGTACCGCTAAAATCTCCGAATGAAAAGAAATGAATGGAATTATAATCTCCGAATGAAAAGAAATGAATGAAATTATATCTAAAAAAAATAATTGCAACTCTTATAAACGTAGTGAATCTGACTTTCACAGTGGATTTTATCTTTTAATGATATGTATTATGCGCGATAATATTCGTGCAACTGCTGACATCGATTAAGATGGCATTTTACGACATTTGCTATTCTCGTTGCAAATGTTTTCATTCTTAATAAAATCGCATTTCTAACTAAGACAACTTTATGGATTATTTAGGTAATTGAATTCCTATTATTGATCTATAAATAAACAACTCCATGTCTTCACATCATCATGTCCTCTGTGGACAATGGAAGGCAACGAAATAGGTATTAACCACGTACGGTATATAAAATGGTTTCGGTCACGATAAACGCCAAAAGAACAAATACATTAGGATAATTTGTCTTAATATGCGAGTGGAGCACTCTGATTTGCATACGTGGGAAATGGCTTGACCCTATTATACATTTTTGTATCTGTATGCTAATGCGTCGAGAACCTGCTGGCAGTTTTCAGCGATAAAGATCGTATTCTGTTTTCGTTTGCCGCTCTTTCGTACACGCCCACATGGAGTATTCCGAAACAATACTCGTTGACACATTTTCGTATACATACATGTATTATTTCTAAATGTGATAATTGAGTGAGCATTTGAGATCGCAATTAACTATGCCTGTAAACTTCTTATTTATTGAAACATGGATAGCGAGGTAACTATAGGTATCTATTTTATATTTATGGCACAAGTCAGAGCAGATAATTTGTATTGTATATATAGAAGATATATGTACAGTATGTCTTACTAAGTTAGAACCATATGGAAAACTTTTTTATTATTAATTTTAGGGGAAAAAGTCATTCTTTATAAAAAGTTCTGCATGTTCTAAAATATAAAATACAGTCATCAGATATAAATTTTCTTAGGTCGTATACGCGGTAATTAGATTTTGTTATTTTTTTACTAATCTTTTATTTTGAACGAACATTTACCCCTTGAGATTATGAAACACATGATAACGTTTTCGGTTCTGATGTTTTCTAACACTTGTGCAGCTTAAACACGTAATTAATGCATGTGCAATTATTTTGCATTGATATTGTACACAGAAAAGAAAAAAAAATGTTTTTAATGTAAATGGATGTAACTGCATATTTGAACGTAGTTTTTAGTTCTGATCAACTTTTCCTTATAACAATGTTCAATATTGTTATAAAGATACTTTACCCTTTGGTAAAATTCCTATTTTTGACAAATCGCGTATATGACTGAACAAAATTAATATCTGATGATTGTGTTTTATATTTTACAACATGCAGAACCTTAAAAAAATAACTTCTTTCCCTAAAATTAATAATAAAAAAGTTTTCCATATGGTTCCAACTTAGTGAGATATACTGTATAGCGATAATCTTCAATATCTTTATTATTCTACATAATAAGTACAATATTACACAAAATATATATAATGTCGTTGGATTATTGTCACAAGAAATTAATATTTTTCATTATAAAATTTTTGATTACACCAACAATTTGAAGTATACTATATGTTAGTTATTATTTTTTAACTATTATACCCGTTGTTTATTTCTGACAAATGCTACCTAGCTAGCACCCACCACAGATAAAAAAGTGTTGCATAGTATGGCAACGTAATTGATTAAATGACTATTAGCTAAAAATATATAGTTAACATACTTGAACGTAACGCCCAATATACTTTCTATTTCGTTTATTATTCTAAAGAAAAAAACGTATTAAGAATAGCCGAAATATATAATGCAGCTTGTCTATAGAACATATGCAATCATCATTGTTTTTTTTTAATGGAACACCCTATATATTATGCCATTTTTGAATTGTACGGTAAATTGTGAACATTTTTTGTATGTCCGTATGTCTAAAATCAACGGTTTTCGAAATAATGACGCTTGAAATGTGATAAATTAAAATACTCAAGTATTGAAATAAAATGTTTAAATCGATCAAATACACCTTGAATTTTTTAAGCTAACAAAAATAACTGGCTATAGTAAATTTTAAACATTTTAAATAAAATAAATAAATTTTATTTTTATTACCGCAAAATACCCACATCAAAATGGTCTGGTAGGCCAGGAATGAAAATCGATTAATTCGAAGAAGTTTTTCTGTTGAAGAGAAAATTTACCATGTTATTAATTAATCAATTAAATTATTTATTAATAATAATAATTTACCATCGAAATTCTCAAGCAGTAATGCGACAGAGCAGTAAATAGGAACAAATTTTAAGATAAAAATTATTGCATTGTTTTTCATTCACTCTCTATACGTTCTCTCAGTACGTAAGTTTCATGTTTATACCGGTATAACTACATAAAAATGGATATGTAAAAACGCAATTGAAAGAATCCTCCATAAAATAATTAACCAACTAAAATTAAAGTAACTTAGAATAATCGTTTTATATATTGCATTTTTTACTGATATTTTGGTACCCATTAATCTACTATGACAAACACTCCCAGAAAACAAGAAAGCAACAACAACAACTGAAATGAAGTTAAATACGACCGCTACGACTGCGGTTTGTAAACGATGGATAGGATAAGTAAATTTCGTTGTAAAAGTGCAATTAAAATTTTACCTGTGTCCAGTTTTATAACCGACAAAAACACATTTACTTCCATTGTATCATGGTTAGACAGCCTCCGTTCCAAGAAATACTAACCATTAGCTGTGGCTCCTTTCGCTATCTCTCTCGCTTACTCTTTGGTGTAGGGTAGGCACTTTAGTATTCCATCGTGCATGGAATAAAATCTTGCGAAGAATACGACTTTGCGTTGGATGGTTAGTTTCTCCTTCTGGCACTGATCTAGCTCTCCTCATCCTCGTTCTCTCTCGTTTCTTATTTGTTTCGTCTATCTTTTTCCGTCAGCTAGAAAACATAATCGATATGCGACACTTCGCAGAAAGAGACTACCAGTAAAAAGAACTATAAATTTCCAGATATTACGAAACAACTACATTTAATCGCTCTAGAATTTATTTGAATATGATAAAAAAAACAATAAACTGTTACTTTATCGAGACCTTACGACAAATCTCCGTCTACTGATGAAGATTTATTCTGGTAATAATCTCCAGGCATGTAAAAAATAATGTCAATGTTAGACTAGTAAAAATGTGGAGAAAAAAACGAACTCAATTGCTGAAATTAAGAAACATTGAAACTATTTTCATCAACGAAATACTACAATACTACAACATACTGAAAGCGTTTTTAGTATCGACAGATAGACATTATAAGTTAGCGGTTAATTTAAATTCAAGTTCCTTTAGTTGCGCTGTCAAAACTATAAACATTAAGTTGACGAAGTTGAATATAATTTGTGCGCAAAGTTATTTTGATAGTTATCGAATCTGCAAAAATACTTATTTATCTAACTGAACGCATTAGAAACTGAAAATAATTGTAAAAATTAAATATTTTTATAACTAAACAGCTTAGAGGAAGATTTCAACGCGACACTTCGAAAAATAACAATTACAATTTGATACACAGAGAGAAATACGTATACAGTACAAATCTTCCACCTATGGTCGGGGCTCAGCTTAATCACGAACAGAATTAGCTCGATAACTTAAAAACCATAACAATTAGAATAGTGCTCTTGCAGACGTTTTTGGAGAAGATTTCAAAAAGTCTTAAAAGTATTTTGATATCTTCTGTTGGTTAAGCCTACGTCTGCAAAGAAAGGGACAATGAGTTATTTTTGCGATATTTTCCCTTTTTTGCGAATCGAGCTTTAACCGTATAAGGTATCAAGAAAACTAAGACTTTTTTGTATAGCATGGTATTTTTTACAGAATGGAGGAGAGCAATATTCTAGTTTTGGTTTTCAATACAGTTTTGACATTCCCGATGTTCCGTCAGACTTTAAACCCTTTCGATTTTTTTTCTTTTCGTATTGCCTCTTTCAATTTTCCCGGTATTAAGTTAGAAACTGCGGAATTGGCAACACTTTTTTATTTCTGGAAGAGTTCCAGATACATAAATATTATTCACACTCTCAGGAGATTCAAACATTTTACTTATTTTGACTTTACATATTCAGTATTTGTATTTTCAAAGACTACATACAGACCAGTAGATTGAAAAATTCATCGATGAATTATGGTCTTATCTAACAACTGTAGTTCATATTCCATACAGCCTTATCATATTTTTTCAGTTGCGTAGTGTAAAGTGTTATGTATAAAATACCATGCTTTCAAAATCTTTCCTGATTAGGGATGGCCATGATTTTTTTCTATGATTGCTAACAGTGCTACAGTACGTCCTCGTTGGTTCGTATGTCACCGCGATGTATAAAACTTACTTTACTTTAGGGAAAATGTTTATTACATAAGTTAAAATAAAAAGTTATAATACTACTAAAGATGATGCTGAAAGCGTTGTCCATTATTTTGAAGACAGAGACGAACTCTACGTTTCATACTCTCAAAACCATTTACAAGGTGTTACGGGGTTATGTCAGCACAGCAATCTGTAATAGCATTGCGAAGTTCTGCGATTGTATGATGTCTGGTCTTGAAAATGGTATTGTACAAATATGGAAAGATAAAATAATCTAAAATTGTCAGATCGGGTGATCTTGCTGGAAAATTAATAATTCTGTCATCGAAAAATTGTGCCAAGAAAGCCATTATATATCGAGATCTGTGTGCCGGTGTATCGTCTTGTCGAAAAAATTAATAATGGCTAAATTTCATTCCTTACTTACTTAATTATACATACATATATACGTCTTTAAATCATTTTTAATCTCAATTAAATTACTAATGACAATTCAATAGAAAGATGTGACAAATTCGGCTATGAATTGCTATGATCAACAAATATAAATCAATGGCAATCTATCAAATTGTGTTGCATAACCCACAGTACTCCCCTTACCTAGGGGGGTGATGAACCCCTCTTAAAAAAAGCTAGTGATTGCCTATATAGTTACGTATCTATCTAATTGAAATAATCTACCTATTAGGTGTGCCCCAGTTTATTGCACAGAACTGTAAAAATTACAACTGATTTAAATAATACTTAAAACTGAAATAATCAAAATTACTGATATTCCGAAAATTAAAATAACAGCAGGAATTTGTCATACCCGATATAGTACTGTTCCGCATAATATCGGTAAGTCACTTATATTTACAGAGGACGCGTCGACAAAATTTTATATTCGTTAAAACAATTTAGTTGATGGCCAAATTGAGGTTTTCTTTCAAGAAAGCGAAATTTATTACTGGATTTCCGTCCACGCTACCCCAGCTTTGGTATTTTTACGGCTCGTTTGTTTGGAGTAATATTAAATTTGTGACAACGGCAACGTCCCTGATGACAGTGCCCGAATATTTTCAAAATAGATAGAGACATAAATTTCAACGTTCGATATATACGACATTACGTATATGTGTTTCTGAGTCTCTCTGCACATAAATACATACCTACAAACCCAAATATTCCGCCATTATCGCATCGTTGATGGCACCAAAGTTAATAAACTACCGTCAATTTTATCTGTACTACGTTTATGTATACATATGATTAATCTCTTTCCTGCTTATGTTTTGTATACCTTTGTATGTTCAGCAAATAAAAACTACATCAAGATCTACATACATACTCATATGTATGTAATACGATGGGTATACATAATATGTATGTAGCCATCAGATTATATAAATTGATTATACATCTCAATTCAGGAAAGTAAGTGTATTTAATAAAATTTTAGTTTCTTAAGTTTGTTGATAACAGTGCGGACAAACACACTGATTTTTAACACAAGGGTATGTGTAAGATAATATAGTAATCATTGAACAATTCTATTAAATAATAGCACTGTCGGTAGGACCAGTTTGATAATCAGAAATCATCAGAAACCCAGATGTACCTACAATTTAAAAGTAATTATGTATACACAACAAACTCGTGGAGAATGTATTCCATTTGATTTTGACAGTTAGAAGCTATCAACAACTGGACCACACCTATTATCATCATGTTCATTTTGTGCTTGAAGCAGATAGTACTATAAGTTATATGGAGAAATGCTACACAAGCTACTATTTTTTGTCAGTGTATTCATAACGGCTCACGGTGAGCTCACTTAACCGGCCAATATAGATTTTTTATCTTATAATTTAATTTAAATGCAAAAACGCATGTGTACGCTACTGGAATGTGTCGAATTTGCCATCTTTATTTACAAGCAATAAATGGTACACCACATACTGTGAATACAATACCAAATTCGCTATTAACTCTTCGCGGAGTACATTAAACAGAAAATTGTTTAATTCAATATAAAATATGTTCATTTAACCCTAAATTAGGAAAATGCTAGATAATTGTTTGTTAATTTATGTTGAATTAACTCGATAAACTTATTTATATCTTTCTTTTTTTCTTGGTATTTAATTAATTGCTGTTTCATTTGGCCTAAAAGTAAAAATATATCTGGGATGGGAAGATAAGTACTTGCAGGTCATAATATAGATACATTAAATAAATTTATTGAATTAAACTATCAAACTAGGAGAGTGAATAAAAAGTTCAATGGATTGTGTCAAATACATACATATTTAGTTTCTTAGAAAATACTAAGCAATTTAATAGACAAAATGCGTATATTGGCGCAATACAACCGAGTTAGTTTACTTTTTATTAGAAGAAATCTAAAATGGTTTGTTACTATCTTGTCCGTAATAGAAATATCGCTGTCATCTAACCTATTTTTTGTTATACTGTTAATAGAATGAACGCATAATCTTTCTTGATAAAAGATTTGAATCAAGTTGCTTGTCCAAACAGTTGCTTCTTACAGGAATAGCAAAAGCTCTTAATACGATCATTAAACATCAAATGCGACGTTTAGGATCGAGATTTGTTTTAGTTGTTTCCAACAAAAAACGATAACAATTTAAGATCAAAGGACGTCCGGTGTTTTGATGACAGCATAGGAAATTAGGTGAATACATACAATAGATGAAACAGTTAGTAGTTGGCATTGGCACGTATAGTAGATAGCAGCATATAAATTATGTATGTCATTCATTCATAAAGTTGGATGTTTTCTTTTTATTCTTAGATATAAAAAAATATGTAGCACAGCTTTTATAATAAGTTTAAAATAATTACTATATTTTTAATGGTTAGAGTTCTTAGAAAATAGTAGTAAAGGTTTAATTGTGAAATATAATAATGTATCGGAATGCTACATAATTTTATACATACTATACCTATGTATGTATATATGCTCTTCAGGTAAATTTAATTCATACGCTGTTTGTATATACATTCTATTATTAATAGCGAATCAACATTTCTTCCGTAATTTATCGAACAATTTCCACGAGTTTTTACAAAATCGGGTAAAAAATTTCCAATATCGTTCCACGAGCTTCATTATAGATATAAACTATAAAATTTTAGAGAACCACAGTTAACTCAAATTACCATTGGGTAACCATAAAATTGGTGTTCAGTGTCATAGAATCGAGTGGTAAAACCTGTGCGAGTAAAAACGATGAATTAACATATCAAGGCCCTACAAATGAGAAATATTCGGCATGCTTGTCACGGTTACTTGCACCTTAAATAAATTGTGGAATTGCCTCTAACATTGCTTATGTTATAATTTAAATTAAGTTGTTGCTAGATCTCCAAGAACCAACTATAATAGAAATAGTATTAAAATACTGTCGATTCCTTGGGTACCTATATAATTTTCATTTGTCGCAATTGTTAGTCCGTTGTGTAATGGACATACTGTTTTGAATTATATCCATCTTGGCCATTATAATCTCAAATACACACGTAATTAATGATTTTGATGTAACCGCATTATTTTGAATATACGATATAAGTTCGAATATACGCAAACAAAGAATTATTCGGCGTATTAAGAATACTGTAATTTTGACCAATGTTTTTACATATTTTTGTTTGAATTTAAGTTCTCCATCGCATTTTAATAAGATTTTCTTTCAAATTAGTTGAAAAAATTAACTCTTGTATTGACAGTGATACTTGTTATAATATGGTATGGTTAAAATCGTTGTGCACTCTAGCATTTAGTATTTGCCCGTCTTCACCAGTAACTAAAAATTATTGTTTATCTATGTGGACTGTATTATCTTATTATTGCTACATTCGTTAACATCTTTTACTCATACGCCATTGTCACGCGCAATACTTAGCTCTACCTATTTTTATGTATTTATTTTATATTTAGCGACCTCTAGCGATTACAGTCGCAATATGCCGCCCGCCTTGAACTAATTATTAGTGCTGCGAATCGTAATCGGTTCTATACCAAACCGGTTTTGTGTTAAGCGATTAATCGCCATCAAACGGAAATCGTAATCGAAAAATCGGTTTTGAAATCGATTTTAAAATCGGTTTCAAATCGATGATTATTTTTTTTTAATCCGCTCTCTATGGCGTTGCAATTGTTTTATTAACCCTCCGTTAGTCGCATTGTATCTAATAGATACATGAGTTTTGAACTTAGTCGCCATTCGTATACCATAATACTAGTGGGCATGCCCGTTCATCTAGTGTCATATCTCAGTGTAGTTTTCCTGTAGTGGTTCTAGGAAACAGATTGACTATACATCTGATAAAGAAGAGGTAGTTTGTATTTCCAGGATACATTGCGACTATTCGTGTAAGTATTGCATATTTTATTTTTTTAAGTCCTTAGTGATTTCTAGCTCTTACTATACATCTTAGCTTTACTGTAAAACGTTCCCTTCGTATAAGTAGTAGTTTACTCCCTATTTTTTGCGCATATGTATCTAACAGATACATTGCGACAATTACTGACTATGGATACAATGCCATGTCTTTTATTACTTATCTGGATGTATTTGTTTGTTTATTTATCCTTAGAATGGCAAATCGCAAAGTTTATCGCTTTGACAACGAAGGAGATATTGAAGAAATGAGGAGAATCATCATGGATAGTTCAGAAGATGAATTTCCTAATGACGAAATCCTAGATGAATCAGAGGACGAGGTGGATAACGTCCATGTAAGAGAAGAGGATTCTTCAACTGACCAGGAAGCCTCTTCAGGAGACTCGGATGTAGACGATAACGAGCAATTTATCGGAAAAGATGGAAGTACAGCCTGGTTCAAAAAAAGCGATTTCACAAGTTGAGAACACAACAGCACAATATTATCACGCATATGCCTGGAGTTAAACCTCCTGCTCGTAATATTTCTGGAATCTGTGCAACCTGGAATTGTTTATTTAATGATTCTATGTTGGACACAATAGTTAAATACACCAATATATACATTGATAAAGTTCAATCATTATTCTGTCGAGTAAGGGATGCGCAACATACTGATAAAGTTGAAATAAAAGCCTTTATTGGCTTACTGTATCTTGCTGGAGTATATAGAGTTAGTAGGTTAAATTTGGATGAACTATGGAGTACCTCGGGAGACGGAATTGAAAAATTTAGATTAGTAATGTCTTCACGACGGTTTAGATTTCTTATGCGAAGTGTACGTTTTGACGATGTAAATACTAGAGCACAACGACTTGAATTTGATAACCTAGCAGCTGTAAGAGAACTGCTAGATATGTTTAACCAAAATTCCCAAAATTGTTATATGTTAGGAGAATATGTATGTATTGACGAAAAGTTGGAAGCTTTTCGAGGTCGTTGTAAATTTAAGCAATATATTCCATCAAAACCCGCAAAGTACGGCATAAAAATTTATGCACTCGTTGACGCAAAGCTATTTTACGTTTATACCCTTGAGGTATATGCAGGAAAGCAACCAGATGGTCCTTTTCAACTAAGTAACAAGCCAGCAGATGTAGTTAAACGTTTGATGGAGCCGTTGTACAACACAGGCCGAAATGTTACCACATGTTGACAATTGGTTCAGTAGTGTTGAACTCATGCAAGATTTGCGAGAAAAAAAACTCTCTTTCGTGGGTACTTTAAAGAAAAATAAGCGACAAATACCACCTCAACTTATCAATACGAAAAGAATGCCCGAAGGTTCTAGCATATTTGCTTTTAGAAGAGAGGGAACTCTAGTTTCCTACGTGCCGAAGAAAAATAGAAATGTCCTACTAATATCAAGTCTTCATTTTGATGACATGATAGATCCTGAATCCGGTGTTAAAAGAAAACCGGAAATTATTTCCTTTTATAATATGACAAAAGGTGCTGTAGATGTGGTCGATAAGATGTGTGCCAGTTATAATGTTGCTCGTAATATAAAAAGATGGCCTATGGTTGTTTTCTTTAGCATTTTAAACGTTTCTGGTATAAATACAAGAATCCTTTATATGGCTAATAATTCTGAACTTATTACAAGACGTAAATTTTTACGTACATTAGCGAATGAATTAACTGAAGAGCATTTAGTTAGGCGAAGCACAAAACAATTAGGAATGCCGAAAGATCTCCAAGTAAGGCTAGAAAAATATAAGCCGCTTGTAACCACCGAGAATAATGTGCAGGAAGAAATATCTACCAAACGAAAACGCTGTAACTCATGCTGGACTTCGAATAAGAAAACTAGAATCACTAAATACCAGTGTGGTAAATGTAACAATTATTTATGCCTTGAGCATGCCAAATTTATATGTAGCCGTTGTTCCGAATAAATTCATTAAACGAAATCAACATTATTTATTTACTGTACCTATATTTTAAATTTTGTATCTAATAGATACATTGCGACTAATAATGTATCAACATGTATTGCGACTAACGGAGGGTTAATATTTATAATACATTCAGGATGATGACTAGATAGAGAATGTAGTGCGTTTTGTAAAAAAATACCGAAAATATAATGCATTCATTCATTTGTGCTTGTTATGCAAAATATATTCGTTGAGATACTAAACAGCAACTCCTGTTATTTATCTATACCTCATAAAGCATGTTGTGGTTAACGTGGATGAAAAAATAAATAGCGGTAATATGAATTAATGAAATTTAATAAAACAATTGTAACGCCATAGAGAGCGGATTAAAAAAAAATAATCATCGATTTGAAACCGATTTTAAAATCGATTTCAAAACCGATTTTTCCGCTCGAAAAAAAATATTTATATTGCGGAATCAATGTTATTGCTAAACTGGATTTATGTTTGACGATTTGTCATCATCAAAACAGAAATTTTAATCGAAAAACTTGAGTGTACCCATTTAAAAAAACACATTTTAAAGCCAATTTCAAAATCGATTTTAAACCGGTTTTGAACCGATTTTTAAAATCGATTTTTTATACCGATTTTAAAACCGGTTTCGACTCAACACGATTAATGGATTTTAATGAAACCGGTTTGAGGAGAAATCGGTTAATCAATTTGTAATATTTGGCGATTTCCGCAGCACTACTAATTATGTCTTTTTTAACATTTTAACATCAAGAACTAAATACAATATTACATTAATAAGAAAAGTTACAAATGGTTATTTGCTTTTTTCATGATTTGAGTCCATAGGCAGTAGGTACATACATTTTTAATAACGGTCGCTTGTAAACAGCACCTTCACTAGACTTAACACTTATTACTCGCAACACCGCGTCATTGCCTTGATAAAGTTGTTGCACACTAGCTGTCTTCCAAATGAGTGGTGGGTAGTTGTCTTCTTTGATCAGCATCAAATCTCGAATAACAATATCTTATTGGATCCACGTTGTTTCCATTTGGAACGGTTCTGCATGTTAGAAATATATTCCAACGATCAGCTTTGCCAAAAATGCTGGATCAACTGTTGCCGCTGTTGACATTGGTTGAGACGGCTCAGGTATTGAGGTTAGCACTCGTCCCACAAGGAAATGTGCGGGAGTCAAAAGCAAAAAATCGTTAGGACTAGAGAACATAGGACAAAGAGCTCTCGAGTTTAACACAGCTTCTTTTTGCATCAGCATTAAAGTCCCCAAAGTGAAGCTTCTGAACTCTCAAAACCCGCCTCAGATGATGTTTTATACCTTTCACGCCCGCTTCGTAGAGGCCTCCGAAATTAGGTGCTCTGGGTGGAATAAATTCCTACGTTAACCCATCAGCAGCTAGACATTCACTAACTCTATTTGCTTCATTGTCAAAAAGTTTGGTTAATTTTGACTTAGCCCCAATGAAAGTGAAGCGTCTAACTCTTGTACACTTAAATTTCCACGTTTACGCCCTTGTTTCGAAACCCTTAAATTGTTAATAAATCTCACGAAATATGCCATGAATCATTGTAGTTTTCCCAATTCTGACTATCTAGAGAAAATATTAGTCATTTGTAATATTTAAATTTACTAGGATTCTCTGTTCAGGAATTACTTCGGGAATCTTAAATTGTTATCATATTGGTTCACAAGGTTGTTAGACATTAACCACGATGATAATCATACCTTGAGACAAAATGGCAGCCGGGTTTTCCTAAGATTTTACATAAAACCAGTCACTCATTTCTGTCAAATGTTGGATTGCGCTTATCCTGTTTGCGACAAATGTTGTCCACCTGTCAGGTGATTCCCTTATCCAGCTTAAGAGAACGGGGACCATAAACATATTTCAAATTATATATAATTACGTAGATGAATTTAAAAAATAGATTCCTATTTTTTTGTTTTGCTATATATTTATTATTTATTGAGTTATAAGTTCTTAAAGTTTCTTTGTACAGCGCCATTATAAAATTGCGGCCAACAATTGAAGTACAAAGACTACTGACGTCACGCAATATCAGAGGGTATTTTTTGTGTTGATTTTTTTTATTTGTGGTGGGTGCCTAGTTGCAATGCCTCCGTAAGCTGTATCGCTTGTACGGCTATCACTGCAACTCACGAGGTGTAGTTTTTGTGTGTGTAAATTGTGTTCAATTGTCCTAGTCGTACTGAGGCCGACCGTAAACACGATAACGCTTTACTGTCAAACCCCACATATTTTCAATGGGGTTCAAGTCCGGGCTACGTGAAGGGCAAGGTAGAACTTGTATGTTTTGTTGCTGCATCTAGTTTGGGGTCACTATGTCTGTATAAATGGGGCTATTATCTTGTTGATATATAAAATTTCGGGGAAAGAGTGCATTTACTGAGGACAGCATGATATTTTCCAATATTCCAACATAGACCTCTGCATTCCATCTACCTCTTATATGTGTTATAGCTCCGGGTCCTTGGGCGCTCATCCAGGCCCAGACATTGACAGAAGAACAACCGCTTGTGTGTGATTTAGGGGTATAACGTTCATCAAAGCGAGCGTTCGGAGGTCTATAAACTCTAACGTGTCCGTCAAAACACGATTTAAATACCTTCTCATCTGTGAAAACAACATTCTGCCATAAATCTAACACTTCTAAGGAGTATTCCGAAGCAAAACCTAGTCTTTGTTCCTTATTTTGCGGAGTTAGAAAAGGTTTTTTCGCTGCAGAACGACTACGTAGATCAGATCCACGCCTTGCCGTTCGAACAGACCCTGGAAAGTTTGTTTCAGCCTGTGCGTCTACCGCACAATGCAAGGGATTTTCGTGAATAAAATCAACCAAATTACCATCATCAACCTCCGTTGTAACTCTGGGCCTACCACTACCCAATCTTCTATCAAACGTTTGTCTCTCATCCCATATTCTCTTAATGTTATGCACAGTACTCTTTGGTATTTGGGATCTTAATGCGACACGACGTTCCGACCAGCCCTCTCCCAATAACGTCACAACCCTCAAGTTCTCGGCCAAAGATAAATGTGGCATTTTTATACTTGACGTTTTTCATCAATATGTTTTCAGCACTTCAGTATAGTTTTCCGGGAGACTTTTTATGTAACAATTAAAATCCATTTACAATGGGAAAAACTGCGGCCCAGATAATATTGGCCGCAACCGCACTTGTTAGATAAATAGCTGTTTTAGTAAAGCGGCCGTGGAATTACCAATTCGCGGCCGTTACTATAGCAACGGCCGTTATTGTTAATAAACATTCTTACACTTTTAATCATTTATTATCAGTAAAACAGAATATTTTGTGTTTTTATGATAAACCTTTAAGATACATATTATTGTTAATCGTGCAATGTGTATATAACTTCCACAATAAAATTAATAGATGTATTTTTTGACCTTTATGTACTTATCTACAATAAATACTTCCCAACATCAGTGTTATCAAAAATAAAAATAACTTAATCTGATTCAATGTTAGCATTTTTGATGTTTCGGCCGTATAACCAACTACTTAAAAAAAGACTACCCTTACATCAATCTCGTCCTTTATATTAACCAAATATTTAAGCATCAAATAGGAACGAAAAGCTCGAACTTTTCTATAAAATATGTCAGTAATACAATTTTGACATTAACACTTTCAGGAGATTCAAATATTTTATTAGATATTTTGACAACTATTCATTATTTTATTGTATTCGTCTTATTTCTGTGGCCACATATGTATGTAAAACAAGTTAGCCACTTTTAAATTTAGCACTAAAGTATTAAATTGCCTCAATTTAAATAATACGCCGAGGCCGGACAATCTCGAATACGTTAAGGACTTTCGCGGACAAGATATACACAATATCTTTTTGGCAATTGTGTGTAAAACGTTCAATCTATTTTATTTAAACTGACACACAATTGATAGTATATTGTTTACCGAGTAAGAAAAGCCTAACATCCCTGGACGACTGTGAAGATTGCCACAGAGTCCAGGAATGTGGCTTTTCCTAGGAGGCAAACATACTATTTTTCCGCAAATCGTTTAAAATTCGACAGATATTAATTAATTTTGGAAAAGTCGCGAATAATTTTATTCATAAATAATAATGGTGTTTTAAAATTCGTAATATAATTGGTTGCGTTACTATGGAAACGTATTAATCTTGAATTGTCAAACTTGACTTAGTTGACGCAGTGAATACTACTTCATTAGAATTATTGCCAAAGAAACCAAGAGAAAAGTACGAACATGCATATAAACATTTTATGGACTATCGCAAGAGTAAAACACGAGTTCTTTCTCGGAAAATGTTGTAATGGTACTTTCTAGACCTTTGTTTAAAGATGAAATCTTCAACATTATGGGCCAATAGAGAACCTATGTACTTTGTAATTATTCTTTAAATTTAAAGATAATCATGAGAAAAAGTCATTTCTTTTATTCCCAGACGAAAAAATATATTTTCTCACCTAGAAATCGGGGAAGAAAGAAGCACGATTACAGCGCTCTCCCAAAACGCGGCGTTTACGCGAACTACATGCGTGACGTATGATACAGTGTTTATGTCTGGTTTATGTTATCGAAATCAATGGATGGACTACTTGTGCCGTGTATTCGGACGATTTCTTTTTACTTAAAAAAAAATGGTTCACTGCCACGAGGAGAGATGTATGTACCTTTGGCAAAGAAGACTACAGGATATTGTTGTTCTGATCATTTTGATGTAAGTACCTAACCTATAAATCTCTTTCACGAGTAGTATGGCATTAAAATTAGTGATATTCTACAAGTATGTACATACATAAATATGTATTATCATGCATGTACAGAAAGTACTAATTCTATGTATTAATGGCTAAAAAAGGATCTTACATTTGTGTTATCATATTAGTATTTAGTATTAGTTCTACGTCACCTTGCGTTTTGGTCACGTGACTTCCTCGGGCATTTCTACTCAAAAAATCTCGAAAACCACAAGTCTTTGAAAAAAAAATTCTGTTTCATTTACCGGCGACCTCAATCCTTTATAAAATGTTTAATTCCTGTTAACCTTTGAGAAATCTAGGTTGGCTATTATTCAATGTTGAAGACATATCTATCTATTCAAAACTTCGTTCTTTATTGAAACGGCAAACTCAAGGATATAGGGCAAAGAAATCCAAGATTTCAACGAAGGAAGAAATCGAACAATTTATCCAGGAAGGTCCAGATAAAGAATATTTAATAATTAAGGTAATTTACAAGGTTTTAATTTTTATTTAGATTACGCATTTATTTATTTTTTAGAGGGCTTTAATATTTGGTATTTCTGGGGCCTGTAGAATAAATGAGTTAATCCGAATGACTCTACACTATGCAGAAGACCTTGAATCTAAGCTTTTAATTAGCATACCTGATTCGAAGACCAACAAACCAAGATCATTTGT
>CM043016.1:104832849-105005875 GCA_023690525.1 Holotrichia oblita | reverse complement strand
CGCGCGCACCGCGCCCCTGTGTGGACCGCTATAGCGTGGCGTATATCCTCCTCAAGGCAACTTGGAGCTGTTTGACCAGCAGGAAGTTGCTAATTTTTTTACTTCGGTTAAATGAAAAAAAGTTTGTATACTTTGCGGTATACATTTCATGCTATAAAATAAAATACAAAAAGAACGTTCGTTTATTCTGTTAGGACTATAATGTGTATTTTTAAATGGAGCACTCATATATCTTGATATATTTACATAGTGCACAGGAAGCATTCTACAATGGCAAATTTTTTTGTTTTAAAAAATATATTTAGTCAGTTAAATAACTGAAGTTCATCTACTTTGCTGTCGTTTGTACTGTAAAATATGAAGCTAAACAGCCGCTCATTGCTGTGAAATCACGATTAAAACCATTATAAAACTTCAGTTGCCAAATGTAGGTATACATATGTTTCAAGAACAAGAGGTAAAGAATATGTCGAAAAGAATTTGTAAGAAATTACCAACAACATTTTAAGGTTACGGTAGTGGAGCTAATGTCTTAAATAACTTTTCGCTGTATAAGTACTAAAATATTATATGTGCAAATTCACTGTGAAGTAAGAGAGGAATCTATTAATCTTAAGGTGCAAATTATTGGTTGTGTCGGCGCTGGTTAAGTTGTGTGAACGCACTGAACGCAAATTTGAATGGTGAAATATGTTGCTTAATTTACAGTAGACTTTGGTTAAATTTGAACCGAAATATATTTTAAACCTTAAATTTAAATGTGAACTTCTACTTAAACCGGAACTGAAAAACAGAGATTAGTCGCTTTAACTTCAGGAAAACAGATCAAAATGCAGCATAAAAGTGTCATAATAACATCATATCTGCTGTATAGCCTGTCTTATGACTGTTTCTCCGCTCCTAGAAAGTACATCAAAATTACGTTCTCTATAATACCCATGTCACAAATTTTTGCCTGCTAAATATTAATTTTGCCAGTACTTTCTAAAAAGAAAAGTGAGTTTTGTATCAACAGTGATTACGTTGACATATAATTCAATAATTTTATTTTAAAAATCTGTAAAAACTTTTCTGAATTTATATACTTCAACGAGTATTTGATCTATGTGTCCGACAAAATCGATTTTTACGCAAGTACTTACCTTAGGTACTAGAAACATTGCTAAGTTGTTGTACTACTTAAAAATGAAAGTGTGTTGATATTACGCTGACACTACTACGCTTTCGCTTTCCAATTCAATTTCCGTAAGTGTAATTTTCACTTTTAATCTTATTGTTTCTATTTAATAGAAAAGAAATATGTATTAGCTTATAAGTGACAACGGATATCAATAATATCATTATTCTTATACTTTATAAGCTTATCATTTACCAATCAATGACAATTAAACAAGTAATAAAATTTCCTGCGAAAGTAACTAAAATAATACTTAAGAGTGAAAGTATGACGTACTCGAATAAGCAGTGAAAATAACATAGATTGCATATAGTTTTCAATTAAGAAGACGCGACCTACATTAGACTTAGCATAGTTTTTAATAAAAATCAAGTAATAACGAGTTATGAACTACGATAATAACATATACCATACTTTAGATAATAAAAACCAATGTACAATGGTAAAAGTTAAACAGTGATTTTTTGAAATCGTATAGCAACAACGCTAACTGTCTTAAACCAATTAAGTCAAAAATAAAATCTATGATTATTATTTTTTCAACATAGATACACTTAGTGAAAATCTCTTGTCTTGCATTTTTTCATCAAAAGTTATAGCAATAAAATGAACAAAATATCTTTTGCTAATATCTGTAATTTCATTTACTCAAAACCATACAAATTTGTTTTCAACTTCACTTTTATATCCGCCTTGAACACATTATACCTACTGTTACGTGCAACGTGAGCAAACATCACTGGCTTTCTTCTCAAATAGTCCAAGCTTAGAAATACATATCTACGACATTCCACAAGTAAAAGTAGGTACTTACTATCGAATATAAAAAGTCAGCGTTCTGTTGTAAGCGACAGACTGCAGTTTGACGAAGTGCTGTATACGAGGTGTATAACAGTGTGAAATAAGAGAACAAAGTATAAGAAATGGAAAGATGCAATTATGTAAAATATAAAATCAAAAAATTGTGAGTCAGTTATGACACGAACGCCAAAATTAAAAATCTCCTGAAATTATCAGTTAATCTTTTTGAAAGCTTAAAACTATAAAGAAAAAAATAAATAAAAACTTCTAGAAGTGTGAAAGAACTCTAAAGAGATGAAGATGAGACTGGGTAAAAAATATTTGATAGATATTGACAGCTCGCCCCAACCGGAAGCAGAAAATGAGGTACAAAGGAAGTGGTCAAAGCCAGTTACCAACATTCGACGCCAACATACCACTAGAAGAATATTTAATACAGTTTGAAACAGCTGCCATAGTGAATGGCTAGACTAAAACTGCCAAGGCATACACTTTATTGCTTACGCTACGTCGCAACACCTACTATTAGAGCCTCACAGAAACTTTGCAAGAGCATAACGCTGGTGTTTTTCACTTAATTAAGAGGACTTATCTTACAGCTCCAGACAAACTCAATCAAAGCTTGGTTGCTGATAAATTTCTCGATAGGCTTTGGGATACCGAAACACAGCAAACAGCGAAGTTGAAGTACCCAAAGACTTCAAGCAAGCATTGTCATAAGTCCTTGAATTCAGATCAGTGAAGCAATCCATTCCAAACAACCATGAGTATGAACAGTGAAGAACCTTACAGACAAAGAAATTATTGACAAAATACTTGCAATCATGAAGTATAGAAAAGAAGGATGCTCCTGGAATTATGGTAAGATTGGCCATTTAAGGAATCACTATCGTCGGCCTTGTCAATAGTCAACCTCGATGAGGCTTATTGCTGGACACTGGTGAAACAAACAATATGTAATGTTGCCAGTAAGATGGGCATTATGTACGACAACTGCAGAGTCAGTACTCCGGGAAATGATTTCCAACTTTAGAATTGGCGAAGAACTGCCCGGTAAATACCTAGAAGAGGATTACATTGGGAAGTTACTGAAGCATATCTTGGATTACCCAACAAGAATGCGGTGTTACCACGATATCCATGCAAGAAATTATTAACGTATCCTCTGAAAGTTTGACAAATAACCTCGAGCAGTGAAAACATTGATTAGGCGTGGCTAAGATCTTTCAAATTGAAAAAGGGGGCTCTAAGACATGGTGTTATCGAAAGAGGCAATGGACTTCTCCAGTATTGCTGGTAAAGAAGAAAAATGGTACCACCAGACTACATATACTATCAGCTCCTCAATAACGTAACAAAGAAAGACAGCTATCTTCTGCCTCAGTTCGAAAATACTTTGAATATCTCATAGCTAGATGTTTTTTTTAATGTATGGTGGGTGCTTAGTTGCAGTGACTCCGTAAGCTGTATTACTTGTCTGGCTATCACTGCAACTCTTGCAGTGTAGTTTGGTGTGTGTAAGTTGTGTTTAAATGGCTTTGTGACAGCATCATATCGCCTTTTATGATGCCGCGCTGTTAATCACTTTTCTCCCAACAGCGAATGGCAAGTCGATCCGGGATTAAACTCTCTGAAAAATGTCACCGTCCCTCCAGAGAATTGAACCCCGGCACCTATCGTCCTCTCACAACGATAGTCAGCCGCCTAACCACTGCGGCCATCGACCCGTTAAATGTGATTACTAGCAAGTGGAGTTAGAACCCAAAAATAAAGATAGGATTGCATTTACAGTAGACACCAGATTTTGGGAGTTCAACCTCATGCCGTTTGGATTATACAATGGTCCAATAATGGGCCATAGAAAATGTCCTAAAAGAACTATCGTGGGAAATTTGATTGCTACAGCTTGATTACATAATAGTGATAGGGAGATAATTTGACGATATCTTAAAAATTTGGAAACAGTGTTCTAACATCTGCGCGAAGCCAAGTTAAACTAAATCCAAAGAAATGCAATCTATTCCAGAGACAAGCATATATTGTCTCGGCAGAACGAGTATCGACTGATCGAGGGAAAGATAAGCAAGAAGTCAGAAGCTTCTTCGGCATCTGCACTTATTATCATCAATTCGTTGCAAAGCTTTCCATGTCATTAACGACACTGATATATTATACTTATATATAAATATTTTTTGACCCCATTCTGTCGGAACGATTTTGAGTAACTGAAAAAAACATTGGTTTGTGCTCCGATTTTGAATTATCTATGCCTACGCCAAAAAACAAATTACGAGTACTACCAAAACCTGCATCTTGCAAGCTGACCCAAAATTCGGCCAATTTACGTATCACGTTTTTTTTTTCGATTTGCAAATATAAGCTCTTGCTGTCTCACTATTGAAAATGGGTACATTGTATTCTTCAGTTTCTGCTTTCATAGGCTACTGTACCATCTGTTTGATGAAAGTGAAAATATTTTTAGCCTTGCCAGAGAATTCGTCCACCATATTTCAATCTATTATCATCTAAGATTTATACCAGATACCTAGTTGTAGGGAGGGACGCCCAAGAATGGTCTCCATTGCCGCAGTAGGCGTTGAGGAGCCAGTGTCTGTTATATCTGAAGAACAATCATCTGAGCCTTTCTGTGCATTTATGTCGCATAGTTTCCATTGGCTTTGTAGCTAGCGGTGTGAACGTTATAGTAAAAAATCTGGTGTACAACCAGCGCGTAACCCAAAACAGCTCTAGTGATCTTGTCGTTTGTACGTTAATTTAGTTCAAGATGATACCTAGGTATTTCACTTTCATTGGTATGACTCCTAGAAATAAAAAAGCGGGCGGCCACTTTAGGAAGCATCCGTTTTTTTTTGCTAATTAACACTTCTCTATAAGTTTGAGTGCGATTCACATCGTGTCGGATACGACGCCCTCAAATCTATCGCAGACAATAATGATGAGGCCGTCGTTGTAACCCAGTGAGTGGAAACCCGCTCTCTGAAAGTCAGATAGCAAATCATTTACTATAAGGGATCATAACAGAGGACAATATTCCGTGCTTGCCGAGATGTCATTAGGTAAAGGTGACAAGACTATTATATGTATATCATAATTTTATGGGTACACTTTCCAGTTGTATTGGTCTTTAATATCGTACAAAATACATTTTCTATAGGTATTATAATTTTTTATTTTGTATTTTACGAATACTATAAGATGAGAACTCGATACTTTCGTATGTAGTAAGACGGTATTTGCACCTCTTAATGTCTTCAGCAATTTCAGCACAAATATCTTGTACCAGGTCACTATTTCGCATATATGCGAAATATTTATACTTATTTCGCATTATTGTTCCATAGGATTATTGACACAACATCGAAAGTTGCTGATAGTATTAGATCTTCAGTAATTGTATAGATATAGTTTATTAGTTTGTAATACTAAATGTGAGTCGATAACCTGCTAGCAATACATTTTCGTTAGCAGTGAGTAAAAATCTTAAAATGGATTTCTTATAATAGACCTCAACTGTTCTGCAATAAATTCAACAAATATTTTTTGTGTCTATGTTAATTTAAATATCGATTGCCTTTGATGCTTGATACTTGCACTTGACTTTTTTACTAATAGTATTAAACCGGAATTTTGTGAAATTAATGGGAAAATTTTGCAAAACTATGGTAACTGATTGAGTAAAATAGCTTTCCTACAAAAGACTAATATTTTCTTTATTTTCGTTTATTTTATAGTAAAAAGTAGATAGCAAATCGAATATGTAATATGCAAAAATAATTGTCAGAATAACTACGAAAAAATAATCCAGATAGTATGAATCGTTGTGACAACCTTGTCTTTGAATTTTTATTGGATTGCCGCTGACAAGCTTTTCTACGAAAAGGTTAGAGCAAACTTTAAGCAAACCTTTCTGTATTATAGTTGTCGAAGTAAAATCAAAGACAAACTTGCCACAAAGTCTAGTAGGAAACAGTTGACTACGACAAACCAATGACAAGTGGTGGACAAGTGTTTAGTAAACCGATTTGAATAAAACAGAATTCAATTTGTACCTCAAACCCCTCGGGCATGTGATGTACTTACTCGCATCTCTTTCTATTGTAGCCTTGCCCTTGAAGAACATATTTATTATTGTAAACAATATGTTTTTTCGATGAATACTTAAAATGCCTGTGAATTGAACTGTTGGAATTTTTTAAAAAGCAATTCGATGCGGATTCATTTAGATTTTTTTATGATAATTATCATAAAAAACAAAATATATATTTATTATTTTTACAATTTGTTACTAAGGTATGTAATAACCCCAAATACAACTATAAATACAGTAACTATATACTACTTTTTCAAAAAGCGCGACAAGTGGCAGTGTTACTGTTGCTGTGTTCTAATTCGTCATCCGCCATAAAAGCAGCTCGTCGATGGTGTCATACTTTAAGCAATTTTATGTCTTGTTTTTAGGCAGTCGTGGTAATTAATATTTCAACTTCAACCGTAAGTACCTACAATACTAATTTAATTTTACTTCGTGATTATATTTAATCGATCAATAGTGTTATTGGGAAAATAAATTTAAAAGAACAGTTTCAACAGCATTAGTACGTTGAATGATTTTTTTTTAATATGGTCGAATCACTTTACGGTGACTTGGATTGTTAGTAGATTATTTTACTTAGGCAAGTTTGATCGAAAATTATAATCTAACCTAGGTACTTTTTGATACTTAAATGTTTTGCACGTTAAAAAATGCAAAACATATTTAGGTATCAAAAGTTACGGTTATTATAATTTTCGTATCAGAACTTGACAGATTCTTATTAAAATTAGTATCGACAACATTTTATATTATTTCTTCAACGAGGTAGACAAAGTGATTTTCCTAGATAGCAAAATAAGTCATTGGAATATTTGACTAAGTTTGCCGCCTGAAACTGTTTCTCTTAAATTGATGTGCAAGTGACGGTAAGTGTGTTTACTTATGACAAGTTTCTACTTGACAAATTAAAAGTCTGTCGTACACTTGTTGCAAGTCTTGAACATCCTGACGAACAACCTACGACAAGTGTACAAGTTTTCTAAAGGTTTGACAAGATTATTTGCCGGTAGTGATAGGGCAAGGATTTTTAAAAGAGAAAAAAAATTATATTTAGAAAAGTTAAGCAGTTTATTATTACTATGGATAATTACCATATACATATAACTCGATATGTAAAACCTAAACGACTTCTTCAACATTCCTATCAGAATCCTGCTCTTTTACAGATGTCGTTCGAAACGTCGATTTGAAAACAAGATTGCTTGAAAATCATAATTTTTCTTAATTTTCGATGTTTTTGGGAAAGCCATTTAGCTCAATTTTGTTTTATTTTTTCCTTTAGCAATATATTTATCCTTTTACAATGATATATTAAACGGAAGCCTCTTTTACGGTGAACATATTTTGTCAAACAAATTTTGTTGATTCATTCTTCAATTGCGAGTCTAGTCAAATTGCAAAATCATCTGATTTGTTCATTCAAAGACTTCTATAGAATTTTGATTAGTCTAATTGAAGAATGAGAATCTTTCAATTGATAGATCTGCATTACGACAGTACATACCATGAATCTAACGTTTATGATCTTAAATGTTTTGCAATTAAAAAATGCAAGTTAATCCAAGTATCAATAGACGGTTATTATAATTTTCGATCAAACTTTTCTACGTAAAATAATTTAGTTCAACAAGTCATTAAAGTGAAGGGACCAGAACAAAAAATCATTCAACGTATCTAATCACTGAAACTGTAAAAGTCGTAAAAGCGCTTGACGCAACAAAGATCACATCAAAGCTGATATGGGACTGCGTATGCGCACTAAATGAACTAGGGGCGCACAGCAAGGTGACCCTAGCTTGGGTACCGGGGCACGAAGGTATTAAAGGAAATTAGAAGGCTGATGCCCTGGCCAAAGAAGGAACATCTAGGCCACTCATTGGACCTATACCATCGTGTGGAACCTCAAAAAAGGAGGTAGCCAAAACCATGGAGAAATGGTCGGCAAGTAAATCCCTCGAATGGTGGAAAAAACTCCCCAGGACAGCGGCAGGCTAAAGAATTCATCAAAGAATACATGCCTAAATACACCGAGGACCTTCTGAACAAAGGCAGGAGAACGGTCAGGCTAGTTGTAGGCCTTTTAACAGGACATAACAGACTCAATAAGCATATGAGCAACCTTGGTCTGGCGGAAAACACCATGTGCACAATCTGTCAGACAGATGAAGAGACCTCGCAGCACTTTCTGTGCCAATGCGAGGGACTAGCCAGATTGAGGCTAGAGTGCATTGGCGAACCATACCCACACGCGGCGAGCTACATGAAGACCAACCCGGCAAGGCTGGAAAGCTTCATAAAAAAGGCTAAGCTAGACCAGGTGGTCTAGATAATAGGGAGCTACAATAGACCTATGGGTCGCAGTAGCAAGAGGCCACATAGCCATCCCACTTAATTATCTATCTATCTATCTAGTTCTTGATATAACTTCCGCAATTCTAGTTTCCATGTTGGTAAGTCAATCATTGAACCTCTAAGTTATTTCTTTACGCTGTTTTCTATTCTTCATCATTTTGTTACTTAATTTTTATATGGTTCTGTTTCTTTTTCTTTTGTAATATGTATGAGACTTTCTAACCGCTGCCTTTTTACCTTATGTTTGTCTAAAGTCGCCGCAATAGTCATTTCAGCATGAAGAGTCCTCCCTGTTTTTCTTGTCTTTTTTCTTCTTATTTTATTCACTGTGCAAAGTTGCTGTTATTATAACAAACTTCTGAGCAACGTTTGATCATTGGGTGCTGCATGTGTAACACACCTGTCAGACTGGAATATCTGAATATTCCTAAAAGCGATATTAAAAAAAATACTTAAATACGAATTTGACGTGGTGCTGTAAGAACTTTGCCAAGATAAATAGAAATTTGATTAGTTTAGTAGCTCATTCATACATTTAGTAGGCCATTCACTGTGCTGCGAAAGGAAATTAATGGAACACGTCTAGATGCTGAGAGTAGTAAATTCCTGAGAGTGATAACGGTAGTAAAGTAAAGTAAATTCTGAGAGTGATAAGCGTTGATGTGGTATTAAGTGCAGCCATAAGAAAACCATTGCCTCGTCAAATAAGGATTAGCTTATCTTGGATTCAAATGAATGAATTTTTTTAGTCTGTGCAACTGGATGAATGTATTTTAAATCCTGAAAAATTGGGAAAGTTCGATGGTACTCATATCAATAGTCGCAGCCAGAGAAATATTTCTCTGCACGTACAAAAACAAATTGAGTTAGAGGAAGCAGTGGATATGATATTCCACTCCAGAACTAGAAGAAAGAAGGTTGAAGCGCAAGCAGAGGAGGTAATTAGCACTGAACATGCCAGGGTGTCGTCAAAATAGACATAGCTCAGGCAGAAGAAAGCTGTCGCAAGAGCTAGTGACATAGACGTTACGTAGCAGCTCAGGATGGCAACAAGAAGAATGGTTTTGTAAGCAAGAACGGCAAGAAGAAACCGAAAAATCCGCATACTAAACTGAAGCTTGTGTAAACTTGTGAAGCCTACAAGAAGAAAATCGTACGCAGAAGTACTGCAGGAGCTGCGCTATGTGGTACAGCTACAGACACCGACGGGCAACATTCTCGGGACTAGGTAGAAAGTCTCTATATCGAGAAAAAGACATCAACAAAAGGAATGAAAAAACAACACAAAATATTTTCTCTGCACGGAGAACTCCGCCACACAAAAACATGTTCTTAGAACTACAGCATTTTCTACCTTCATGAAGGAATTACATCAGAGAAAGAAAAGCCAATGACTAAAATCTACGAAGTGGCTTGTCATCCTGGACTTCCTTCAGAATAATTTCAACATGTCCTAACTAGCTACATTAAAAAACAAAATTTCAACTGGCATTACGTCATATGCTTATATTTTTCGATTTTACATACTATTTGAAACAACATTCATGTAGAACTGCCTATATCTATCCTTAACACTTTCAAAGATATCTTCTAAAATTTCAAGGCTTACATTCTGATTTTTGTTCAATCCAGATAGGGTTAAGGGAGGCAAGACATGGTTTTGCCTTATTGATGAAAGAATTTCCACCTTAAAACAAGAATCAACCTGTCTCGGCGTTTTTCGTATTTCTGACGTATTTGATTTATTTAAGATGGATCGTTTTCATTGGAATGCTCTGTATAATTGAGTTTATAGTATTACAAATTAGATGAAATAAATTATATTATTCCTGTTTATTGCTAGAAATTAAAAATAAAACACAATTAAGTGCTATTTCGTCGTATTGAAAATTATATGCTTATAGTTTGCCAGACGATAAACGAACGAAAAGAATAATTGAGAGCTAATTTAATTAAGGATTCTTGTTATTGGTTCAGACTCCAATGGCTGTATTATTTTAGCTGGAAAGGTTTATTACGTCAATGATTTTTATTAGGAATTTTGCAATGGTGACTAATATTAAGAGAATTTTTTATGTGGATGAGACATTTAAATTCCCAAATTTTAATTTTAGAACATTGTAACGTAAGAATAATTCTATTCATTACAATTAATTTTGAATTTTAAACCATATATTTTTGCTACGTAGTATGTATGTACATATAGGTATATATAAATCTGCAAAACAGAACCTTTTATAACCAACTCTGTTCAAATATTAGATAAATGACACTTATTACGCTCATTGGGAAATCTTACATCAGTTAATTCACTGAAACAATAAGTAGTATCTACGTGAGTTGTATCTAAATACATACATACATACATCTAGTGAATCATTCAATAATTTAATTATTTCTTCCTAAAGTTAGATTAGAAAAGTATGCGTACTGAATATAAACAGAAAGGTTATATTCTGCTTTTATTACGTTTCTTTTGTAAATTTTAAGTAATATGCTAAGAACCGTGCGATTTTAGTTCAAGGATTCACAAACGAACGTATTTAATCTTAAAATATTCGAAACTTTGACATATGTATACGTATTATGTATATACATTTGCATTAAAAAAATATCGCATATATCACCTTTGAGTTGTACTAAAGCAAAGTTGAAAAGGTAGGTCGTTGAGAAAAAGAAAATCTGAAAGTGAATACATGTTTTAAAATGAAACTTAAACGATCTTTATGCACATGTAATAGTTTTTTATGTAGCTATTTTTGGTTACGTTCCAAACAATACTATCCTTAAATATGCGTACCTATATAATACAAAAGTAAAATTCATGAACTTAAATGTATAATCAACAACTTTTAAAGCAAAAAAATCGCCACTAACACTCCGTGAAATTGTGCATAGGACGTATAATGAGACTACAGCAAGTTTAGCAAGCGTTATGATCGAAACTTTCTTCTTCTACACGGACATACATACATGTTTTAAGACATATATTAGATATTAGATGTATGTGCAAGCGTTAACGCGCATTCATTAACGTCGTTGTGTATGTGAAATAACGTAACGTTTTTGAACGCGCATTTAATAAACGCAGCGTATTAAAAAAATCTGTCATCGTTAAGGACCCCATCGACGGTCTAACATGTTGGCTAAGCTATTTTTTACGCCCAACCCAACACCGAACCCAACATATTGGCAGGGCTCCACAGACGGTTTAATTCAGGATCGAACACGTTGGTCCAACGTTAGTATTGTCATGGATTTCGAATGGGTCATTGTTGTATGTGGTGGTTTTTTGTGTGTAGATGAAAAGAAAAAAAGAAAGCGCCACGTGTCAGGCGAGCTGTTCGACAGTTGTCAATTCACGATCCAACATGTTGGGCGCGCGGTTAGAGTTGGAGATAAATATCGAGCCAAGCGTCTAACCCTACAAATCCATCGAGCATGTTGCGAGCGAGCACATCTATGATTTAACATGTTGGACGAGCCGCTCGACCAACATTTAGACCGTCGATGGAACCCTTTAGAAATGATCAAAGCACATGCGCTTATCTACATGCAAGTCTCAGTGTGTAGAGGTAGAAGAACAGTTGAACGTGAGAGAGTTTACAATAGCGTCGGAGGTAAACTTTTTTAGTAGATATACAATGTGGCCGCGTGCGTCTGCACTATAGCTAAAGATTAGCGAATAAAGATACGACACTCGAAAAAGGAACTACATTTGTAGAGTAGGATAGAAAACATTCAATTTAAATGGACTGAACATAAACAAAACATGTACACATAACCTATTCAGCAGACATAAATGGGCTGAACATAAACAAAACATATACACATAACCTAGTCATCAGACGCCATTTGGTTTATACTGTTTAAGGATTTTAAAATCTGTTCTGTTTAAAATTTCCGCGCTTCTACATTCCAATTTAAATGTCCAAGGTCACTGAAAATTTGCGTCGGAGATCAAAGGTTCCGACCGAAGCGTCGTATCTGTATTTTCTAATCTTTGCTATAGCGATACCTATAGTGTAAGCGAAACACACAGAGGTGTCCGTGTGTTAGAACGGTAAACAAGTAGACGCAATGTTCTACTGGATTACAACAGAGCTAGTATTACGCATATCCCTATGATGCACTCGCATTTGTCAAAAAAATCCACATTTATCGTCTTTTTAACGTTCTAATACACGAACACCTGCAAGCCCGCCGCTAGCTGTTTGAACGCCCGCGTGCAATACCGATTAGGCCGCCCCTTGTACAATTGTAGACATGCAAATTATGACAATGTTTTGTTTTCCTTTCGATAGGTTTTTGTCGCCGTTGCCGCCCCTTGAAAATGCCGCCCTTCCGCCCCTTGTACAACTGTAGACATGCAAATTATGACAATGTTTTGTTTTCCTTTCGATATGATATTGTCGCCGATGCCGCCCCCTTGAAAATGCCGTCCTTGTGCGGTGCACGCTCGCACGTAGCGGCTCTGAACACCTGTGTGTGTTTCGCTTGCACTACAGGTATCGCTATAGTGCAGACACACGCAGCCATATTGTATACATTATTATTATTATCACATGTTATAAGAGTATTAAGATATGTATGTATTCTTAGTATGTCTGATGTAAGAGTGATGTAACCAGAGTTTATTGAATTATATAAAACGCATCGACGTTTTTAGCAAATAACATCAAAAGAATATCTGCACAGAAATAAAAAACAGAGGCATACGAGTCATTAATAAACAAACTCTTCAGCCAAATGCAACACGAAGTAACGTCATAAATGGTGGTGAGGGAATGGTTTATAAATTGTTAACAGACAACAAACTAAGCGCAACTCAGTCCTGTTAGGCAAAGCCTTTCCTTGCTGCAGATCGCAGTGCGGGATTACTACTCCACCCCGCTGTGATTGCTGCTGGAGGGCCTGTAAGACAAAGAAAGCAAAGGACCAACCGTCGCAAAAAGCAAGGCGAGCCTGATACGGACACTAAGCAACGTACTGCAATTTCACGCGTAAGATCTGTGCAAAGTACACCGTCTCCGACTGTGAACAAACCCTCAAAGATGCAGAGATCTCACAGTGGCGACTCAGCAAAAGTAAAACCCAGTACGTCCTCACCGAGCGGTAGCTTTAGCCAAGCCCTAACCAAGCTGTAAAAATGGCTGTGGTCCTGGACAAGTATCCGGAGGAGAAACTCTCTGAGGAGCAGTCCAAGAAAATACAGATGGCTGTAATGGCAGAAATCTGGAAATGTGAACCAGGCGCTGCACCTCAGTTTAGAAACAGCTATGCTAAAAAAGAAGTAGTCTACTTCACCTGTGGCAATGAAACATCGAAGTCATGGCTGGTAGAAACTATCTCCAAGACAGACGTAGGGGAAGGCGTTGTTCTAATAGAGGGTCAGGCAAAGGACATCCATCAAACTCATGAAAGTCGTTACCTGTATCTCAAACGAATTTCTGCGGACAATAACAACGGAGAAGATGTTCAAACTTCTAGAAACCCAGAATACAGGGCTAACGACGAATGAGTGACCGGCGATATCAAGCAAGGAAGAACCCAAGGGAACAATCTATGTCTTGAACGTCGACGTCGACCTTGAAGGTGCTGAACGGAATAGGCTTCAAACCCTATCTAAAGCTAACCCAGTTGACCTTCAAGGTAGTAAGGAGAATGAAGGCAATCAAAAATGCTAAGGGTATACACAGTGCGGTTCTAAACTGTCTCCCCTCTCCCTGCTAACTTTTGATCAGTTTAATAGAGAGGTTCCAGTTTTGGGTCATTGATATGAAATATTATATACTACATTCTTGAAGTAAAATTTCTATTTAGTTTCAAAGATTGACGACAGAGGGATAGATATAGTATCACAATTTTAAATGGAGGAGGGGAGACGGGGGTCAGGTGATACCTCATTTTTAAGGGCTTACTGAATATGGTATCATACCAAAATTTCATAACATTCTATCCACTTTTATGAACATAGTAATGGAACAAAGTTTTATTTTATTATACATTTTATGTTTTGTGCAGTCAACTCCTTAACATAAATTCAAAAAATCTTAGCTGGATATAAATTCTAAAACGTGTGTCACTTATTAGGCCTATACTTACCTTATAAATGTCATAAAACAGAATTTTATTGAAACAATTTTAGTGCCATCATAAACAATAATAAATTAAATGTTAACTTTCTTTGATGTATTAAAATTGTGCCAAAAAAATTATATTTTAAAGAGGGCAAAGCAGGGAGGAAGACACTTTAGAACCGCACTGTGTAATACAGATCAACTTTCAGCATAGCACGGCAAGATCCAACTTACTATGCAAGCAGTTAGCATCAGGCAGCATTGACATAGCCCTAATATAGGAATTCTGCCTTGTTAGGGAACGAGTGGTAAGAGTTAGCAAAGCCAAAGTTAACGTAATTTACGACGTATGTACAATCCTGTAGCTTTATCATAAGTAATATAACAAGTGACCAAGATTTTCCGATAAAATTGATTTGGATAATTTGTAAATGCTTGTTGAGATAATAATTTCACGAGTCCGAAGGGCGAGTGAAATTATTTAAGATCAACAAGAACGAACAAATTATCCAAATCAATTTTATCAAAGAAAAGTCTTGGTCACGCGTTATATTTAAAAGACTATATCACGAACAAATTTGTTGCAATATAGTTTGCTATTAGTAAGTTCCGCAGTTGTCGGATGTTTTCGTAATTTACTCTCTTAGTTTGTGTTCATTTTGCCATGTATTTGGCTGGTAACCCAGAAGAAGAGGAAACAAAAAAAAATAATAATGTGTAGTCATTGCGAACATTGTGAGTGAAAATGAGCCGTTTTGACAGTAGGTACTCCATTTGTATTGATAAAACCACAAGTGATTTTATCACTTATTAAAATTCACACGTGAGTTTTTCGCTATAAAATGAATGTCATTGGCTGTTGCTAAGGAATTCCAACTGTGTGATTGGTTGACAGAACTGTGAGTGATATAGTCAAGAAAAACATACAGTCACTAATACTGCTAAATGGCTGTTCTAGAGACCTTGCAGCTATAAGATTGGAAGAAGACAATGGAAGTGGAAAAACCTAATAATCGCTTCTGCCTACCTTCCATATGATGAACCCAGTCGTCGTCGTCCTCCTCGAGGAAGTGGTGAGGCTGACACAATACTGTGAGGATCATAACCTTCAGATTGTCATCGGGGCGGATGCTAACCTCAAATTAATTTGTGCTCAATCCACAAATTAAAAATTCATATGATATTGAGATAACTTCAGAACACATTTAGGAAGCCATAATAAACTCCTATCTTACCTGCTGTTCTCAAGTGAAAAGCAACAGTTAAGGCGGAAAGCTCGCAATTTTTTTAACAAAGCCAAATACTTACTGAATGCAATCGAACTTTAAAGGTAGCTAAGAGGGAATCATGGAGGAAGATCTGTGAGGATGTACGAGCTGCATCCGAAGGAGCAAGACTCCACAAACTTCTACCTAAAGATCCCATTCCTCCTCTAGGCACTATAAGGAAACCCGCGAACGATTTTACAAATATTAGAAAGGAAACTCTTACAGTTCTACTTCAGAAACACTTTCCAGATTCAGAAATGATTAATCCTAAAAATGCGAACGACCAGCAAAAACCTGCGAATTGCCCTCAGAGGGTGAACAGGGACTGCTGGGCGTTGGGCAAGAGGGTAATAACATATGAAAGGCTAGTATGGGCTATTAACTCTTTCAGACCCTATAAAGCGCCTGGTTCGAATGGAATACTTCTAATGGTCCGTCCATGCGTGCATTGAGTCAGAAGGAGGACACATCGAACATTTAATTTAAATAATACTAATATCTTTTTAAAAAGAATTACATTATACGTTTTGTAGTAAAAGAATGTAACTATGTTTGTCATTCTATCTCATAAAATGTGCGTTTGTAGACATAAGTATGTTGATAGGAACTTTTTTCATGTTTTTATGTGGACAGTTTGTTGCCAGAGTTTGTCCCCGTACTTTTGTTACGCCCTGCATAAAGGGGGAGACGAGAATAGGGGCATATAGACTGAAATCTGGTGGAAACTGGGAAGCCAGATTTCTGCAGGGCATGCCACAATGAAGACCGAAATTACAAACCCTATCTTTGAAATGGGCGTGATACGATGATTTCCAAACTGATAAATGATGGGAAAAACCTGACTCGTGTCCAGTGCTAAAACAAACAAACAAACGTCGTAAATAAAATGAACACGCTACGAGGTGGTTTTGAAGAGTGCATAAAAAAGTGCAGGAGTCTGAGCAATCTGGTACTGGATCCATTGATGTATATGTCTCTTCATTATGGTACTATGAATTAACGTTATTTGTTAGAGATCAAAATACCCCAGTGTGTATATCGCTTCAAACGTTTCCCGAATAACTTAATTTAAGGCTTGTGGAGATATTATGCCGCTAAATCTTAGATTTTGATAACTTCGTCCAGAGCTACATATCTAAGTGTTGCTGTTAATCGTTCGTGGGCGGTTATTGCAAACTTCATTACGGCGCGGCGTTCTATTAATGGAGTAAGTAACTAGATGTAAAACTTGTAGGTACATAAATAATACCTTTATCTATTCTTAGATAATTTCGCGAGTCATCAGGTTCTAGTTTCAGTTCTTCCAATGACTAAATATGCGAAAATGTTTGCCTTCTCAAAAACCATCTTTTTACCCTGCTTACTCGACGAGATTCCCCAAACGTTGTTTTAGGAAAACATCTTCACATTTCAGTAGACAAATCAAAACTATGAAACATGTTTGTATGCCTGTATGCAACTATAACGTACGTTATTGAATACACATTGTTGTCTGTACGTACACTCGACACAACTTAGTCTTCGAACGGTTTTATTAAGCGACAGTATGTTGTCTTTGTCATCCCCTCCACATTTAACGTGATTCTTTCTTCGATAATCGTAATGTTACATTAAATAAAAATAAATAAAATTAAATAAAAATACGGTATTATCCTTATCGAAGAAACGTTCACGTTAAATGTAGAGGGATGGACTGACAAAGACAGCACACTGTCGCTTTGTAAAACCGTTCGAAGATTAAGTCGTGTTGAGTGTACGTGATTTAAAACATATATATGTATATCCACGTGTAGCGGGTTTCTGGTTGTACAATCTGTCAATAATTAAATGTGCATTGAGGGTTTTACAAGCAGTTAACCAGTTCGCTGTGTAGTTTGATAGGTGATTTGTATATGATAATTTTTGGCGTCTAATTTCTCAGTTCGTATTGTTGCTATATGGCTTTGTATTAGCTTAAAAATTTACATGTGTACCTAATTGCCTAAGAATTCAGCTGTAATTTACAGATACGTACAGATACGTTTATGGTAATAAACTCCGAAATTACGAAACTAATACATAAGTTATTGGTTAATCTAATTAGAAAAAGATGGTTTTCAGAATCGATACGTATTTTAAATTTATTACTAATAATAATTATCATTATAAAATTTACGGTGGACCCATAAAGAAACACATACATTTTATTTATAGCTAAACAAATAATTTTTATATAACTTCCCGACAGATTTGATTTTTTACCTAAAGCTTGTGAAAATATCCAGAAATTAATTTTCAAAGCATTAAAAAATATATTTTATGTTGCAGGGCAGAGACTAGATAGATATTGGAAAGTTGAGTATAGGTATATTTTTAAAAACGAAAAATATGATTCTTGTTCAGTACGGTTTATTCACAGATTGAATAAAGATTACTGATCTGCGAATATATAATGGACCAAAATAATAGAAATTTATATAAGATGTGTTGTATTATCTTAGACTTCAATATTATTTGAATATATACATGTAAATCAGCAACACGCTAGTCATTGATCTAATACACGCCAACCTTGATAAGTTGACGCTTAAGGCATTATTGTAAGAAATACAAATATTGGAACATATTTCTTTGATCATCGCCAGAATTTTATTCGAATTTTGTACAAAATACATAAATTTCTGATTTGACTTAGCTGTTTCCGGATATTCATTTACCCAATAATTTAGATAGTAGAATCTGGTTTGAACAGGTTGGTACACCGCTACATTTGGTTGTGACTGTGTACAATTTTCTAAATATGGCAAATTAAAATAAAAAATCAATATGTCATGCGAATACCCATAAAAGTTGTTTTTGTACTAGCTTATCAAAACCTGTCATTTCACGATTCGATTTGCGTGCGTAAAAAGTCACTTTAAACACGAGTGCGTAAAAGTAAAGTTGGTACTTCCTGGAACTTGATTAATTTAGTGACATTTTAAAATCATAAATCCCTAACCTTAATAATATGGTCATAAACGATAACGTATTTAACAATATGTATTATCATTATAGTTCTCGTACAAAAAATATTGTACAAACTTCCTGCGTGAAAAAACATTTCGCGAATTCGTGCCCATAAACTGGTCACTCATTCGCGAAATATGATTTCACGCACTTGGTTCGTAAATAACTATTGTTTAACTAGTGAATTTATACTTTACTTTACGGACGAAAAACAAATTTGTGCTGATCGGCAGCAAATAAACACAAGGAAGTTTGCGGATACTCTATAATATTACTAGAATTTATATGGAGAGTAAATTAACAGGAAAGTGCAAAATATGTTTTGAGTACATATTCAACAATTCTTATAAATTACAACAACTAATTTATAATGGTTGAAACTGTATTATTTTTGTGAGAATTATAATATGTGTCGTCCAATTGTATGTAAGTACATTACATACGTATTTGAAACTAGGAAAACGCAAGCTATTGCGTTCAGCCGGAGACGACAACCCTCGCCTCGAAAGATCACCGTTCTTCGGACGGAGATCGACTGAAGCGAGAAGATCGAATACCTGGGAATGATCCTCGACCGGAAGCTAACTTTCGCCTAGCATCTAGGTAGAGCTAGGAACAGGGCCATCGGTCGACTGCACCACCTATATCCTATCCTCGGTAACCCCAAACTCAATCCGAAAACGGGCGCGATGCTGTACAAGATCCAAATCCGCCCGATCTTAACCTACGCCAGCCCTTCCACTAGTCCGAGTGCAAAATCGCGTTCTGCGACTTGTATTCCGACTTCCTAGACGCACCTCGCTAGTAGTCCTCCGAGATCTTACAGCGGCAGACGTCCAGAACCTGAACGAGTTCTTGAAGAAACTCAACCGAGGATTCTTCGACAAGGCACTCGCGAGCAGCAACCCAGCGATGAATAGCGCTATCGCGCAAAAATCACTGAGGCCCACCAAGCACCGCACCACTACGGAGATACTCCGTCAAATGTGACGCGGTGATGACTGATTAATAAAATAATACCTCTGTTTCGTTAGTTTCAGATACCAACAGCGAGGGAGATCCATCCAGAAGACTCCGAGAAGCCACAACAACCCAGGAACCCGAGAACCACCAGAAGGACATCCATGAAGGAAGTGGAAGAAGAGGACCTTATAGCATACATATGTTATATGTATCAGATATTCTGTCAGATCTTTCAACGCGTCCCACATCGTTCAGTAAGATGGTTTTCCATATATGGTCTCCTTGAACACCAAATTAAATAAGGGGAGATTTTTATTAGTATGGTACAGAGCTTTACCAGTATGTGGTCCCCTGCTTTGTTGCCGAACGTCTATAATTGTTAAAAACTTTTGTTGAAACAAGCAGGCTTCTTCTTTTTCTACCTTCAGGTACACTGCACTGTGTGCTAATGCGTTTTCACTTTTTCTACTTTTATATTATAGGTACAGTCTGTTTCAAATGAAATGCGAATCGAGGATATTGGGTGCAGTTACCCAGTTCGCGGTGTTGTATTGTGGGTGATCTATACTTTTTCATACATAGTGATGCGTAGTTCACGATTTTTTGCGTCTAACATTCACGTAATATCTCAATTTGTACTTTTGCTATATTGGTTTTTATTATTTTAAATGCAATATATGTAATTGTCGTCATTTATAATGCATCAAAACATCGTTATCGATAGAACACAAAGTATTGTAAAATATATAGTGTAACTGCACGTATTTGAAGGTAAACTTGAAAACTAGATACATTCTTGGTTAATAAAAGTAGAAAAAGTGGTTCTCGGACTCGAATATATTATTTAAAATTAGACATATGAATACATTTCGTATGTATAATTTATTATAAAATTTGTATTAGCATAGCGAAAATAAATTAATAGAAGGGTAATAATTGTTCTTGGATTATAAATTTTGTTTAAGAATTAAGCGTGGAACTTGAAAACTCCGGGAAGTAAAGACGCCGCGCCGGTAAAATGACAACTACTATCAATAATCGTTGAATAATATACATATATGGTATATGTATGTAATATAATCTTGGCTGTAGTCTCATTCAGTCTCATTTTTATAATTTCAAATACTACGTAATACGGTTGATTCGTAATACATTTGATTATCGTAACGATCGAAGAGAGCATTATAGCGCTTCTCCGATGGCAAACGTGTGTTATTATTTATTATTATTAAAACCAAACATATCGTGTATAGGTATCTGCTAAGAGATAGTGGTCTCCTGCTGGGGGGTTATTCTCGAATCCGAGGGAATGGAAATTTCAAGAGAATTGTCAAAAAATTCCTACAATTTCAATAGTTCCTATTCTGGAGTTGACTTTCTCACTTTTTCGTAACGAGTAGTATCGAGGAGTGAGCGGTGAAAGTTACTCCCTGGGAGTGTTATTTTTCTACTGTTTCGAGAATAACCCCCCTGGAGTAGCTTGCTTAAAAGCGGGATTATATTGTATTAGAAAAACAGCATGCGGATATTTGAATTGGGAATCGACGACACGTCATCCTTTCAAATCTCGAATACCTACATAGTCGCTTCTTTCTGGGGGGGTATTCTCGAAACAGTGGAAAAATAGCACTCCCAGGGAGTAACTTTTACCGCTCACTCCTCGATACTACTCGTTACGAAAAAGTGAGAAAGTCAGCTCCAGAATAGGAATTATTGAAATTGTAGGAATTTTTTGACAATTCTCTTGAAATTTCCATTCCCTCAGATTCGAGAATAACCCCCCTGGTTACGCACAAAAGAATGCTTGCGTAGCATTTTCATATTATACAGAAATGCTATTCTTTTAAAATGGTGTTGAGAATTGCTATCTTTAATAATCAAATTTGTCGTTTGATGTCTTTGTATCTTAACTAAATAATGAGATTAAACTTTCTTTAAAATAATACTTGGGAATAAGCTCCATACAAAAATGTTTATGGAATTATATATTATGTTCAACAAGAATAATTTTTTTTGTATTTAAAACTCCGGAATATGCAATTATATAAGTGTATGTGTGCAGTTCTATTCGTTTTTAATTTTAGAGACAATTATAAATAATAGATCTCTAATGTATCTATTCGGCTACTCTCAGGATTTATTTCGCATTACATTTTTTTATTTCGCACACGGTTAATCAATTTGAATAAAACCGATTCAATATTGTCAATGAAATACTGCTTATATTATCGCATCAGGAACTACAAAAGACTATTACTTACTGATAAACCAACTTTATGGGCAATTTCGACTATTGCTATATTTCTCTGCAGCAGTGCGTTTAATTTTCCTTTATCTTCTGCCGAAATATTTTTTGTCGGGGAAGACGCGGCATTTTTCTTCGTCTGCTCATTAATTAAAAGGCTGAATCTTAACATCTGGACTCTTAGCAGATACCTATACACGATATGTTTGGTTTTAATAATAATAAATAATAACACACGTTTGCCATCGGAGAAGTGCTATAATGCTCTCTTCGATCGTTACGATAATCAAATGTATTACGAATCAACCGTATTACGTAGTATTTGAAATTATAAAAATGAGATTGAATGAGACTACAGCCAAGATTATATTACATACATATACCATATATGTACAACATTGGCCAAATGTGTTAGACACCCTCATAAAACCCCATTATTATAAGTATTATTACACTTCCAAGAAAATAAGCATCGAATTTATAGTTAATTGACATATTTAGTGCTTAGTTTGCGGCAATAGGTAAGCAGGCAGCAATGTTTCGATTTTAAATATTTGTGTATTGTTTACGCGATTGGAGAGAGATATGTGTTAAGAGTTTATAACCAGGATATTTTGTGTTGGATACTTTCATTTTTATGGATTAAATTTAATTTAGTGAAACAATGCCAAAAGTTTGTGAATTAACCAAAGTAGAAGGTAGGCAAACAGTCCTGCTTAAGACACAAAGTAAGACTTTAATCGCTATAGCTAGAATAATGAAGTATTCGCGACGTGCGGTTCGTACCACCCTCCAACGATATGAATAGTGGATCGTCAACAAATCGACCAAAAAGCGGGCGGAAACACCTTTCGAACCTATGAAAGTAAAGGGTGTCTAACACATTTGGCCAAGGTTGTATATTATTCAACGAGTATTGATAGTAGTTGTCATTTTACTGGTGCGGCGTCTTTACTTCCCGGAGTTTTCAAGTTCCACGCTTAATTCTTAAACAAAATTTATAATCCAAGAACAATTATTACCCTTCTATTAATTTATTTTCGCTATGCTAATACAAATTTTATAATAAATTATACATACGAAATGTATTCATATGTCTAATTTTAAATAATATATACGAGTCCGAGAACCACTTTTTCTACTTTTATTAACCAAGAACGTATCTAGTTTTCAAGTTTACCTTCAAATACGTGCAGTTACACTATATATTTTACAATACTTTGTGTTCTATCGATAACGATGTTTTGATGCATTATAAATGACGACAATTACATATATTGCATTTAAAATAATAAAAACCAATATAGCAAAAGTACAAATTGAGATATTACGTGAATGTTAGACGCAAAAAATCGTGAACTACGCATCACTATGTATGAAAAAGTATAGATCACCCACAATACAGCACCGCGAACTGGGTAACTGCACCCAATATCCTCGATTCGCATTTCATTTGAAACAGACTGTACATAATATTGTATATTAGTTTATATTATTTATATTATGTGGAAAAAACATCACATATCGACATCCGTGTGACGTTTTTAACGTTCTAGTTTTTACTAGAATTGACGTCAAATACATACATAAATTGATATAATTTAATTTTAATCCTTTATTTTATAAGGAAGCCTCAATTGTCAAAAAAAGGAATATTCTTTTTTACTTGATTAGCATATCCATATAACGTTTCAATATTTCATTTTGTTCTAATTTTTTTTTTGATGCTTCTCACAAATATACACTGCAACCTCGTCTATATCCGCGGTTGCGAAACGTAAACATTCACTCAGCGGAGAGGAAAGGCCGTGCTACGCGCTGATTGGGTCATGTGAATACGTGCACTATCGGGTGGTGGATGCCGAACGGATATAAATGAGTGCTACAGTGAGGACATAAGTGAGGGTGGACATAAGTGAACGCGGATATAAATGAGGTTCCGGTGTATTTTTAAAACATTGCCCATCGTGTGCTGATCTACTCCTATTTTTTTGAACAACGTACACCATAGATAAGGTACAGCAGCGGTAAAAAGTACCCAACCGATGCGAGAGCATCGATGGACACCCCCCTTACTTCACCTTACCGTCGAGACCAATACATATTTTCTTATTTAGTTAGATCGGAAACTCACGTGTAAACACTTGGAGTCATGATGCATGAACTAAATCGAAAAGGTGGGTAATATGAATTATTCAAATGATGTATTATGAAAATTTGTGTTCTTTTCGCCGTTATTAACAGAGATTAATTGAGATGCCTAGTTCATCTACCAGTGAGTAGTAAGATGAACTAGATTTCTAAATTAATCTCCGTTAATAACGGTGAAAAGAACAACTATTGTATACTTATCTTGTTTTTATTAGAAATATACAATACGTCTATGCATTAATACAGAAATTTGTATATTTTTGGACATAATTGTAAATGCGGGAAACAGACAATAAAACACGATCTTGCACACAAACGCTATGAAGAGATAGAAATAGTTATTGTGTTACCCAAACGCTATGAAAATATTAGATACAGCGAAAAGAAATACAGAGCTATTCATTCAAATCACACACTAACACTATGAAAAGATGTCTACGACCCATAACAACAAAAACAAATGAGTAAACCGATGTCTGTCTAAACAGCGTGCAAACGCGTGCAACGCATCTGAATTCTGATGGCACTTGCGCACTTACTGTGTACTACCTCCCAACGACATCTCGTGGGCTTAGTCATGTACTACGCATGTTTGCCCCAACTTTGCCATAAGAGATTGTACCCCGTGACGTACACTCGGTTGATTTAAAACCGACTCACCCGACAAGCGACGTAGACCTAACGTCGCACACAGAAACTTTCAACATTTTTATCTGGATGTTTGTAGTAATAAAGCAATTTGCTTATGAACAGGTAAAATAGCTACGTAATGCGAAATGAATGGGAAGATCGCTGCAGAAATATATTCTTTTTCAGATACTTTTAATATCTGCATTATTATGTACGGCGTTTGCCAACACCCATTATCATTAATGACATACACTGAACGAAAAATGTACACAAATATAATTAAAAAGTACATTAATTCAATAATTTTTTTATCAAAATTCGTCCAACGAACCCAGTTATCAATACAACGTATATGCGTTTATTGTATTAATAAATAGGTATATACCTTTATCCAGTGCCAGTGAAATATATGCAAACAACCAATACTTTAATAATTTTAATAAACACATTTATTAAAAGAATTAACTTGTTATAAGTAATCTGAAAGAAATAGAAACTAATAAAATATTTTATTAAATTAATAACCTGCTGCATTATATTAATCCACTAATGTATAATTTCTTGGTTGAGTAAGTAATAAACGTCATTTTATTAATATGGTAAGCAGTATGACTAATAAATAAGGTTGTTCAATATAATAAATAAATTTATTCACACTATAATTTTTTTTTGATGTATTAATGAACCCAACTCAATAAATTCAGCGTTTCTCAAACTTTTTAACATCGCGACCCAACAAACTTGCACATAATGGAGCCGAACAGGAACTATGCAGGTAAAACTGAAATAAAGGAACGCTGTTGATATTTATGCTATTTTCAAAACAAAATTATAAGTTCATCACATAATAACTAATAAATAAAATAAATGGCATTTAGTGGCTCTGGTGTTGTTGTTTGCCTTCTATCAAAGTGCTAATTCTTGGTTGAATTGATTTACTTAAGGAGACTCTCATTGCGGAACTTGTATCAAGCTGATTTTGAAATTGGTTTTTGGTTATAATCATCATTGAAAATCCACTTTCTGTCAGATAAGTGGTTGCAAACGGAAGCAATAATTTTATCGCTTTTTCACACAAAATTGGATATTCATCCTGTATATTTAACCAAAATTTATTTGTCATTTTGATTTTCTTTAAAACAATTTTCTAATCCTCTGTCCGTCAATAGTTCAATAAGTTATTACTGTTCCTTTAAATTCAATTTATTTGATATATCGTTTTTGAAGGGATTTATTACTCACATATTTCCCAAACGAACATCTTCTTTGGGAGGAAATAATGTATAAATGGTTGTTTCAGCTTCAATAAGTGCCTTTCTATTACCTGTTGCATGATGGAAGTTTCTTGGCGACTAACAGCTTTTTCCTCCACCATCTGAGTAAATGACGGAAATATATCAAAGTTATTGTCGTGTTTGACTTTCCTTGTCCAAAATTCCAGTTTAAGTACGCAACCTTAGCCAGCCAGAAATGATTCTCAAAACAATCGCTTAATGATGATTGCTGGTCTTTTAAAAATATTTAAATTTCCACTCGAAGTTGGAACAATCGTGACAACACTTTTCCTCTTGAAAGCCATCTCATATGTGAATGTAATAACATCTGTTTGTGAGTCAAACCCATTTCGTCACACATTATGCTAAATATACGGGTTTTACAGCACTCTTTCTATAGTTTACTACTGTTACACATTGGTTAAGAACATTATGTAAATCTTCACTCATATTCTTACTCGCTATTTGTACCCTATGAAGGAAGCAACGAGTTACTAATAAGTTTTGGTGAGCAACTTCCTTGATACGCGCTACTAGGCCCCTTTTCCTTCCTGTCATTGCCGCAGCACCATCAGAGCATATGCTAATACAAGTATTCCATGAAATGTTTTTTGTTACGTAGTAGGTGTTGATAGTTCTAAATATCTCTTCTGATGTTGTTCTGGATTCCAATTTTAAACAACATAGTAATTCCTTCTGTACTTGTTTAGATATATAATCAACATATCTGACGCAATATATATGAATTACTAAATAACGGCCCCTTTTTTTATTATTTCGCCTGCCAAGAATGGATGCCGACCGCTAGTGTATCTATATACATATAATATCGCGAACCATAAAAGTTACAGCGCGACCCAATTTTGGATCACGCCCCAACGTTTGAGAAGCGCCGCAATAAATGATGTTTATTAGTTTTGTTTTTTCAGTGTATAAACGCAAATAAAATAATTATTGTATTTCTTCTTATCCCTACTTAACTGAATTTAATAATATGCTACAAATCAATTTTAAAACCATAAGAAAGATTATTTATCAAAGCAGATAATCTATGTTCATCTTAAGTTTGTTTCGTTAAAAACACTGATTTTATTCTAGAATTAATAACAAAACACACAGTAAACAAATCATAATTTATTTCAAATAATAAAGAAGGTAAACGAAAAGGCAGTCAAACTGAAAACAAATTAATACACAGAAAAAACTTTTTAATTATTGGTTGGTTCTGAAGGACATTTTGTGCACCATCATGCGAACAAAGTATGTATATGTAATATACTTTTATATCTTGCCCCCATACATATTCTTGCTCATGTAATTCTTAATTACATAAATACTTAGAACTATAGTGAAATTGTATGCGATAGCGATTTAACTATATGTTCGATGATGATCGCATTAAGAAATTGTCGGATTAGGAATTTATAAATGATCCCTTGCATATGAAACTGGATTTAATAGAAAAATATATTGTATATACATATAAATAGTAATTTACATACAGTTGACCGTACTATTACTGGTTTGCATTCGGGTACCGCAATAAAGCATACTCCGAATCCGAAATCCGTCAGGGCATTTCACCTTAAATGGATTCCCGTTTGGAACCGGCTCATATAGAAAATGTAGTAAACGCCTGCCATGTATACAACCTGTGTGATTTTACGTATTTACATGGGACGAGCTATCTGTAGTTATTTGTGGTTATACCTTTCTTTATAAAGAAAAGTTTCCTGTTGGCGAGAAATTTAACATACCGCAACTTTAATTCGCAATAAAGATATAATCAGAAGAAAGATTATAAATACAAAATCATTATCAATATTGACATTTAATTATTAGTGCAAGATAAATAACTAAACATGGTAGATATATGCTGACCACATGCAATGCAGAAGGTATTTCGAGCGTTATCGAGTTTGCATACGGTCGAAAAATAACAAACTTGAATTGCAAATTAGTATGCAGTCGTGTTGTATATAAATATTCCACGATCGGTGAGCTCATTTAATCGTCCAATGGTAAAGTGCGTATTTTTTTATAATTTAAATTAAATGCAAAATTGCATGCATAAGACGCTGGCACGTGTAGTGTAGCAACTGCGCCAAGTTTAATAATAACTAAAGACCACAAGTGTGGTACGGTAGCAGGGGCTTTACCGAAATAAAAATGGGCGTTATTTAGAGAAATTTTATGGTAGAATTAATGAAAACACAGAGATAATATACAAGCTTACCTTATTAGCGAACAATCACGTTGAAGCATTTTCACGAACTTTTGACATGTTAAATGCGTTGCAACCGAATTATAGGTACGCGTATTTGCAATGCATGACCATGCACCAATATCGTACGATGACTGCCTACAAACTACATATTTCACTACATACATACTCGTACGGTAGGCGCGCGCCGTTACCGCCCTCGATGTACTGCCGCTGGAACCGAACCAATTCTTGCGGTCTTTAATAATTAATAACTGTGTTATAATATACATATATAATATAAAATTTTCAAACGTACTTGTTTTTTCATCTTTAAATCAGAAATATTAAGTATGGATATTTTATATTTTTATGTATAATGCATAGAAGTATAAAAATAATTTTCAGTTTTATTGAACAATAATATATATTTGACATTTTTATAAAATTTATATTGCATATATATACAAATATATCTTATGGACCATATCATAAGATTGTGTAATTGTGAAGATAATAACTAAGCCAAATCATGTTAGTGAGCTTATTTATCATAAAAGTAAGTATGTATATTGCATTATTTTTACGCAGTATTTATAGAGATAAAAAGTAATACCTACTAATACTTAAGGTCTGAATATTAGTAAATCCAAGTATAAGATAATATATTTATAAAATAAATTATTCCTACTACATTAAAGTCCAGGACGTATCTTACATATTAATAGAACAGATATATTCACATAAAAGATCTCGAGTCAGTATATAGTAGAATTTATCCGAAGAGATGCAGTCAGTTAGTCGGGCGAGGGTGAGTGACGCGACCGAATGCACTAGTGTGTATATTACATATAATTATACCGAATATTCGAAGGGTTAACAAACGACCATTGATTGATAATGTGAAAGAGTCTATCGGCAAATTTGGAGATTTGAAATGTGAAAAAAATTGTTTAATAATATCAGCAACTTCGATAGAAATTCCTGAGAACTAGATGTTTTGATTTTAACTTACAGTATTTTTCAATAATTCTATTAATCGTTTCTGAGTGACGATGATATCAAAAACTTTTTTAAACGAAATACCTTATATATACAGGCGGTGCCACTTAAAACTCCCAGGTCAAATATGGAAAAAGATAAAGATATTTGAATTTTGGAAAAAGCAGTTGCTAAAGATTGTGGTTGACTCTAGTCTGCTATCACAGTTGTGTTTTATTATGTGAAAATAAAGATCTCGCTGCGATCAAAATAATGTTTTTGATGGCCAAAATCTTCATTTGTTTTTATTTGAAGGAGTATCAAACTTAATGCAAATTTCATTATTTGTGTTAGGTTCAAAAATTTAACGATTTCATAGATACTCATGTTTAAAGAAAGTATAAGAGTAATTTTAATTCTTGTCTTTCTTTTTTATAGTCTTTGTTGATAATGCCGGAAATATTTTGACATTAGTGACATTTACTTGATTACTAATTCTTATAAAAAATTAGCTACATTCAAACATTTTCTTACTTTCCGTTGAGATTGTCTTCAAAATATGGTTTTACACACAAATGAAGACAAAGTCAAAGTGTGCAAATCTCAAAATTACAGTACCTTTAAAAAACGGAAACGATTACCTAAGGCAGAAAAAAGAGATGATGAATTACGGCAGCGGTACTATAACAGTTAATATCAATTCACATGCATACATCATTACAGCAATTAAAAGAACAGCATGATCTGTCTGTAACCTCTTGCCGCAGGATTGTAAAAGAAAATAAATACTTTCCGTATAACGTTCATTTAGTGCACCATTTAAGAATAGGAGATAATCAACGCAGACACGAATTTCTGGCAGAATTGTCTCTAATGTTAACAGAAAATAATAGTGACGAATGTTGTTTTCACAATGATGGTACCTTAATTAAGTATAATGCTCGTTATTGGTCAGAAGATATTCCTGGGTGGATAAGGCAAACAAAAATAATAGTAGTAGTATTTGGCCTTAACGTTTGATGTAGCCTTAACGTTTGATGTGGATTAAACGGATATATTATTACTTGTTAACTAACATGCGTTTTGGAAGATGTGCCAATAAAGCTGCCAAATAATATGTGGTTACCTCAAGGCGGGGCCTGTTTATAATTTCAACATAGTTACTAACTATTTATATTACGTTACACACGTCGGTCGTTGGGTTGATAGGAATGGCTGAAGACGCTATTAGGCGTCATCACCTGGCCGGCTCGTTCGCCAGATCTAATCCCGTTAAATATTTTCTTGTGGGGCACTGGAAAGCTGAAGTTGATAAGGAACCAATAAGAGATATGGGGGCCTTTATAATAAAATTTATGTTTTTCGATAACAGAAATGTCTTGATAAAATCTCTCGCCGTGGTCATCACTGACTGACGTGGCCGAGGTTTGCGGGAAAGAAATCCAGGTGCGAGTGTAAAAAATGTATTTTAAGACTTATGTTACAACCCAGTTCATGGTAACTTCTAAGAAATTCACTAACAATTGCTATGTAATTGTCAGATTTTGTGTTTCCTTTAAAATTTTGGCTCACACTCTTAAAAGTGTTCCAAGCACCACATTCCAAGTCATTTAAAGTCTCTCCAAACTGTGCATCTTGTTGTAGACGTTTAATTTTTAGTCCTACAAAAATTCTCTCTGCAAGTTTTGCATTTGAAATTTTTGTTGAAGGTATTGAAATCCCCGATCATTCTTATTTATTGCTTTGACGACATTCTTCATCAAACCTAATTTAATGAGCAGTGGCGAAAGAAATATTTTATCAGGAATAGGTATACTAAGGCCTGACTGGCCAATCTTTAACAACATAGTGGGAACTTCTCGATCGACTGCCCCACTCACAAAGGAAACAGCAGTGCTTTGTGTACCCCAATTGGAAATTGAATAGAGAATTGCTACAACTTTGAGGTCAGCGCTGGTATGCCATTTGTACACTTTGTAATTAATTTTGTCAAGACGACGAGTCATATTTTCATAAATTCCCTTCATATGGACTGCGTAGCCAACCGGGATAGATGCATAAACGTTTTCTTATGTGAAGAAGGACGGCTTTCAAAATCAATTTCGAAGCATCGATAAGAAGATACCATTTTTCTGGGTTGTGTTAATAACCTAATGTCAGCATCAAATCATCGACATTATCGCAGAAGACTTATAAAAGACCTTCTTCCTCTGCATCTGTAATGGCATATTCTTCACTCGAAACACCTATATAGGTCTTGGTAGTGGCAAGGCTTCTGAATGAGGTACTGAACGAAATAAAAAAATGTTCAACTATCACAAACAGACTTAAATTGAGCCGTGCGTAACTCCTTATATACTAATACAGCCAGAAATCTACAAATTCCTAATTTCATTGGCTTCAGAGCACAAATGGGCGTGGTTTAAATGCCGTGATGTAGGAAACAGGCAAGGACATGTGCAGACATGTCCATTCAATGTTCGGCACTACAATATATCTTGTAATATTATAATGATATAAAAGTCACTTTGAAATTCGGTAAAATTTAATGTAGGTACCTACGTTTTGAAAAAGCTATTTACAAAAATTTCTCAAAATCCTAAAGTGATCGAGCAAATTTAAAATTAGTTTCAAAATCAGCATGGAAAATGATATAAACTACACCTAATCATATATTTGAAAAAAAAATGTGTTGGACAGTGTAATCAGATGTTACCGAGTCGGACAATGTTGCCAAACTGCGCACTATTCCCTTGAGGTGTTAAAAACAAAATTAATGTTAAGTTGACAGATAAACACCAATAGTTATGTACTGACGAAACGATAAAAAGAAGATTTATAAACTGCTGGCAAAATATATAATCTATCTCCATATTTTCTAGCTTCAAGATATGCGTAGATAGATAGATGCTGTGCTATATATAGATTGATGAGCTAGTGAAGTATCTAACATACAGTTGAATATAAAAAATAAAACCCATCAACTTCATTTGAATGTATTCTTTAATTACTGTATGGTCATTTCGGTACTTACTGCGTAACATCTTCAGCATGGCTAACAATAATTAAAGAATGGCCATACAATAATTAAAGAATACATTCAACTGAAGTTAGGTTTTATTTTTATATTCAACTGTATGATAGATTTTGTGGTTCTAAGCAATTAACATAACATAATATTGCCACAAAATCAATACTTTTGCATCTTATTTGATTATTCGATATCACGCAAGGTACAGATAAAAAACGATAGTATAAAGTTTCCACGTGACAAAATATCCGGCTACATGTGATAAGATACAATAATAAAACTAAAATAAATATGGACCAACTATTATTATAGCACATAATCTAAATAGATTTATATAAGTGTATTTTATCTAATCGACATACAATATATCACATTACATTAGAATTCTTAAGACTATTTAATGATAAGGTACCTACCAAAGATATGGCATCTGACATTTTCGCAGTTTGTTACAGAATGTTGTTACATAATTAATTTATTCCAAATTAAATTTGTTTTTCAAATATTTGGTAAAGATATAAGTGACATAATAACAACCTATAATTAAACAACAATGCAACTACAGATTATATACAATTTAAAATATATTTTTACATTCCTCAAACTAACCAATACAGTGTGATTAGCTGGATCCGCAGCTTCGCCTGCCAGCGCTAAGCCCGGTGATATGATACCGCTATAGTACAGATAAGTTATACCGGGCGCGCGCGCACGACTTGCTGATACGTTTCGTGTAAGATGAAAAACAACTGCCAAGAGGCGTCCGTTAGTTAACACAGGAAACGTATATCGGTACTGTTCGCTTGGACAAATGCATTCATTGTATCTCTTTATCTAACATATTAAAATCCTATGCCTGCTCTAACACATTGAAGATCCTATCAACAGATCGAAGTGCTCAAGCACGACAGAATACAGTCATTTGTGATAGCAATAGACTTGCGTCTGCGTACGTGCATATTAGACTCAGTTATCAAGGTGTTGCGCTTCCCAGTTACAGTCGGCCACACATTGCTAATGCATCTATCGGCAGCTCGAACGTGCGCACTCTGTATACAGATAGCTCGAGAGAATACGATATCCGTTACGGCACTTCACTTTGAATGCATCCCCGTTTGGAATCGCCTCATACACAATAGCTTTGTTTTTGCAGCCATTTCCAACGGTTGGAAGTATCAGGAGCCTGCCCATTACAATAAAAGCGTTCGGTTTTATTGTAATGCGCATACTCCTGATACTTCCAACCACTTCCAATCGTTGGAAACGGCTGCAAAAACACAGCTAATAGGTACTTTCTATTTAACACTGATCCGCGAACAAAACCGGTTTTGTTCGAACGATTTATACACAACAGTACCGGTTTTGTTCACTGATCAGTGTTAAATAGAAAGTACCTAATATGTAGCTAGAGCCTGCTAGGCGTACAACCTAATGTAATTTTACATCTCTGCATGGGATTAGCTATGTATACTATGAACATGCGCTAGCTGTCTTTATTTAGGCCACAAAATAAACAGAAAGGACAAAAGCCCTAAAATTGATGTCATGATTTTTGTGCGCATGACTGGCAGACGCCGTTTCTAAAATATGTCCAAATATTCCTGGAATGTTGTTTACATATTTATTGTTTGTTTGAAGGTGGAGGTTAGTTCTTAGTTGTAAGTTTAATGATTTTGTGATCTGTACGTTTTACCTACTTGGTTTATGTATGTTGGCAACTATCCTAATTATAGCTATGATTATAGTAAAGCATAATTAACCCAAGTAGCAAATTTTGGTGTAAATACGGTTGTAACACCGTAATACAACTTAGGTTGTGCAACGAGTTTGGTTACAATTTGGTGTAAAAGTCGTTGCGCACATCTCTCACCCACGTGCCAACAACTGTATTTGCTACAGGATTTTTGTAACCGGTCACATTTATCCGTATTTGACACTTTTCCCATAGCAGTACACAATACGTTGCAGACAACGGTATCTGGCTACGTTATTATAACGTTGCTGATACTTTCCATAAACGTTGTTATTGTTACGTAGTATCAACTATATTCAGATGTTTCTATTTGCACGTGATGGTAACCGTGTTGGGACATGTGCGCATTTCTAAAATAATTATTTGAAGATTCGTACGTTTCCACATCCACGGAATAGACAACCTAGATTTCTCAAAAGTTAACAGGAATTAAACAGGATTGAGATCGCCGATAAATGAAACAGAAATTATTTTTTTCAAAGACTTGTGGTTTTCGAGATTTTTTGAGTTGAAAGATGCCCGAGGAAGTCACGTGACCCAAACGCAAGCTGACGTAGAAAACCTGTAAATCAGATTATATGACATTACAAATATGATAACACAAATGTAAGATCCTTTTTTAACCATTAATACATAGAATGAGTACTTTGTGCACATGCATGATAATACATATTATTGTAATGTATGTACTTGTAGAATATCACTCATTTTAATACCATACTACTCGTATAGGTTAGGTACTTGCACTTACATCAAAATCATCAGGACAACAATATCCTGTAGTCGTCTCTGCCAAAGGTACACTCGGTTGATTTAAAACCGACTCACCCGACAAGCGACGTAGACCTAACGTCGCACACAGAAACTTTCAACATTTAACTAGATGTTTGTAGTAATAAAGCAATTTGCTTATGAACAGGCAAAACAGCTACGTAGTGCAAATGAATGGGAAGATCCCTGCAGAAATATATTCTTTTTCAGACATACTTTTAATATCTGCATTATTACGTAGTATAGCCTCCCATTACCATTAATAACATATAAACGCAAATAAAATAATTATTGTATTTCTTCTTATCCCAACTGAATTTAATAATGTGCTGCAAATCAATTTTAAAACCATAAGAAAAATTATATATCACAGCAGATAGACAGGAATCTATGTTCATCGTAAGTTTGTTTCGCTAAAAACACTGATTTTATTCTAGAATTAATATCAAAACACACATAAAAATGATAATTAAAATAATAATTTATTACAAATAATAAAGAAGGTAAACGAAGAGGTAGTCAAACTGAAAACAAATTAATACACAGAAAAAATTTTTTAATTATTGGTTGGTTCTGAAGGACATTTTCTGCACCATCATGCGAACATTCATTCTCTAAAGTATATGTAATAGAGTTTTATATCTTGCCCCCATACATATTCTTACTCATGTAATTTCTTAATTACATAAATACTTAGAAATATAGTGAAATTGTATGCCATAGCGATTTAACTATACAGCTGCGGCAATTGTTATAGGCACCCTACTAAAGTAAATACATTCGAAAGTCATTAAGAATTATTATAATATAATATAATAATATATAATTATAATAAAATACCATAACAAACTGCAATGCCTTTTTATTAGTTCTATTTATGTAGGTTGTATCAGTAAACTAGCGACGTGTCTGGCCGGCCCCAGTGCCGCTACCGTATGCGGAAACAGTACAGCCAATGACGCCAGCTGTCCGCTGACCCCCACCCTTCCTACTCCCTTTCCTTTCTGTTCCCAGGTACAGATTGGCAAGCGTTGCGGCGTTTCCGGGAGTGTCTGGGGTAGGATCCCGAGGATCTGAGGGCATACCCGTTCTTGACTATTGCGGCCCGCCCCTCCATACACGAAGCGCTAGCGAACTACTCAACATGGCAACTTTACCAACCAACAAGAGAACGCCGAAGAACAGCACAGAAGAGAGCCCCAACGGTGCCTTCAAGACACCAACGGCGCAGCACGTTAGGTCGCCGATTACGATAGATCTGACGACATTTAACATCGTACAACCAGGAGGTAGCAGTGACGACACGACATCAGCCTCAGATATGTTGTCCTCAAAAGAGGTTATCTTCAAACTGCGATGCCGCGAAGAGGAGCAATTGCAGAAGTGCATAGGTGTCATCAAGACCATGAAGGCAGCTATCAGTAGGCAGAAGAACGTCTCGATGGATGTAAAGAACGGCTTGAAGGAGCTAGAAGAAGCAGTGGATATGATCTCTGACTGCAGGAGGCGATGGAAGAAGGCCGAGCTGCAAGCAAGAGAGCACGCGCCAAAGGCGTCAGAGCCTGCTACCAAGACGCAGGCTACTTCTGCTACGGGCAACAAGAACGTGGAGAAGAAGGAAGTCGTATGCTGACGTACTGCGAGAGCTGCGCAGCAACGCGAAACCAGAAGAGACAGGCACCGAGATTAAGGTGGTGCGGAAAACACGCGCCGGAGATATGCTGTTGGAACTATGACCCGGCAGCAAAGACACAGCAGGCTTCAGCAGCGCATTGAAGAATATCCTGGGCGAGAAGGCGAATATCAGCACTCTAGAGCCCAAGGAGACGCTAGAATTCAGAGATATAGACTGCTTAACGACAACGGAGGAAGTCTGTGCAGCAGTCAAAGCGAAGTTAGGAATCAGTGACGGCGACGTGAAGATCAGCCTCACCAACGCGAATAGCAGAGGGCTGAGAATGGCTATCGTCCAACTGAGTCAGCGTCAAGCCCTTAAGCTGCTGGAAACATCCAGAATAAAGATCGGCTGGATAAACAGCAGAATAAGACGCAGGGTAGAAGTCGTCAGGTGCTTCCGCTGCTTCGGCTACGGACATCGACAGGCTACTTGTCCCGGACCAGACAGAAGAACACAAGGCCTTTGCATTAATTGCGGAGAAAAAAGGCCACCAACGGAAGGACTGCAAAAACAAAGCAAAATGCTTCCTCTGCACGGGAGACACCGCGACACGCAGCCATGTCCCTGGGTCCGGCGCATGTCCCTCCTTCAGAAAAGCATTAGATCAGGCAAAGAAGAGCCAATGACCAGAATCCTACAAGGCAACATGCACCGAAGCAGAACAGCAGACGATCTCTTCATCCAACTACAACTGGACACCGGAGTAGATCTGCTGCTTATCAGTGAACAATACCGGGATAAGGAATGCACCGGGTGGTACAGGGACACACTCGGCACTGCAGCTATATGGATCCCGGACACGAATACAGTCATCGTCGACAACCACGGAGCCCGAAACGGATACGTGTGGGTAAAGAGCGGCACCATCACCTACGTGAGCTGCTATCTCAGACCCAACGAGTCGATAGCGGACTTTCAGGGCAAGCTCGACAACCTGGAAGACGACCTTCGAGAAATGGCAGGGTCCATTATTCTAGGAGGAGACGTGAACGCCAAAGTCGTGGAGTGGGGTATGGGATACACCGATTCTCGAGGGAGGCGTATACTGGACATGGCGGCCAGACTCGGACTCGGAGACACCACCACGTTCAGAAGACCAGGCTACGGAGAGACGATACCGGACATCACACTGGCCTCGGAGGACATTGTGCAGGACATCGTGGACTGACGAGTCATGGAGGACTACACCGGAAGTGACCACCAGTACATAAGCTACAACGTGACGAGACAGCAGCCGATCAGGCGAAATCCTGCTCCGTCCGGTCCTCGATGGAACGTAGCGAAGCTGGATGAAGACGCCCTGGCTCATGCAATCGCTCGGGGAAAAGATGCCGTCATGGAATGTGCCGGTTCAGCGGAGACTATTGCGGACGCGACCATGGCCCTCATACGTCGCGCCTGCGACGCCTCTATGCCGCGCAGAAAGATATACAACAGAAGATCTGCGTAATGGTGGAACGACGAGATCGCGACCCTCCGGAAACAATGCTTACAGCTTAGGCGGAGAATAACCAGAGTGAGACGACGAGATCCGAACGCGGCAGAACTAGAGTCCGAGGACTTTAGGAACGCCAAGAGAGATCTCAAGAACGCCATCTACAGGAGCAAGAAACGTAAGTGGGAGGAGCTGCGGCAGGACGTTGACAACGACCCATGGGGCCTTGGGTACAAGATCGTCATGCAGAAGCTTACGACGAAGACGGCGAATCAGTCCTCGAACGAGATCGGATGCGGAACATCGTTGACACGTTGTTCCCTACTCATTCGGAGAGAACTGCGGAAATGGAGGACGAGGTATTGAACGACATCCCGCTTTTTAGCGGAGATGAACTGTCAAGAGCGGCGAACTCCCTACAAAACCGGAAGGCACCTGGACCCGACGGAATTCCGACGGAAGCTCTCAAGATTGTGGCGCGCGTCTGCCCAGATCTGCTTCTGAACATGTACAACCGCTGTTTAACTGAAGGAGCATTCTGCAAGAGATGGAAGGTACAGCGACTAGTGTTGATAAACAAAGGTAAGGGCGACCCAAGCACGGCATCGGCATACAGACCGCTATGTATGCTGGACACAGCTGGAAAGCTACTAGAAAGACTGCTGAAAACACGACTGGAGAGCAGCATAGACGACGCGGGAGGCCTGTCCGAGAGACAGCATGGCTTTAGGAAGGGACACTCCACCGGCGGCGCCGTAGCGCAGGTAGTGAAACCTTCGAAGCCGCTCAACAGGGGAAATCATTACTCGAGACCCCTGGTGATGCTCGTCACATTGGACGTAAGAAACGCCTTCAACTCGGCGAGATGGGACGTCATGTTGGACGCCCTGCAGAACACGTTCGACACACCATCCTATTTACTTAGGATGATACGCAGCTACCTTAGCGACAGGAAGCTGGTCTACGACACCGCAGGCGGGCCGTGTACAAAGAAGATAACAGCGGAAGCGGCGCAGGGTTCCATACTGGGCTCCGACTTATGGAATGTGTCCTACGACGGGATCCTCCGAATGGAGCTGCCGCAAGATGCGTATCTGATAGGATACGCAGACGACGTAGCGGCAGTCATCCTAGCGCGTGACGAGGCGGATGCCCAGAGAAGGCTCAACCAGGTAATGAGAAGAGTCACTACATGGATGGACGAACACGGCCTGACCCTGGCAACGGAGAAGACCGAGGTCGTTCTACTGACCAGGAGAAGAATCCCTAGGGAGATCGAGATGACGGTGGATACGGAAGTCATAACCACGACAACTTCCGTGAAGTACCTCGGACTGCGGCTCGACAGCAAGATGACCTTCTGGCAACAGATTCAGTCGTCGAGCGATAAGGCCGCTAAGGTAACGACGATGTTGAGCCGACTAATGGCCAACGTAGGAGGACCGACGGCGAGTAAACGCCGGCTGCTAATGACCGTCACCCATTCCATACTGTTGTATGGAAGCGAGATCTGGGCTGACACCTTACGGCAGGACAAGTACAGAAAGCGGATGGCTTCAGTACAGCGACGGGGAGCACTCAGGATCACCAGCGTATACCGTACAGTTTCCGAACCGGCGGTGCTCGTGATCGCAGGAGTAACCCCGATAGACTTACTGGCTCAAGAAAAGAAGAGAGTCTACGAGACACGACGAGACGGCGGTGCACGACAAGCAAGAGCGGACGCTAAAGCGCTCACACGACAATGTTGGCAAGAGCGCTGGCAGAACGACACCAGAGGACGGTGGACGGCCAGACTCATCCGCAACCTAACGGAGTGGATGGACCGAGACCACGGCGAGGTAAATTACTACCTTACCCAGTTTTTCAGCGGACACGGGTATTTCAACGCATACCTGGCTCGAATGGGTATAGCAGAGAACGCGACATGCCAGTATCACGACTCTGCGGAAGATGATGCTCACCACACCTTCTTCGAATGCGAGAGGTGGAGTGACTACAGAGACGCTCTACAAGACGAAGTAGGACCTTTAACGCCGGATAACGTCGTGCAAACGATGCTCTCCGGACACGACCACTGGCAGAAGATCGCCACGTTCGTCGAGAAGGTGCTGAAGGAGAAGAAGAGAGAGACCCAAGCAATGGAGGCAGCCGATCGAGGCTAACTACGAGGTGCCATCCTGAAGTAATGCGACCAGCGGTTCCGGGATGGATTCTACACCTGACAAAGTGAGGTTTTTTAGTGGGTGCGAGCCCCACACACCGGGGACGGATCTCGTCCCTCATGGTGCATTAAGGCATTTTTCCTCACTCCAAAAAAAAAAAAACATCAGTAAACTAGCGAAAAAATATACCCTGCCTATAGCATTTGGTCGCGACTGTATGTTAAGATCGCATTAAGAAATTACGGTTTAGGAATTTATAAATGATCCCTTGCATATGAAACTGGATTTAATAGAAAAATATATTGTATATACATATAAGTAGTAATTTACATACAGTTGACCATACTATTACTGCTTTGCATTCGGGTACCGTAATAAAGCATACTTTTATCGGGTTTTATGGCAGTTTGAGTCGATTCTAAATCAACCGACTGTACATCTCTCCTCATGGCAGTGAACCATTTTTTAAGTAAAAAGAAATCGTCCGAATACAAGGCACAAGTAGTCAAGTCATTGATTTCGATAACATAAACAAGGGTTCATACGTCACAAGTTGTAGTTCACGTAAACGCCGCGTTTTGGGAGAGCGCTGTAATCGTGCCTCTTTCTTCCCCGATTTCTAGGTGAAAAAATATAGTTTTTCGTCTAGGAATAAAAGAAATGGCTTTTTCTCATGATTATCTTTAAATTTAAAGAATAATTACAAAGTACATAGGTTCTCTATTATTAGTTCAACGTTTTATTGTTGTACTGTTCTGCTATACATACCTGTATATTTAACTTGAGCTAATCAAACGCACTTAAAACAATGACACTATCGCTAAACTAAAAGAAAACATTTTTAAGCCTATATGTAGACATAGATCTATATTTCAGTTTTCATCTCTTTGAACTACATACAACAGAAAGACTAGAATAAACCGAGGTACAAAACACTTACACATATTAGAAAGATATAAAAGATTTAACTGTCCGCAGAATTAATACGTTTCCAGATTCTAGAAATGATTATCACATTGGGCATTGGGAAATCACTGACCATAGCATAAACAACAGTTAGAAACAGAACCACACTTTAAACACATGCCAAGCATATCCAAGTTGATCCAAGCACTAAAGGTCTGTGGTACTAAATGTGACCAAATGATCAACAAATCGATACTTTTAACAGACGCATGCGTGTATGAAGTAACTCATAAGAAGCTTTATTCAGCATTATTTGCGCGACTGAATTACAACCGCAGTTACAAAATTAACCCATTTGCTAGACAAAAATGGAAATAAGTTACTCGTTGGTTAAAAAAATAACTAAAATTACACCGGTTACGAATGACACTCATTTGATACTAATATTATTATAGCAACAATCTAGTGGACCTATGACCTGGGTTACCATATTCACTACAATATTACCGTACAAGAACGTTACAAAATTAACTTCCGTCGCACTGTAACTTCAGTCACAAATTGTTGCTTGGGAAATATTATAGTTATATCTAGTAACTGCACAATTTGTTAGTCGATTCTTATTTAAAACCTATTTTTATATATAATTATCTTATACTTGATGTACATTTCGAACATACCTAATCTAGATGGTTGAAATCAAATTCAAACTTTTCCGTCATTCTTGGACATATTTTCAAAATGGCATCAATAGCCTCAAGGTCACTCCGAATCGTCAATAAAACATCAAAAGTTCCGACAAACTTGTCCTTTCTGTTTATTCTGTGTTTAGACCCATTGCACAACGGAGCTAGTTATGTACTTGGTATTCAATGAAAATCTGTGCATAGCGACGTAGCGTCATGATTTCGTCTAAGGGTACGTTCATAGTGACGCGACCAAGAAAGCGACAACCGACGACATTAGAGTAGCGACTTAAAGAAGATGTTGGAATCGCGGCTCTAGCACTATGAACGTTAAGCTTTGTCTGTGGATTCTTGTTTTCGTCGCGTCACTATGAACGTACTCTATCATGCTAACTGCAATCCACCTAGCGTACACCGGTGTCAGTTGTTTGTATTACGGTTGGAGAAAAAGTATCCTGTCAGTGTGCGAAAGAAGGAGGCTTCTTACTCAACCCCTACCCGTGCATTTTGAGTAAAAAGCGTCCTTCTTACATACACCAGCAGGCAACTTTTTTCTCCTACTGTACATTTATGTTGAAGTACACGTTTTCAATTAAATATTTTCGTGAAATTGACGATCAAACGGTCAAATTTGTGGAATTGGCCACAGTTAACATCAAGTCCTCAAAAGTGTTTTTAAACATTCTAAAAAAGTGTCTGAAACATAGAGTCATCTCCTGATAACTCTTTCACGGCAATAAATAGCTTCCTGTCTATGGTTGTAGGGACACACCCAGAACTTTCTACATTTCTTCTTTTTCTTACGGTGGCAATATCAACGACTTGCTTTGGTACCTATTTCAAATAATATGATAGGTGCTGCCATCTACAAAAGCAAGTCCTCTTCTTCACTTGACTCTTCTTGATCTTGGTAACCACTAATAAAATACATTTTAAAATCTTATACCTATCATTTACAGATATTAAGGCGTAGTACGTATCTATCACAATAAGCTCTGTGTGCAAAGGGTTGAACTCGCCAACAAAATGACAGTTGCTACTGTAATTTCCTTTTTATCACTTACTTTTGTAGTTTATAAAAAAATTTGCATTGAAATTTCAAAAAAAATATGGCCTTTCAATATATGGAGAGAATTTTGCGCTAGCACTAGCCGTACAACTTTTACATTAGCTATAGTTTTTGCCAGGAAATTGATTTACAAGTAAGACAAACCAAGATTAAACTTGAACAAGAATTTTTTATCTAAACTGCTTTTGTTGTCCACAAATATAGCTTAATCTAAATAAGGCAGTCAGATAAACTAAGTTGACAAAATAGTTTAATAAGCGATTTTTTTTGCAAATATGTTAACAATTGCAAAATCAAAAAGCACATGTTATAATAGTCACACATTTTTCCGCCGTAGAGTGGGAGACGCTCAATCGCATCTTTAAATAATAGTTTTACTTGATCTCTTTTAAAATAAGGGTACTCTTACAATCTCCTTATCTCAATCTTTTTCCCAGTCGTACTTTCCATAGCCGAGACACTGCAACACAATGCAGTGGCAATTGCAATTTACGTACAATTTTTGGGTGTCTTGTTTTTATCCCTATAAATAATAAATAAATATAACTAAATAAAAACATATATTGACTATTTCATTTAGATAGACTTTTAATTCACACTTTCGATATCCATTGTCCTAAAAGACGAATTTGAAAAAAAATTGAAGATTCACTAAAGAAGTTAACTACAAATTAGACTTTTGACTTTAACTTGTATTTCTGTTCGTGTATGCTGATAAATATCAACGACTTGCTTTGGTACCTATTTCAAATAATATGATAGGTGCTGCCATCTACAAACATGTTAATTGTTAACACATATAGCGCTTAATAATTTTTTTATTTATGTAATTTATAGTTGCATCTTATGCCGGTACAGCAACATCACAAATAGATGGGTGGATGGCGTACTATTGTGCGCCAATGGTATTTTTTTGCAATATTTATGTATGCAAAATTTTTTAAAAGATACAAAAGTTATTGATAAAAGCAAATTACTGTACCAATTATCATGTTATTGCTGATGATACCCATGTCTATTTTTAAAAAGTAAGAAAAATTCGTACAAAAAATTTAGGTTGAGCTTGCAAATCTTTTTTTCTAGAATTTTATCTCACTTTTTCTAAATTAGAAATATGTCAGTAACTCGGTAACAAGGTAGCAGTTGCTGATAAACCTATAAAACACAGTCTAAGGGTCATAAATTAATCAAAGAACTACTGCAAAATAGATATATTACATATACAAAAGAACTTAATGATAATAAAACTTGGATTATTTTTTGAACAATGAACATTTCGAACAATTTTTTAATTGTATTTTTTAAGTTTTTTGTAATGGAGTAAATTTGAAGTGACGCATAAATTTACTCCCTTTTTACTGTAATACCGCGTTTTTTACCTAAAGTGTTGAACTTAAGTATATAGTAAAGTTGTAGAATAATTAATTCTGCGTTTTATTGATCAATAGGCTGTTCCATTTGAATTAAGGGGGAATTTTCATATTTTGCTTCGTTAAATTCGACAGCATTTGCTGGGCAACCATTATACTGTAGGTCAGTTTCTGACATGGTGTTTTGAAGAACCATTATTGCCTAACATTTGATCAAAAAATAGTTTTTTCTGTTAATTAGCGTAACTACAAAATTTGCGATATTATAATTGACGAAAATTTATTAGAAAAACATAGTAAGCTAAATATCTCAAAGACCGTCAGTTTTTTCATATGAATAAAGTCCTTTTTATTTTTCATGTAGATTCAAAATAAATGATAAAAAATATAGGTTTGTATTTAAAAAAACAAAGTTGCTTTCTGTGCAGAGAAAATCAATCACCCTGTATAACCGGCATTGTTGATCTTGAAAAAACTACAATTTTTGAAAATGTAGATCAATATTTAGAACGAGTACCTGGCGTACGTATTTAAGTTACATATGTTTCAAGTTGTATTATTTCATTAGCAAACCATTACAACTAATGCTAAAACAAAGATGCTTTCTAAAAATGATACAGGATGGTTAAAATCTTACCTCTAATTGTGGGTATCATTAATATTCAATAACTTGCTTATTTTAAATGGGACACCTGTATCTAACTTCGTCATTCGAGTTTAATTTTGTTTCTCTTTTAAGTATTGTTAAGGTTCCCTATACCTATCTCTAGTAGTTTCTTTGTAAAAGTCAATTTAGTGTTTTAATTGGCGATTGTGAACTAAAAATTTGGTTAAATCAAGGTAGCTTTGGCACAATGACAATAATTTCAGATATTAATTTTGTCTAATTTCTTCTTGAAAAGTAGGCAGTGGTGTATTGGACGTTGCTTCATATTTATTGAAAACAAAACAAAAATTAACCAATACGTGTACTACATACAAATTTTCACCATAAACTTAATACAAAAGAAAACAAAGAAACTAATGATTCAAATATCAATCATTTTCAATACATAAATAAATTCTTGGTGGAAATGTGTTCATATTGTCATACAACTTGAAACACGTAGCTTAAATACGTACGCACAGAGGTACTCATTCTAAATATTGATTTACATTTTCAAAAATTGTTAAGTATCTCAGAAACTGTATAGGGAACATAACAGAATCTTTCCGTTATTTAGTCAGCGACATCGAAATATGCAATAATATACATGGTATTCCATTTAAATTTTGATAACTTTGATGTGTAACTTTCTTTTATGACATCCTCTATATTTCAAAGTGATTTTAGAACGTGCTCCCAATGGACCCACACATGCTCCAATAAAAAGATTTTAAATATGTCTTACCGTTTTTTGTATATCAACCGAGGCGGATGTGGTGCCCCACCCTGTATATATACATATGCGATCGTATTTATTCACGTTTCATACGTAAGATAAAGAAAGATACGTTTGAATATTTAAAAATAATATCTGTATAAACATCTCCGACGCTTTTTCAATGACGCCACTGCCCTCCTCTCCTGGGGCCCGATTCTCGAATCTCGAATGATGAACGTCGCACTCGACACAAGCCGAATGTCGAATGAAATGTGCGCAGTCGTATTCTTGAATGTCGTGTGCTACAATTTTTAGTCGAGATTTCAGCGAGTGGGTAACAACCATTCGACATACAAAATCTTATGCGACAATAATGCTACTTGTTTACACTTGGCGGCGTAAATATAGTACCTATATTATAAAATAGTGAAAATATTACTGTAATATAGGGTAATGTCGGGTAATATGAGCACGTTAAGTGAATGTCATATATTTTTCGTAATTATCAAAGTTCAATCAACATGAATATTTTTTATCATGCAAAATAACATTCTTTATCAAGTACTGTACAATAATTTGTGTTTTTAACATGATCATGTTTGTAGAGGCTATATTTGGAAACATTTTATACCTAGTCTTTTCCTATGCTCATATTACCTACTATGCTCATATTACCTAACATTACCCTATACATAAGTGATTTCGGTAATTTTTTTATGCATTTTATTCTATTTAACTGTATTAATATGTGTATGTATTGTAGTGTCTCGTTTCTATATATCTAACATAAAGTAAAAATGGCAAACATGGAAGAAGGAATCATGCTTGCTGCAATAGATAACTCTACCAGTACATTCTTTCGCTCATTACTACAATACGATTTTATTTATCCATTGTAAGTACTCACAATAATTACAAAAAAAAAGATGTAATTTTGACGTTACGTTGATGACAGGAACTCGCACAAGTATGACTGAGCATGACTGAGTGTAAGTGAGTATGAGCAATATTTCATCAATCGATATAATAGATGCCCATTTATATCCCGTAAAGCGCTGTTGCCGCTACTTACCAATCGACAATTATTTCGAGCGATCGTCTTAGTGTCGATGAGTATTCGAGAATAGATCATCTCAACATCACTCGACAAATTCGACATTTGTCGTACGCGACAAATTTCATTCGAGATTCGAGAATCGGGCCCCTGGGCGGCATGTTAATTCTGACCGCTCCTCTGAGAGCAGTGACGATTAGAAAATGGTCGGGACGCCAACGCCTGTCGATAAATAATCCAAGTCACCTGCTGACTGCAATGTGTTCCGCAATGCTCATATTAGGCACCACATTATTCTTATGCTTCAGACATTGCTTGATAAACGTTTTAGTAGTAAGTCTCTTGAACACAATCTGTGCCAAGATTTTGAGAGTTCTCCGTCGATCTTCGGGCCATCCATGGTTCTAACGAGATCTCGTCAGGTGATGACGCCTGATCGACCTGATGTTCGCAAGAAAGAGGCAGGCTAGTTCTCCACAACATCTGGAAATAACTCTTGTTCATCCCCTTCCATCGCACGCACTTTCTGGCGTCACTAATCTTGATTGCAACGTCTCAACGATGCAAAACGGAAACAAAAAAAAAAGAAGAAGGTAGAGCGCCGCGGTCAGAAATGCCGCCAAATAAATAATGGTGAGTAAAAAAATATATATATATATAATACGAAACCAAAAGATGCCCCTTTACCACCTACCCTTAGTAGTTCGGATTTTGGCCAGCTTATGCGGTGAGTAGGGTGGGTTCCACAACTCAGGATATCTATCAATTTATAAATGGGCGCCACTCCATCAAAGAAAAAAATGATAAAGAGAAATACCTTGATAACCCGAACGCGTGACGGAGAATGGCATATGTACCGCCGTGGTGATAAGATTGGATACAAAAAAAAACAATAACTAGGCGTAAATATAAATGCCAAAATATATTAAAGAAAATATTAAAAAGAGAACATTCTTATTAGAGAGTAATTTAGTATTTTAATAATAATTAATTAAAATCAAAATGTTGATCAACTCAGCTACTAGTAATATTACCACATTTTAAGTTTAAAATACGATATAAGTATATAGAACGAGCAAAAAAAAAACAATATACCCTTATGACAAAATCCAACAAGTATGTAGATATATGCACATATATATCAGAATGGTTTGGTCCAAACTTTCTGTTACACTTGTATCACATGTAATAATTAATAAAATGTAACGGTTTTACACAAATCTCAAAACTGTAATAATACTAACTTTTAGTTGCTCTAAAATGAAAGAATGAAGCAACTAATATGATTTCCGTTTATTATAATAGTATAATACACTTAAAAAAAGGGGGAAAAAAATAGATGTTTTTTTTCCTTTAGTTAATTTGCCAGATAATGAATGATACCTACATTAAGTAAAAAAAAAAGGAAAAGGGGGAGGGGAAGATAACTTGAAATCTAAACTTAACTTGTCCTTCAGCGAAAAGGGTGCAGAAATGCGTCCAAATTGCCGTACGTTCCAGGAAGAAAAAAATAGAGATGCCCATGCGAGGTCGTTGCTGGGGCGTTCAACAAGGACTCCATAGGTCATTCAAAGACGAAGCAAAAGAATCTTCGTCCAATCGGAATTTATATGTGACGAAGACTAAATACTCCCTTAATACATCAAAAATTTTGTAAGTACTAATTACTAAGTACTAACTGCCTAAAATAATGAAAAAGAGAACCAATTAAATCTAAGAAAAGAAGTAGAGGTCAAAATAACATACCTAAGATGGTGGTAGGCAAAAAGATCTGGAATGTGTAGAAAAAAAAGGAACGAAATCATCTGTCGGCGATTAAATCCGGCAATGCCGTTGTAAAATTAATTACACTAATTGCAGAAATAATAAAGCCTGCAGTGATACTTTTCCCAAAATCGTCGCAACAAGCGTATTACCAAATCACACATATGCCAATACAATATTTCGGCAATCGGCCGCAGTAATAATTCGTGTACCGACTTTATAGACTACACACACCGGAATCAAAAGAGAAGGAAGATGACCACAAAAAAAAGAATTTACCAAGTGGACCAATATAAAGGAGTATTTAAATAAATCGAAATCTAAGAAATAAAACACATCACTGAAGCAACCAGAGATGGCGATAAGAGTACTAAATTTGTTAGAAATAATAGATATTTAAATGCTATAACAATGACTAAATATATACACTGGTATTAAAGGTAAATACAACCGCTACATGATCTTGCGAAAGTGCGTTGCTTGTGGCGAAGAGGACACTGCTAAGAACTGTTCGAGGCCCAAAGACCAACCACCGATCTGCGATAACACTAGCACCGCCTACTATAGGGGTTGCCCGAAGCCTAGGTCTATGCCCGCTCAACCTGTTGTTCCCAAGGCCGATATTCCATCTTCCTCACATACTCAGCCAGAATGGTCATCCCGGTCGATCGTTGCGATCTTCTCGTTACTGTGGATTGAGAAGAGATCCTCCTCCATATCAGCTCGACGCAAGGCACAAGGTTCGGATTGCATTACCAAGACTGCGTTAAAGCGCCTACCCGACAACGCTATAGACGTTCTGATCGCGAAATCGAATTATTGCTGGATATAACTCAATTAGAAACGACCATGCTGTGTTTGAAAGAGTTAGGTAGTTAATGGCGAGAAGATTGCATGCTTGTATCCAGGCTGAAGGAAGTCATTTCGAACATTTATTGCAGATTGAGTAACTTTACATGTAATTTTTGATAATAAAATATTGTTACTAGCGCAAATTTTGTTCGCCCTATATCTTCGAAACAAAGGGTTTTTCAAAAATCATCATAGGACAAAATATTCTTAGAATAGGCCAAGGAATAACCCCTTGCATTTTTGCCGCATGTTTACCTAACACCCTGTATAGTATTTCTGAATCGACAGCAATATTATATTTGAATAAGTAACGCTGCTACTTTGTTATTATTGATATAGTGAGTTTTATTTTATGTTTAGTTTATAATCTGGGAGTTAAGAGTTTCAAAATAGGCTAATATAATGTAGAAAACATGTATCAAGTTTATTGCCAATATAATATCTATAATTATAAAATATAATTTTTGTTATAAATATATGTGTATCTTTTTATAATAAATTATAATAATACTATAGTATACATATAAAATATTAGTTATTGCAACTGATTTTCATTTATAAAAATCTTTGTCATTTCTTTAGTATCTTTTAGCGGTTCTATTCCAAATCATTTGGAAATATTTGACGTTCACCTTCATTTAAGAATATTTTCATTGCTTTGTATAGTAAATACATCCCCAATAAATTCTTTTGCTTTTGTGACCATGTAGCGGAAACGCCATAAAACTCTCCACCCTTGATATTTGTTATATTTTGCAGATTTAAAGCATTAATCATCGCAGCTTCTCTTGTATAAGCTTCCGCTGGAATAACGTTTTGGAAAATATGTAAACATATTACGCCATGATTATCTTTCCATATATCTAAGATTGTGTTAATTTTTGTATTCTCCGTAACAAACTTAGCATTGTTGTAATTCGTAACTGCCTCGTAAAGATGCTGAAAAGGTCTAGATCTTTTTCCTTTACCTACATAGAAGACGGCAGATATAAAAGTTTTCCATACTTCACTTTTTCAGCTGATCGCACCGGTGAGGCAAGTTTTGAGTAATGCGAGGATCTAAGAGAAGATAAGTAAATGACGACTTCGCAGTGCCTCCTCTCCATTTTCTAGATGGATCAGGATTAATGAATTGCTGTTTTACTAATTCCTCCAGATGTTGATACTGAAGTAGGCTTTGATACCAATTCGCGTCCTTTAGTGTTCGTTGTAATTCAGGAGAATAAACTGAAAATATTGAATTAATAGACACAAATGTCTAGACATATTGTCAAACATATATAATGACATTTTTAGAATTTTATGTAGAAAACAGTGATAAAATGGGTTACAAATAAATAAGTATGCTTACATTTCTGAACAGAATGTTGATATCTTAAGAAATATAAATAAAAAGAACAACGTTGTAATATTTTTATAAACATAAAAATTAAAGTAATGGTAAAATAACAATGACAGGAAAAAATGAACAAACGATTAACGGCCTATTAATAGTATATTATTTTATACAGAGGAAAAGTGATACTTTTCATGGCGAGCTCATGTTGGAGAGCAAGCCATGAAAAGTAACTTTTCCTCCACACAAAATATGCTATTTTTTCTTCAAACGTTGGAAAATTTATGCAAAAATGTCTGTTTTTAATTGAAGGTAAGCGGGTTTGGTAGGATGTTTAGAGTGCTGATTAGGTAGGAGCTGTTTCTATAGTAACTCATTGTAAAACTACTAAGTGGACACTATCAATATTGAAATTACATATGTGTTTGTATGTTGCTATAGTAACACTTTTCCCTCCGGCGGCGGAAAAGTGAAAAGTAAACCTCCGGCGCCGGCGGAGAAAAAATGACATTTTGCGGTCGACTACTCAGTCGAGAAATGTCACTATTATTGACGTTTGAAGAAAAAAATACTATCCCTTACCGTTGATTGAAGGAATACATAAAGATGCGCAACCTATGACAGTTGACAGAAATTTCAGATCGCATCAAATCATTGCATCAAATGGAGGTTTGCATTTGATGGGATCTGAAATTTCTGTCAACTGTCATAGGTTGCGCATCTTTATGTATTCCTTCAATCAACGCTCTTACTCTGTATATGTAGGTATAATCACGCGCATGTGATCATTTCAAAGATGGACACCAATCGGTTTAGCAGCGATTGAATCAATACCCGCTTATCGCTTATGTGTAGCTTGCCACACAATTTCATTTCAACCTACAATAACGCTATGTATACTTCGGGTGACTAGTATATGCACATGAGTATACTGGCACAAAAAAAAAATTGTGTTCAACATTTTTATACTTTGAATTAAATTTCGTTTTCCACATTTAAATCATCCAAAATATCATTATACCAGCGTAATCACAACCAAAACAAGAAGAATAGGAAACAGGATTGGTTTATTATAAGTTAATAAATGTGAAACTCTACTTAACCAATTTATATTACCTTTTTCATCATTGCGTTGAGGTTTCAAAGAGTGAAGTTGTTGTTTCAGCTGATACAATTTTCGTAAGTATACTCTTTTAGTTGTTTTCGTTATAGGGCCAGGATCAAATCCTTGAGCTGTCAATTCTTTCCTTAAAGTATCCGTATCATAATCTAAGCTTTTTGGTAAAGACGATTGTGAATGGCCAGTAGAAGCGGTTTCGTTTTGAATACTGGAAAAGTATTCCATTTTTTAATGAAAACAAATGGAAAATACATATTAAGCAAGACGTACAAGAATGGCTATAAATTCTAAATAACTAGAGGAAATTACAAAGTATCTAAAATTTGCTATACGTATAATAATAATAATACCATTTATGCTAAAGCACTATAACACATGCAAATAGTTATAAATAAAATTAGAACTTTTCAAGAGACTACAAATCACTATCCCTGTCTGCTAGATTATTTTCACAACAAATCTAGTTTTTATACAGGGCGCATAGAATTGTTCTCCAAAATGGCTGAAGGAAGACGTAGAAGTTTGACAAAATGCTTAGTCACAATCAAGAAAATCCCACTTTGTACCCCGTTGGATTCTTAAAAAAATATGCTATCGAAAAGAACCGAAAACATAGCAAGTAGAAGTTCCTTTTCGAGTCCAAACAAAAATTGGGTTAACTCTATATACACTCAGCGAAATTTCTATAGTTCCACCTAATTTTGTAGTTCCCCTATAAACATTTAGCAACGATATCAGTTGTAAATTACATAGACTTACATTTTTGAACGTAAAAAACTAGCAAAGGCATTATTTTATCAATATTACAACTGTTAGATATGTAGAGGAAATACCTGCCGTATAAACGTATAAATACGAACGAAATGTCTATAATTCTACATAGGTAGACAGACATCCTATGAAACCAAGAATCACCCCTCACTACAAAAAAAAAACCTCTAAACAACTTCAAAAGTTTATGTATTGGTAAGTATACACATTATCGAAGTATACATACCAATTTATAAAAATGCCGCGACGTAAATCGCTATCAGAGGAAAAAAAAACAAAAATAAATCGTTACAAAGAGGTGGTTTTGAAACCGCGCCATAGCTAAGCAAATAGGACGATCTCATCGACAATTTTATAAAGTTGGGTAATTCCTACGAAGAAAATCGCGGTAAGGGCAGTATCAAAAACTAACTCGAAGGTAGCCTTCATTCATATTTCGGTTAGTCTCTTCTGTTAATGTAATTTACCAGTAACTAACAAACATATATAACAAATTTTGTCTGGCAGTAAACGTTTTCGGTGGCTAAAAATGAGAGAAACTAAAATTTGCGCAAGATAATATCAGATGGGATGATGAGTGGAACGTCATATTTTCTAATGAAAAGAAATTTAACTTGGACGGGCATGGTTTCAAATATTATTGACACGATTTGCGCAATAACAAGTTGCCATGAGCCCAATTTTTGGTGGCGATAGTATAATGGTTTGTTTGGAAGGCTTTTACTACGAATTTAGATCTTCTGAAAATGGTTCTGATAGACTTTGGTGGTCCATAATTTCAAACGAACAAAGAAGTGGTTTCATCAAAAGGAGATCAATTTATTACAATGGCCTGTTCTCTTGCTCGATCTGAACCTTTAGTGTTAAGATGATCATTTTCATAGTTTCGTTTAATATATTTTCATTTTTATAACAAGCAATTAAATCAGGGTTAATGTTTATGTTAATCGCGCTAGATGACGTTACGATGGACTTTTATGTACTAAATAATGGTCATTGCGAATGCTTGTAGAAAGAGTTTAAAAAATATAATGAAACTGATACCATTTTTGGCTGATAATAGATTTTGCAAATCTTCTAGCGCATGTCCAGAACTCTTATATTAAATACGACAATTATGCTACAGTTGGATTTATTACTTCGTTGTCTTTTCAACAATGTGAACGTACACGGTATTCATTTTTAAAATAAGAAACCTCAATGACTCCGTAAATAGAATTAAATTTTTGACAACGCTGTGTATACAGCAAGTTCAATGATAAAAAAAATAACACAAAGGATTCAACATGATGAATTACTAGCAATGTTATAAATTATCGAAAAACATATAAGAAGGCTTTTCCGCGGAAAATTTTACATGTAAAAGGAGATAATATGGACTAATGAATTTAAATAAAATTTTCGAAGAGAATAAAAATTAACATACCTGCATGAAGGTGTAACTAATATTCGTTTTTCATAGAAAACGATGCCTTCATCTAAATCTGTATATCGATATACTTCAGAAATGCTCACAAAACTTAAATCCTGATCGTCGCTGTTACTGGAGTTTGGCGGATGAAGATTTTTATTATTAGAAAATCCGTATATTGTTTTATCCAGTATATTTGCAATTTCTGAGCTCTCCGTACAGGTACAATAATCGCTACTAGTATCTTTATGTTCTTTGATGTTTAAATTTCCTAAGTTATTTGTGGTTTCAATATAATTGAATTCACATTGTTCATCTATGAAACTGTCGTCTGAATATCCACCATCTTCATCACTAGACTCAGGCAATGTTAAGATTCCACTTTCCCTAGACGATTCTTTATAATTACATTTCTTTTGCGGTGGATAATTTATGTGATGTTTATTTTTGTTCCTTATTGTAACTTTATTGAATTTTTTATCGGTTTTTGAGTTTGATAGCGCAGATGAAATAGATGAATTTGATAATCTTTCACTCTGATAACTGGATTTAGTAGAAGAACATTTAGTTTCTTTCTTTGTTATTATAATCGCGCTGTTATTGCAATAATTCAATTCACCGGAACAATCATCGACGAATTCAGTTTGATTACTAACTAACTCTTGATTATTACACCAGTTTAAAACATATTCCTGAGTGTCAGTATGTGGTAGGGTATTCAAATTTAGTTGGGATATTTCGCTTTTTGTTTCTTCTTTTTTCTCATCTGCTCCTTCTTCATCCGCTTCATTTGTGTATTCACCAACCATAAGGCCATTGTTTAAAGAATTTTATCTGTAAAAAAATTAAAACTTACAATCAGTGTGTGATAAAATTAAGTATGCATTATTAATTATTGATGCAACTCCTAATGATTTAATTTACAGTATTATATGGTACCTTATACTGAAATTGCTTGAAATAGTGTTCTAAATTTCTGTGTGCTCAAATATGATATGTGTTAATTCAATCTTCATTAATTGTTAAAAATTTTGGATGCATTTGTTCAACTTGTTGATTATGGTCCAACCTCAATAGTTATTGATTTCGTATGATGGAGTTTGCTATTTAACTATGGGCTTTTCTAAATATAGTGAAACATTAATAAAACTTAGACCGATAAATTATTGAAGTTGCTGTTTATATGATGAATTTCTAATATTCGCAAAAGTTAACTTCATTAGTCAGTCAATATTGATTCAGGCTTAATATACGAATATGAAAATTCTTAAACTTTACTTAGATAGAAATATCATTTTGCACATTATAAGTTTACAGGGTATCACAAAAAAGTAGATCAATCCGTTAATTATATATTATATTCTTTGGGCTAAAATAATGAAAACTTTGCTTATGTCATTTTCCATTTAAACGCTTTTTTGATATACAAGGCGTCAAAGCTCATTTTTTTAACTATATTTATTAATATTTCCGTATACGGTTTGAGATATCAAACTTGGTACAGATTTTACTTGTATCTAAGCACATCTTCTGTATGATTTCAAACAAATTTAAAGAACTAATAGAAAAAATAGAGGATATGGTACGCTTTGACTGCTCTGTTTTTGTTTGACGAACCCTATGGACTTGGCGCCCATTTTTTGTAGTTAGTTGATAATTTATCTTTTTGCGTCTTGTAAAATTTTTCTTTGATGCTTTCGAAGTTACGTTTTTTAGGAATTTTATTTGTTTTATTTTGACTTAATACTATCTATGGTTTAATAAAATTGTCATATTAATAGAAATAAACAACACAAATTTGTAGCTTTTACAATTTTTTTAATAGATAAAAAAATATAGCTACAGCTCGAAAACTCAAAGATTAAATAAAAAGCATAAGTTACAAATAAGTTAATTATAATAGCTTAAAAAATATTCAGATAAATAAAATTACACATCCTTTAGCTGTCACTTTGGTAGGTGTAACTTATTATAATCGTTGTTAGTTGAGTTAAATTCTAAAAAGAGTAAAAAAATTATTCGCGAAGGTAATCGACACATGAAACGTTTACTACAATGTTTTTATAGTACTGATTAAATATGGCACAGAGGGGGCTCACATAGGCAGGTCATGTTTCGATCGGTATTGGGTTTACGGTCGGCGATAGCATGGCTAGCTAGCCGAAGAATATAGCAACCTTGAATTGCAAATTAGTAAGCAATAGAGTCGTTATATAATATAATAAAGATCAGTAGGCATACCGCCCCATGGTGAATATAGTGCGTAATTTTTTCTTGTAATTTAAATTAAACGCAAAATTGTATGCGTACGCAGTTGGTATGTGTTCGGAATTGGCCAAGTTTAGTAATGATTAGTGTTTAACTGAAAAAAATCACACAACACCTAATTAAATAAGTAAAAATATCTCGTAAAGAAAGTATAACATCAAAATTTTATAAGACGAAAAAAAGTTAGATAAATCATCAGCCTATTATAAAAATGGGTGTCAAATCTGTAGGCGTTGATCGGAAAAAATGGGGGTCAAGACTACCACATCTCCTATTTTTCTATTAGTTTCTATTAGAAGTTTTCGTTAGAAATCATACAAAAAGGTGTGCAATATGCACCAAATTTGAAAACTATAGCTCAAAACACAACCGATATATTACGAAATATACTTTTTTTAAGTTAAATTTGACACGTTGTACATATAATAAAAAAACAGCGCTCAAATAAAAAGTGACATAAGTAAAACCCTATTATTTTAGCCCAACGTCACGTTAACGAATTAGCCAATAACACCCTGTATAACGACAATTTTAATCAAGAACATAGCATTACTCTTCAAAATTTTTCAAATTTAATAAAAAAATTCCTAATTGATACTGAAGTGATAATTATATTGATGTACTTATTTATAATTTAGAGCGATGGAAATATTTGAACGGAGAGAATTTGTTATATATATTTATGTATGTGTGTAACTTTCCTCTAGTAATGCTAATCTTTATTATACACACACGTTCAACGATATTAATGGACTTACTTGCAGTGTTTGGTAATTTAACGATACGTATGAGCATATAATTTACATATATTTTGAAGTACTAAATAATATCATTATATTATTATTAAAATATATAGGTATAATATATATAAATATAGATATGTATAATATATATATTTGTAAGTATAGGTTTCTGTTTTTTGTTTTACTTTTAAGATTTTTATATCTTGTGTATTTTGCATTGTCCTGGTATTGGTATATTATTACTGTTGGGCAATAAATATTATTATTATTATTATTAAAATATATTTTAAAAATTAGTAGAGTACGTTTAAAATTGGAAGACAGCAAAATGCGTGAATAATATTGCCGCTGATGTAAAGATCGTCGTGGAAAATTGAAATCCCATGTTTTGTGTCAAAAATGAAACCATTATAGGAAATATTTTTCTCTTAATAATTTTATGCTAAACTATAAAAATAAAATTTTTAAGCAAAGTTAATACAAAGCAAAAGAATTCAAGAAAAACACGTAAATAAAAATCACGTAATTTTTACATAACTCTCTGACGGAGATATACAGATTGGCCTAGTGAATGTTTCCATTCGACTTCAAATACATATACATGTACCATGTACACCATGTATGTGATACAGAGAGGAGGATGCCGTGCATGTCGTAGGAGGTATGCATTTGAAAGAGAGAAACACATTCCTCGCTCGCTTTTGTAAAGTTCATTATAGAATTTTGTTTCGTTTTGAATATTAGGATTTTATTTTAGTTACAATTTTTATAGAGTTTTGTTTCAGTTCAATGTTATTGCATAGATACATCATTTGAAAAACTAGATAATCAAGCTACACGTACTAATTTGCAAAGATGTATGTACATCCTTACGTCACTCCTGCCGCACTAATACGATTGAAAGTGGAAAACCCTTACGAATGTCCCCCACTATCGTAACTTTGCTACGCCTACAGATGATACGTATGTACATGTAAAATATGCGTGCGCTAGTGTGTGTAATATGCACGGTACATATAATTTTTCTTTCTCTAAATGACTTCTCATCTAGTCAACAATACAGGGTGTAAGTGGTTTAAGTGCCATAATTATAATGTAGTGTAGACTGAATGAAACTGAACAGAAAATCTTGATAAATTTTTAGCCTGACACTTATGATTGCCAAGATAAGGAAATGCTTAGTTACCAGAAGTTGACAACGCCGCGCTTAAAAAAGTTAAAGGCCCGTAGACGGAGGACTTGTCGCGATTACAATAATTAACAGCATATTGTGATATTCCATCGTGCTAACACCAACACTTTACACAGTACTAATGTTTCAAAGTACATATTTTGTGAAATAATTTACTAAAATATCGTTTGATGTATCCTAGACCATTTGTATTCATTCATTCAGGAATCATACGATTTAATTGTACGAGGCAATTTATTCTTTAAAAGTGCAACGACTGCAATTTTCTTATCGACGCCGCAGCCTTCAGCTGCTGTGAAACACGTCTATTTGTATAAAGTTATGGTAGGTCACGTTTCAGCGTTGCCAAAGCTATAGACATTTTAGATGTACTTCGATTTCTGTATTTTTTTTAACCTTACCTTAGATTATAGAACAAACTTCTACAACAATTTTTTCTTTGTATTTACGTGATGAGTCCATTGTAAAATTCACACTTTAAAATACTTAGAACTGCCTAAGGTAGCGCAACTTAAAAGTTGAAACTTTGCTTTTGTTTTTCTGGAAAACTATTTATTTTAATGCCTACTTTGTAATAAACTTGTTTAATCCTATTTACTTGCTCTATTTGCTGGGAAAATTATGGCAGTGAAACTCCTTACACCCTGTATAATACAATATACGTGCTGCAACAACAATCTGTACAGATTACTAATTTCTTTAATTTTATGTATGGTTAGATTATACGGTTGCGCCCTTAGTGCATCCGCGGAGTTTGGCGTGAAAACTGATAACGGTAGAAAAGTGATATTATCCATAGGTACGTATATAATATGCCATATGAATATACACATCTAATTTCAAATTTTTTATTTTAGATAAATTGCTATATTTTTTAATAACTATTTCGAAAACCAACTACAACACCTTTGGAATGATAGGTACATAGTTGTGTGCTCTTCCTACACCTTACTTACTGATAGTATTATTAATTTTCCTATTCCAAAATTGGCAAATGTTGGAAAGTAAATAATCTTTTAATTCCTGATTTATTTCCACTTAGAGGTCAATAAAACAATAAATAATTAAATACCAATTTATTCCAAAAAATGTGGAACGCTTCACGATTTTGCGTGTTGTCCTTGCGCAGGGGCCATGCTAATCTTCTCTGTATCGTTCCAATTTTAGTAGATATATGTACCGGCGGTACATATACTAAAATTGGATTGTGATTTTTGAGTTGGGCCCCTGCGCAAGGATGATACGGAAAATCGTGAAGCGTTCCACATTTTTTGGAATAAATTGGAATTTAATTATTTATTGTTTTATTGACCTCTAAGTGGAAATAAATCAGGAATTAAAAGATAAGTACATAAAGGTCAAAAAATACATATATTAAAAGTAAATAATCTAGAAAAACCATTCACAACATGTAAATATGTTTTCAAAATCTGTTTAGTAAGCGTTGGTAAATATAAATGTTGTAAGAGTAAAACTTACGTTTTTTTATAATTCTTCTAGTACTATAATAGAGTCGTATAATATACGTATTCATTTGATTTCAGTTTTTGCTTTACGAATTAGTCAATACAATTACATTTTACTTTATTTCTACATATTGATTCGTACTTCTATTTTTTGGTTTATATTTTCTTGTATAATTTAATCGTCTAGACAGATGCGAATTCATGAAGTTTCAGTGTTCTCTACCAGATTTTGAATAAACTTCGTCGAATAGTTAAAATACATTCTAACATAAAAACTCTTCTCCGGCCCGGACACTTAGGTACCGGATCTAAACTCTATGAAAATGTATGGAGTGTCTTGAAAAACCTAAGCTGACCATATCCCAACTCAAAAATCACAATCTCAAAAGAAAACGTTCGCAGAAATTGGGAAGAAAATACCAACGCGGAAGAGGTAATAAATGTTGTTTTAGAAATTTACATACCTATACATATTTGTGTCTCGTATCCATTAAATTTGCAGCAAATCTTCAACCCGCAAGATGATTCTAATTCAACTGCTAAGGATTGTACACATAAAAACGCAAGTACTACTTTAACCATAAACAAAATTGAACCGATTAGCAAACTCTTATAGTTTTTGCGAATGTAGAAAATATGCAAAACATGTAATTTTCCCTATTTTAATATTATAACTTTGTGTTATGTAAAGTTTCAAAACATACTTTGAGAGTTGTATTTATCATAATAAGTTAATAATTTTTATGTGCACTAAGAAATGCGATTGGAGCTGCGCTTTTTACTGCCACATGGAATAAATTTTAAGATCAAGGTAAAAACATGTAATATGCAAGTTTAAAGGTTTCAAAGTATCTACATTGTTGGGATATGGGGTCTTTGTTAAAATTAAAAGACACTTATTTGAACACCCTTTTTATTTTATATATACAGGGTGTCACAACAAGGGTAACGAGATATGGTATTAGGGAAGCGGATGTACTTAGCAATTTGAAACAAAAAAATTGTTGAGTAAATTGGCTAAGAGAAAATGCTGGAAATTATTTTCGAGTTTCTGAAATGGCCTCCAGGGGGTGTAATTGCCATTCTGAATTTTAAACCCCGTTTTCTGCAAAATTTTCTTATATTAATGATAGTCATAGTAAATACTATACAAATTCAAATATTTTTTGTTAAATGCTTTTTGTTCTATCTCTGAAAAGAAAGTGGTGGGGGGCGCTAGAATATTTTCGGAAATAAATGTCGATAACTCTAAAAAGGCTTAACGTATCTTAATAAACTTGGAGTCGTTAAAAAGAGGGTTTCCTAGACTATCAATTGAGCTGTGAGTGACGTGATTGTGTTTGCTGACCTTGCCGCCAGATGGCGTTTTCTTAAAAAAATTAACTTACTGCAAAAAAATTAAATGCAATGATATCACTTTTTACGTCATTACATAGTCAATCAAGAGCCTAACAAGCCAGTGAGAACTGCAGCTCAATATCTTTATCCTAATCTAAGATATGAATAAAAGACATTTATACTAAAAAAAAATACATTTTGGGAAGCATTTCCACTTTAAGGTTTGTTACTAATGTCTAATTATTCCTAATTTACTAAATAAAATGCTAACTTATTATTTGAGATGCCAAACGATATTTTAAATCGAAAGAAAATTTTGTTATTTATCTTTGTTACTTTTTTTTTACAATACCTTCGAAAGCCAACAGGCCAAAACAATTATAAAATAATAAGTGTGGGAAAAGTAAGGAAACTAACTTAAAGTCCAACGAGCCCCGATGCTTATAAAATAATAACAATAAATTATTGAATCTATGAAACTAATAACTTGAGAACGATAAAACACAACAAGCTTGAAAGGAAAATCAAAAAGTGTTTATAAATGTTCAGGATGGCAATTACGCTCCCTGGAGGCCATTTCAAAAACTCGAAAATAATTTCCAGCATTTTCTCTTAGCCGATTTACTCAACAATTTCTTTGTTTCAAATTTCTGGTACATCCGTTTCCCTAATACCGTATCTCGTTACCCTTGTTGGGACACCCGGTATATTTAGTATACTTAGAATGGGAGCGTATTATCGAATCTTATACAGAAAATACCCGCTTGCCCCTCTCTGTGTCGATACAGTCCGTCGCATACGACTTATGTTTTGTTTATGTTATTGAGCGAAGTGCACCCTTTAGGCTAAATAATGACATCATGTTGGGTACATTTTTGTATTATTCTCACATACATATTTTGAAATTATACTGTTGAAGGCTATTCTTATAAATTCTTAAAATAGTGCTAATATATGCTTTTAATTAGTATTTCTCATGACAGCATCTTGCAATTTTTCGTAATGTCATCGAAAATTAATCAAGAGATGTTAAAAATAAGATAGGTAAAATCGAAGGCTTCCACGGTCTGAGTCTCTGTTATGAGGGCTCTCGGGTTTTGACGGTTCAGAAGGTTTTCGCCTCTAACGTCGAGTTACCGTGATCTCCTGGCGCCCCTCACCTAGTTTTGCTCCTGAAGAAGCCACTTACATTAGTGGCGAAACGTCAAGTTTGAGTAAGTTGTATATACAGTCAAATTCCTCTAACTCGAAACACCAAAAGTCCAGGAAAAAGTTCGAGTTACAGAAAATTCGAGATAAAAGAATTAAAATATAATATATGCATAAACTTTATACGTAACGTATGGGACTGCAAAAATATTCGAGTTAAAGAAAATTTCGAGTTAGAGAAGTTCGAGTTAGAGGAATTCGACTGTATATGTTTCGTATTTTTGTTGAATATAAAAAAAAATCATGCTGAAGATGTTACGCAGTATGTAACGAAATGGCCATACAATTAAATACACATTCAAGTGAAGTTGGGTTTTATTATTTTTTATATTCAACTGTATGATAGATACTTCACTAGCTCATCAATCTATATATACTTCGTATTTTTGTTTTTAATTTTCATTTTTGTTTTATTTCATTTTGTATTGTATATGTACTTTACTATGACGCGGTTAAAACCCGGAAGCCCTCATAACATAAGATAGGTAGTTCTCCATTTAATAAATGTTCAAATTACAATTAGAGGAGAAATCAATAAACTCTTGTAGATTATTGTTCCCAAAGCTACAGCAACAAACCAGAAAATAAATGTAGTAGATTATTACTTATACGTGCCATTATATGTAAATAGTTCAGATACAGAAAGATTATCGTAGTATAGTATAGTATTGCATAAGAAAAAAGCAACAAAGATATATTGAAATTAAATTACATAAAAGTTATAACAAAATTCTTATCATGTAATAGTTCAACGGCGCCTAACTTGCTGTCGATATATGTCCGCATAACGGCGTCTAGTAATAAATCGCGATGTCTGAACTAAAGCTATAGAATTAATCGTGCAAAATTTGTTTATCTTCGAAATGATGTTTGTTTAAAAAAGATATCTTACGACATTATAATTAAGCAACATTTGGCCCGTAAAAGCAAACTGATAAATGTAATCCTGTCACTTATCAATGATATTAGTATATTTTGTATGCCATAAATGTAATTATTAATTAATTAATGTTAAACATACACAGGTGTTACGAAAATAAGAACAATAAACAAAATGGCGTAATATGTGTAAGTGACGCTACTCTTCCACAGGCCCAGACAATGAATTTAAAAACCTTTTTCGTGTTACATAATAACGAATACGTGCCACAGAATTGACATCTATAAAGTACTGTCAATTATTATAGTAAGGTTGCATTTTTTATAAATTTATATTAAAGATTACAGTACTAATAATAATAATAATAGTAGAAAGAATAAAAAAGAAAATAAATGACGAAAATACAATAAAAATAATATAATATCGAGTTTTTGGCTAAATACTTATAAATTAGTTGTAAGTTTTAAATTTTACGTGAAAGCGTTTGTAATATATTGTGTATGTTGTTATAGTTAGTATGTAGTTATAGTTAGTATTTAAACAAAAGGTAGTTGTTTATGTATGTCACTTTTATGTACAGATCGTGTCATTATATTTTCCATATTAAACTTGTTAATACAAAGGTTGTATAGTTATTGAAGTTTAATATATTATATTTGGCGACGAGGAAAAAACGTAATAAGTATGGCGCAAACTATCATTCAGGGTACTATTGGAACTATCTCAGAATATAATGTAGGAGAAGACTGGGCAATGTACCAAGAAAGAATGGAGCAGTACTTAACGGCTAATGATATTGCTGAAAATAAGAAAGTGCCGGTATTATTAACACTGGTGGGTGAACAAACCTACAAAATTTTAAGGGACTTGTGTGATCCTGCATTACCTAAAGACAAATCATATGAAGAACTTTGTAAAATATTAAGGTCTCAGTTTGCAAAAAGGGTTTCAGTTTTCAAAGAAAGGATCGAATTTTATGAACTAAAGCAACTGGAAGACGAGTCGATTAGACAGTGGTACGCAAGGATTAAAAACAAGGCGATTAATTGCAAGTTTGGAAATTTGCTTATTGAAAAGCTAAAAGACAAGTTTGTGACTGGATTACAGAAAGGGAAAATATTAGACAGATTGTGTGAAGAAGAGCATACAACTACATTGGAAGACCTAGTTGAGGTAGCGTTAAAAAAGAAGCAGCTATTTATTCATCATCAAGCTTGGTTAATCTCAATAAAATAGAAACATCGTCTAGACAGTTTCCCGAAAGGAAGTTTGTGAAGGGATTGTATAACCAGAATCAATGGCGGAAGGAAGATATTGAAGTTAAGGAGAAGGGAAATCCACGATGTAGGAGCTGTGGTGATACTAATCATAATTTTGCTAAATGTAAATATAAAACTTACGAATGTAAACTGTGTAAGAAGGTTGGACATCTAGCGAGGGTATGTAGTTCTAAAAATAATAACTTAATTGTAAATGCGATTGATATTCCTGAGGAAAGGGTAGAATATATAGATTTATTTAGTTTAGTAAATAAAAGTAATGTAGAGCCTATTACGTTAGACGTGATGATTAACGATAAATTGATTGAAATGGAATTAGATTCAGGCTCTGGTGTATCTATTTTACCTGAAAATGTATATTTTAAGTTATTTAAAGATCTTAGATTACATAAATCGTTAGTTAAACTAAGAACGTATGATAGTAATGTTATAATTCCTAGGGGTGAGATTTTTGTAGATATCACATATAAAACGAGTTCGGTCCACAATTTTAGATTGCTAATTGTCAATAGCATCGGAAAACCGTTGTTGGGACGCGATTTAATGTGTCAGTTTGGCATTAACATTTCTGATAGCTGTCAAAATGTAAATTTAAATTATGTTTCATCAGATTTTCAGTTAAGAGCACTTATATTGAAACATGATGGTTTATTTAAAAGTGAATTGGGGTGTTACAAATACTCGAAGATTTCTCTTAAAGTAGATGGAAAATGTAAACCTATTTTTCATAAACCAAGACCTATGCCATTCGCTTTTAAGGAATTAGTGGACAAGGAATTAGTTCGTCTAGAAAATGAAGGTGTCATTACTAAAGTTGACAGTGCTGAATGGGGAACGCCGTTAGTTCCAGTTCTCAAGGAAAATCGGAAAATACGTCTTTGTGCAGATTATAAGGTAACAGTTAATAAATATTTACAAGATTTTAAGCACCCATTACCAAGAATTGAAGAATTGTTCGCAGCATTGCAGGGTGGAGAATATTATACTAAATTAGATATACTGAACGCGTACAATCAACTGGAATTGGAAGAAGAAACCAAATATTTATTGGCGTGGTCGACGCATAAAGGTATATATATTCCTAATCGTGTACCATTTGGAACGCGACCCGCCTGCTCAATTTTCCAAAATATAGTGGAAAAGGTTTTGCAAGGAATTCCAGGGACTATTAACTTCATGGATGATATAGTTGTGACTGGTAAAAACAAGACAGAACATTTGGGAAATTTAAACTTAGTATTTGAGAGACTAAATAAAGCTGGATTTGTTTTAAATTTAAGCAAATGTAAGTTTTTCGAGCCTAAAATTAAATATTTAGGATTTATCATAGATAAAACTGGATTGCACAAGGATTTAGACAAGGTTAAGGCAATAAAAGAATGCGCAAAACCGCGCAATGTTACGGAAGTTAAGGCATTTGTCGGAATGATGATGTATTATAGTAAGTTCATAAGAAATCTTTCAAATATTTTAGAACCACTTTATAATTTACTAAGAAAGGATGTTAAATTTGTTTGGTCACAAAGATGTGAAGACTCATTTCAAGCAGCGAAACAAGCGTTGTCTTCTGAACAAAGTTTAGCTCATTTTAATCCAGATTTGGAAATAAAACTAGTCTGCGATGCATCCAATACTGGTATTGGAGCAGTTTTACTTCATGTATATCCTGATGGTTCCGAACAACCTATTAGTTTTATTTCACGTATTTTGAATAAAACGGAAATTAAATATTCTGTTATTCACAAAGAAGCATTAAGTGTGTTTTGGTCAGTTCGTAAATTTTACCAATATTTAGCTGAGAATAAGTTTACTCTTTGTTCAGATCATAAACCTTTACTTGCGTTGTTTGGTGAGACCAAAGGTATACCGCAAATGGCAGCGGGACGACTTCAACGTTGGGCTTTATTTTTAAGCGGTTTCAATTATGTTTTTAAACATTTAAAGGGAAAGGAAAACGGAGGAGCAGACGGGTTATCACGTTTAGCTCTGCGACAGTCGGTTGACCAAGAAGATTCTTGTGATTACTTTAATTTCATAGTAGAAGACAAAATTCCTGTAGATGCGAGCAGTTTAAGAAACGAATTACGTAGGGATAAGATTTTAAGTATGGTTTATCGATATACACGAGATGGATGGCCGGACACAGTATCAGATGAATTAAAAGGTTTTGCTAGAAGAGCAACAGAGATATTTATTGATAATGGTTTGCTTATGTGGGGCTACAGAGTTTTGATACCATTCAAATTCCGGAATCAAATGTTAGAAGAAATTCATGGAACACATAATGGTATGGTTAAGATGAAAGCGATAGCACGACAATACTTCTGGTGGCCAGGTTTAGATCATGATATTGAGATTTTTGTAAAAAATTGTGTACCGTGTATGAGAAATTCGAAAACACCTAATAAAGCACCATTAATTAAATTCAGAGAAGCAGATTATGTCTTCGAGAGAGTGCACATTGATTTTCTAGGACCATTTCGGGGAAAACTTATCTAATACTCATTGACGCGTACTCAAAGTGGCCTGAAGTTTATGAAATGACCAGGATGGATACCAAAACGACGCTTGATAAGTTGCGGGATTGTTTTGCGCGTTATGGACTTCCAACTAAATTGATTTCAGATAATGGTCCACAATTAGTATCTGAAGAATTTGAGCATTTTTGTAAAATGAACAACATTAGACATGTAACCAGCAGTCCGTACAATCCATCTACTAACGGTACTGCTGAGAATATGGTAAAAACTTTCAAAAATTGTTTGAATAAGTTATTAATAGATGCCAGAAATACTCATGATTCAATGGATTCATTAATAAGTAAGTTCCTATTTTCATATAGAAATACTCCGCATTGTCTTACTGGGGAAAAACCATCAAAGTTAATGTTTAGCCGACATGTAAAGACCAGATTAGATTTTCTAACCGAGACAGAAGCTACGAAGAACCGGGAGAGACAGATCAGATTTTTTCATGGAAATAGGGATACCATTTTTAGAGAGGGTGAGATAGTCTATGTCAAAGACTATAAAAATCCAAATAAACCATCATGGGTTCAAGCAATTATTGAAAAACGTTTAGGGGATAGAATATATATATGTAAATTATGTAATAATAATATTAGGTGGAAAAGGCATACCGATCAGATTGTTAAGGTAGGCACATTTTATAATGATGTAAACACGTCTAATAATGATAAAGATGATAGTAAAATATGCTTACCTATTTTACCTAAAACATTTAATGAAGATGCCAAAGATGATACGGAGGAACAGCCAAAAAATGATATGGTGAAACGGGCTTCTGAAAATATATCACTTTCCGAATTTAGTAATACAACTAAAACTCTTGTAGATTCAGTTGTTCCGAAGCAAACACCAGACACAGTAATTGCAAAAAAGTTAGAACGACCTAAAAGAACTATTAAACCTCCTGATAGGCTAAATTTGTAAGTTTAAAACTTAGTGGGGAGGAGTGTAATATATTGTGTATGTTGTTATAGTTAGTATGTAGTTATAGTTAGTATTTAAACAAAAGGTAGTTGTTTATGTATGTCACTTTTATGTACAGATCGTGTCATTATATTTTCCATATTAAACTTGTTAATACAAAGGTTGTATAGTTATTGAAGTTTAATATATTATAGCGTTGATTGAAGGAATACATAAAGATGCGCAACCTATGACAGTTGACAGAAATCTCAGATCCCTTAAATGGAGATTTGCATTTAAGGGATCTGAGAATTCTGTCAACTGTCATAGGTTGCGCATCTTTATGTATTCCTTCAATCAACGGTGAAAGGCAATAAAGCTAAAACAACCTATATTCAAATTTCATTCAGTAGGTAGTATCTAAATACATTCAGCATATACAAGGTGTGGCACGAAGAGTTTTGAGAGATGCACTCTTAGACTAAATGCACAATTTTACACATTTATATCATCGATAATGCTGATTTTAAATGTATTTAAATATTTTCACGAATAAACGACTTCCGGTACATCGGAAGTACATACCAACTCGCTTATTTTAATTAGAATATTATAGTTTTTATTTTATTATTTGTCTATTAAATTTTGAGTAAATTTCGTATATCATGTCCTATGGCTAACATTAATAGTTTTTGAAATACATACATATATCTTTTTTTTCAACTTTTCGAGAAAAATGGCTCCAAATAAATCATGATATTACTACAAAAAACATGCTACCGACTTAAAATTTTGCACAGCGAATGATAAAAGTTCGCTAAAGCATTTCATCTTTTAAAATATTAAACTTTTTATAGACGACGTACCTCCCAATTCTAACAATTAGATATAAGGAATGCTAGTATCAATTAAAAATGAAAACAGAAATAAAAAATTGATATAAAATACAGGGTGTTGCATTTGAAATAAGCGAGTTATAATTGTTCAAATTGTTGGAATTTTAAAAGACGTAACACTTTAGTGATAATAGTGTAATTCGCTGTGTCAAATTTTCAGTAGCGTTTTTTTTGTTGATTTTTGATTTAGGACATAGTGCATGAAATTTACTCAAAATTTGATGGAAAATTTAAAAATAAAAGAAAAAGTACCATGTTGTATTTTTAATAATCGGGTTGGCTTTCATTTTCGGTATACCGGAAGTAAATCATTCGTGAAAATATTCCATTTAAAATCAGTATTATTGAAAATGTACTGTGGTAAAATTTCACATTTTCCCTACAACTGCATCTCTAGAAACTTCTAATCAAAACTCTTCATGCACCCGTTATTATATTGCAGTTCTGATACTGTATATGAAGACCAAATTACTCTAATATGACTCTATAATAGACAAAGCGTGGAAAGTAGTTTCATTGGACTTCATGCTGCAAACGGAAACGAGAGTAACATCTTCCTAATAAAGAAATTAAGAATTAAAACTATTAAATAAAGAATAAAAATGAATTTCATTGGTAATATATTAACTAATGTGAGATCGGATACAAGAATATTGCACACACACACTTGTAGTATAACGTATATTATATAAAAACATAGAGTGCATACCGGTTTACATAGATATCTTATCTTCTTCTTTTACATGACATTACTGTTACATCTAAGACAAAAAAAACAATCTCGCCACCCACACACACTATATATCCCTATACGCGAGCTCTTCATGTCCTGTCAAAGTAGACACTCGCGGGAAATACAAAAATTTGAAATTTTATACCACAGCTCGGCCGTCCTGACAATATGGACGCCTCGGCCATATCATTGGATGAAATAAAGATTTCTAACTGAAACGCATTCTTACTACATCTATAACCTTATATCTAAAACTAATAATATCCATAATTGAAAAAAGCAAATATATATACTTTTCTTTTGTCACGGTCAATACCTGGCATAATGTCTTAATTGATCTGGGCCTAAATACTACTATACCGTCTGTGAGTTAACTGCTGACCTTCGATGTCTTCTATAAGGTATCTATCTCGGTCTAGAACTTTTCGGACGACGTATGGTCCTTTGAACTTAGGGATGAGTTTCTTGTTCGTACCAGAAGTGGCATCTACATTCCGAATCATCACAAAATCTCCAACGTCATATCTGGACGAAATTTTGTGCTTGTTATTGTAATAGGCCTGTTGCTGTCCTTGCGATTTAACTATAGTTTGCGACGCCAAATCTCGGATAGCAGCTAAATTTCGCTCGTGTTCGTTGCAGTGTTGCAACATAAGTCTCATTTTATCGGTTACCTGACCCAATTGGTCCATGCCGAAGAGCAATCGACTAGGAGTCTCTCCAGTAGTTCTACATTTGGTGTTGTTTAGTGCAAACTCTACATCGGCAAGGTACCTGTCCCATCTATCTGGTTCATCCGTTAATTTGGATAACATCGAGGTCAACGGCTGGTTGAACCTCTCAACTTGGTCATTCATACGAGGGGTTCTTGTCGCTACTAAAATATGGTTTATGCATTCATTATCCAAAAAGTCCTTAAATTGGGTAGAGGTAAAGGTAGTGCCTCGGTCAGAAATAATACGTTTCGGCTTACTATAGGCTCTATAATAATCTTTCAAATACTTAATCGTTTCCTCGGACTTGGTTGATTTACAGGGGTAGAATTTTATGAACTTAGTGAAAGCATCTACAACAGACAATATAAATTTATATCCACGACTCGTTTTTTCTAGCGGACCGTAGTGATCTATGTGGACTGTTTGAAATGGAAGATCACCCTTGGGAATACTATGTAAGAAACCTTCGGGTTTTCCTATGTTTGGAGAAAATTCAATGCATTTGAGACAACTGGCAATGTAGGTTTTGATCTTTTGGGACAAGTTCGGGAACCAATACACTCTCGTAATGTGTTCTATAACTTTATTTAAACCAACATGACCTAAATCGTCATGGCACGTCCTAAGGACATTGCTTTCCATTTGCTTGGAGACATAAAATAGAAGTTTACCATCCTTGGCTTTCCTATAAACCAAGCCTTCTTGCATTTCAAAATACTTATCTTCGGACTCTTCCAATCGTTTGCGAATTTCTTGAATGTCCTCATCTTGATGTTGTCTGATGACTAGTGTTTGCTCGAAGGTGTTACCTTGCAAAATAAAAATCCCATAACATCTGCTTAGAGCATCAACATGTGACATTCGTGTGCCAGGTCTGTGTTGTATGGTATAATCATAACTTTGCAAGAACATAGCCCACCGAGCGATTCGAGGGTTAACATTGTGTTTGCTGAAGGTCAGTCTAAAGCTGTCGCAGTCTGTTATTATCTTAAATTTAATACCAGAAAGGTAAGTATGAAACCGTTTTATAGCGTAAATAACAGCAAGACATTCCAGCTCAAAGCTGTGATACTTGGCTTCATTGGGACTGGTTTTATGGCTGAAGTAAAACACCGGTCTCAAAACTCCGTTTTCTTGTTTCTGTAACAGTATAGCTCCAAAGCCAGAGCTGCTCGCATCGCAGTGCAGTTCTGTCTCCAACTTAGGCGAATATATAGCTAAAACCGGGTCGCTAGCTAGACTTCGCTTTAATTTTTCAAAGGCTTCACATTGTTCGGGTCCAAATTTAAATGTGGCACTCTTTTTTATTAAATCGTACAGCGGTTTGGCAATCAACGAAAAGCTCGGAATAAATCTACGAAAATAAGACGCGAGACCAATAAATCGATGAACATCTTTGCAAGATTTTGGCATCGGGTAATCTAACACGCATCGTACATTTTCAACGCTTGGTCGTATACCGTATTCATTTATAAGATATCCTAAGTAGGTTATTTCGTGATAAAGAAAGCAACATTTGTCAAGTCGAAATTTCAGCTGGTACCGCCTTGCTAATTGAAATACTTCTTTAAGAACGTTTAAGTGTTCTTCGACATCGTCGGTAGCAATCAATATATCATCAAGATAGAGTAAAATCTTATTGGATCTAATTAGAGGCTCGAATATATGGTTTGTGAAGCGTTGAAATACTCTAGGTGAATTCTTTAACCCAAAGGGCATTTTGAGATATTCGAATTAATAATAATAATAATAATATGGTTTTATTGTCCAACAACAACCAATTACAGGACAAAATTACAAAGTTATACATTAAATACATACATACACATAAAAATGAATAGTTACACTAACTGATTAATTGAATCAACAAAAATATCATTATAATAAAAATTAGCTGCTCGAGACATCGTTGTCAGTGGTGATGACTGTAGCAGGTTTGTTCGTGAAAATGGGGTAGAAAAAGTGCAGGAATAACGGGAACATAATCTAGGAACTAAGAAATCTAGGGAAGACAGGAGAAAAGGACAATCTATAACACTATTAACCAGTTTCCATATGAACCGAGCTCCATGTCTTTCTCGACGGTAACTTAACGCATCCATATCATGTTCGGTCAACAGCGTCGCATAATCAACGCCGCGCGGAGGATAAACGCCATCATTTCTAAATGATAAAAATTTTAAAAAACGTCGTTGAATCTTTTCCACCGCGAGCTGGAGATAAACATAGTGCGGCGACCAAACTTGAGATGCGTATTCCAATTTGCTTAGGACCAGACTATAAAAAAGGCTCTTAAAAACACGAGCATCATTAAAATATTTACAAGAACGTAGAACAAAACCTAGGCTACGAGAAGCAGATAACGACACACTTAGAATATGATGGGAAAAAGAACAACGACTGTCAAAAAACACTCCAAGGTCTTTCACTATTTCAGACTTCTGCAAATATGTATCGTGTAATGAATACACCGATATAATTGGATTTATTTTTCTACTGTATGAAACATAGCAACAATTGCAGCACGAATTGACCGAAAGGCGTAATAAATGATGTATACTTAACCGAATCATCTGCTATTTTTACATGGTGGAATCCGCTTTGTAAATCAAGACTGGTAAAATACTTTTTCTTGCGCAGTCGATCCAAATGATCGTCAATAAGGGGAGTAGGAAAATTGTCTTGTACGGTAATCTTATTTATCTCGCGATAATCTACACAAAGTCTTAGCTCGCCGTTTTTTTTATTTACTAAAACTATAGGACTCGAGTACGCTGATGTACTAGTTCTAATAACTCCATCATTTAATAATCCATCGAGAATTTCGCGTAACTTTTCCTTTTCTGCGAACGACAAGCGTCGTCGGGGACGAAAAGATATTGGTTGCTCATGTTTCAAAACAATCTTCATCTCAAAATCATGTTTGACTAAATCAATGCCCCATTTTCCTATATACTCTGTATGATACAAGTTCTTAAGTTTTTCAGAAGAATAATAATCTATTTGGTGACATATGTTTAATTTTTCAGACACTTTTTCTCAGGGCTCTACATCAATGTGCATGATGCTGTTAATAACGCTAGTTTCGTCAGAATTTTGTTTCACGACAACAGGATCAGCTAATGTAATTGTTAGGTCAGGGTTTGCAAAAAAGTCTCTGCCTAATATTGCAGAAAACACCATGGTTTTGTCCGTGACAACATAAAACTTAATATTAATCTTAGCATTATCATTTACAGTGACATCGTTTTCAAAGGTACCAAGTATATTTAATTTTGAATCATTTATGCCAGTAAACAAATTTGTTTCGTTAACATTACAAGGTCTATAAGCATTTACATACTGTTGTTTAATCAAACTAATTGGTGAACCTGTGTCTAACAGCGCGACAATGTTGCATACGTTACAATTATCTTTATCTGTAATATTATAAGTTAACTTTACCGTATATGGCTTCATTAATACTTGCGGTTACACCGCTACCAAGCTGATTGAACCATCCTGCCTTGGTTGAGGGGTCTCTTCATTCTTCTCCCGCTTGGCATATGGTCTCGGGCAGTCCTTCAATTTGTGTTCCGTGGAACCACACGAGTAGCATCCTCTTGCTCGCCTAGGTTTATCGCATTGAGACGCTCTGTGACCAAACACATTACAATTAAAACATTTCGTTTCATTCTGAGCTGGTCTTCGACTGGTTTCTGCTGCAGACATCTTCCTTCTGCTTCTGCTGTGGCAGCGACTCTTTCCTGTGGTCTTCTGGGTGTATATTCTTTCTTCTTTTCATGTGTGTTTTTAATACGGTCTAGCCTGGCAACATTGATTCGATCATATTCCATAAGATCATGATATAATTCGTCTTCATTGTAATGTACGTTACCCAGCCTTGTCGAGCATAAAATCTTGTCAAATAACCCTACTAGTACCTGTTCCTTCGTTTCAGCAAAACTTAATCCTAAATCATAACATGGTCTCACTTTTGGATGGAAGTAGCTAACTATAGCTTCATTTTTCTCGTGTACTTTCTCAGTCATTCGTTTCCACTTTGCTGGAAACCCTTCGTCCTTCAAGAATGTTTTCTCAAAAGCTTCTATGAAATCAGTAAAATTCTTAATGGTACTTTCTTTCATGCACCACCATTCGTAGGCACCACCAATCAAATTCGATCTTGCAATCTCCAATGTGAATGCATCTGGCCATCTGTGTATCGCACGCATACTTTTCAATTTCGTAAGCCAGTCTCTAGGGTTACGGCTCCCATCAAAATTGGATACATTTTTAGTAATGTCAGGCATAACTTGATAATTGTCATTCGTATTGCTCTCTCGTAACATTCTCTCCATTAGACTCTGATTCTCTATTATCATCATTCTCACTAATTGTGTTAAATCAGTTGTCGCTATTCCTACCTCGTTCTCTGCTGTATTCTCCTGTGCTGTATATTCTTCCTTCCTTGGACTCGTCATCGTAAAACATTCACTATAATTTGTTTCTCGCCCAGATATCTTCCTCGTCGCCCAAATTGCGTCGTCGTCAAATCTTTTTTTTTTTTTTGTTAATTCGGTATCCTAATCGTTGGCTTCTTTATCCCACTTCTGAAGCTGTGGGGTCGGATACAAGAATATTGCACACACACCCCTATACGCGACCTCTTCATGTCCTGTCAAAGTAGACACTCGCGGGAAATACAAAAATTTAAAATTTTATACCACACTAATAAATAATATATTAAGCAATTAATTAATATAATTGCTTTACAATCGCATCAATTGTACAAAACTTCCCACAAATTGAAAACTAGATATTTAATTTACGCACAACTTTATCTTCTTCTCGATTGATGTATGTACATAGATACATGCGAATTCAGTGATGATGAATTGCAAACGTTTTCAATTTTTTGCTTCATTATAAAATGAATGACTTGACAGTCAATGAAAAACAAAAAATATTAAACTATGAAGAAGTTTATTTTGAAAAGCTATACATACATATGTATGGTATATGTAGCTATCTACCTATATGTTTTACTAGAGATTATTAAAATAATTTCTATTTAAACAATGCATATTGTCTTGTATAATATTGCAATAGTTATCCTGAATATTGCGTACTACATTCATTAATATATCAACTTTCGCACCAAAGGAATTCAATTTTTCTCTAATTCTCTGTTACGCATTTAACAGTCTGTTAAACGTCTGTGATAATGTAAACTAATATAATATTATAAAATTATAATGTTTTCTATGTGTTATACGACACTGCCGTCTCATATGCTTGTCCTTACAAAGTATACTGCCGTTACTTCGTTTCAAACCGATAAAACACAGTTTTAATGGAAAATATGTAGTAGTAAAAGTCGGATACAACGTCTATTACGCCGGGCCCACACTGGCACGAAGTTTACTGTAAGTGGGTGGAACATTCATTTTTGTTAGCTAACGTTGTTATTTACTAGCAAATGTTAGTGAGAATGTTAGTGAACTTCACTTTGCTACTAAAAATGTTAGCTAAACACCGTTAGCGAACACTGTTAGCTAACAATGTTCGTGCCAGTGTGGACCCTGAACTAGTAAGATACAAACGTTATATTTGGAGGAATGTTTTATTAGCAAACAGAATAATTGTTAGAAAATTATGCAAAATACGTATACAATCATACAATAAATAATATTGGAAAACAAAACAAATGTTTATCCAGAAAATCTAACATCTCGAATTTTTGCCTGTATAAGCGGCTTTTCGTTATAAGCGACAACGTATAATACTTAACTTTTAATGCACCTTCGCTTCATCATTGTCAAGAATACATTATTTCTAATTCAGTAGATATTTTTTTTCAAATATAATACTTCAATCGTTTGGAAAAATAAGATACATATGTATGTTAAACATTTTTTTAAAGTTTATTGACTAAAACTATCGCTCAGCCGAACAGCTTTTGCAATAACTATTTATCAATGCGTTATCAGGCATGTCACTGTTTTTACTATTTATACAATAGTGCGACTTATTTATTCATAGTGATATACATCTTACGTACTTACAAAATACTCTTTGGCGACAAAGTACGACGGTCGGAATCCATTAAAATAAAAAAAATGAGTACATGAGTGATAGAATATATTTGTTGTACTTTATACGCTATAGGCACTTATATACATTTTAAATGGACAACAAAATATAAATTATTTTCAAAATGTATACCTAATATAATAATTTTAAGACATTAAAAATAACATCACATTTTATGTAAATGTTTGCTCTATGTGTATGAATCAACCCATAGCTTTGTATATGAAACATGAACACCTTATTACATAATCGAATCATATTCTACTAATTATCATTTAATTTGTCAATTTTACATTTTAGAAAAGATATTATGTTAATATTATTCATAAAATAAATTAACCAAAGTTAATAAAACTAATATTTTGCAAAACTACCGCTTTGCTCAATGACGCTCTAAAGACGTCGTGGCATTGACTGAATTAAACTCTGTGTAACTTCTTCCCAACAGTTTTTAGATTGCTTGTCACAACCCTTCTAAATTTTGAGGTCTAAAACTGGTATTATAAATATTCTTGGCCATTCTAATCTCGGCAATGCTTGCCGGCTAAGATGTGAGATCATTTGTTCTCTTTAAGCCATTCCGCAACAATATGCCAAGTATGAATAGTGCTGATGTCTTGTTGAAAAATAAAATTTGTATCAAATAGTTGTTACAAAAGGTACTCTCAATTGAACAATTCATCGTAATGACCAGCTGCTCTCAACATCGTCATCACTTTAGCTTTATTAAATTTACTTAAGTGCTGAGGTATTTTCAAGCTGAATAGACACAATAGAATTAAATAAATATGTTAAAATGGCAATTATTAAATTAATCATAGCAATAATTTCTAAACAACACCTATTCACAACAAAGCAATTTAAGTGTACCCATTTTTTATGGCGGCCATGGTAAGTACATATTTCATGTCTTTATTTACATATGAGTGTAAGCAATAAATTAGGAATTGGAACTCTCTCAGATTTATTTGCAAACTTCTATAGGTATATAAAAGTTCATATACTGCTATCTTATTTGTTACAATGACAAAAAAACAATAAATTGTATTTAGGACAGTTGAATAACCCACCCAACTCTGCTATAAGAAATACATGAATGTATAAATCTTACATAATTTTTTAAAAATAAAATTATTACGGATTTTATGAATTACACATTAGAATATTATCTATTCCAAAGTCTATGCATGTATATACGTATACATACATACGTATATATGTGAAGTCACGTTTTATTTACTACAAAAACACGACATTGACAAATTTATATTTAAATATTATTTGCTGGGTCAAAGATTACAACAAATTTGCACATTTGACCTTACTAACTTAATTTTAAGATTAAAATCGGTAAAAAATGTAATGAAATATTGTGATACTAAATATTTTATCCCCAATGAAAAATGGAACCGAAATAAAATCTAATTATGTAAAACATATAAAGTAATAATTCGTAAAATTGTAGATCTTGTATGGATTCCGTATGCAGAATAATGCAGTAATCGCCGTCACTAGGCGCTCATAGAAAACACGAAAAATTATGTCAGAATATCTAATAATCTTTTCCACTTATTGCATTTTATACACTCAATGTGTCTCGGTCCGTTAATATTAGTACATATTAAAATAAGATAAAAATACACTCAGTACAAGAAAATATAAGTCAAAAAACATTATAAATTTCTTATTAAAAACTGCGCACGTTTCAAAATTGTTCTAGTAGTGTATTTGGTAAAACCTCGTTTTTCATTGCGAAAATATTAAACATATTACAAATATATAATCGAGTGTATACAAACTGAAGGGAACTGAATTGATTGTAAAAAAAAGATGAAAATTAGGAGTTCAATATTTAAGATATATTTATGTACCAACTTTGGCAAATTAAATGCGAATTTTTCAGCGAGGAATTTCTATTTACTAAATAAAGGCTATACTTTGAAGCAAATTTAGTTTCTCTAAAAGAGAGTACTGCTTTGATGAACTGCTTTAGAGTAATTAAATTCACTTTAAAGCAAAGCCTTTATTTACAAAATCAACATTCCGCGATCAAAAATTCGCATTTAAATTGCCAAAGATGGTACATACCTTTAAAAAATGGTCTGTATCTGAATCTATTTTTCCAGATGTGGATAGGAAAAAATTTAGTTTTTGTAGGTTGAATAGATTTATGAACGTCTTTTCTTCTGCTTCAATTTCTGTGTGCGTTTCTTCTTCGGCAACACGTGCTGCTTCCCATTCTGTAAGTGCATCACTCAACTTAATTTATATCTACTTTTAACTATCGTGCAAGTTCTACAATTTCTTCATTTGACTTCACCTAAGGAACGATCTTCTTTCCAACGAACTTTTTTCCATACACTTCGCATAGCCGTTTCGATGACAAATTTCTATGCTCTTTCAATATTTTTTATATATGTTTGTAAATGTCATAAGACTTCTCACAGAGTTAAATTTGAGTTTCTGTCAGGAGTGTTAATATTCTGATTGAACGTTCACCGTAAATAATACGGTTTAAAATTAGTTATTATTCTTCGATCCACAGAATTATACAAAATCAGTAAAATTTTGAAATCAATACGATTTTCTTCGTAATATTTGTTTATATTTCAAACAAAGTAATGCTTAAACCAGTCTTCAAATACATTTTTAATGCCAACCTTGGTAAATAATTTCTAGCAGCCTCAATATCTCCACTTACAACTTCTGATATTTGAATATTATGGAAGCCGACACAATTCTTAAGTTGTGAAAATCATCCACTACTTGCAAAACATGATTGTCTTCCTTCAGAAAATTTTTCTTAAACGTCTTTAAATAACCTCTTTTCTGTTGTTTGTATTGCCATGTGGCTACGAGACTGAAAGAATATGTTTTTGGATGTCATCTTCCATCCCTATTGTCAATCATTTTTCCATCTCCCTTATTGCTCTTTCCCGCTTCTTAGTTATAATTTTTTATTTTAAACTGGCTACTCCTTTTACCGGTGTATGTGATCAACATCTTTTACTATTGCACTAACAGTTGATAAAGAAATCCTAGATCACGCGTTATGGATGATCATTTTTGTCGCAAGACAACATTATCACTTGCTAATTTCAAAACTGCGGGGAACAACCGATACGCGTACATCAAGCATTTCTGTTCTCAGTTAAAGACAAAGGCTATTATTAAATAGCCACAAATATCTAATATGGATGACAATTATTAATGTCAATTGTCTAAGCTCAGATGTGACTGTTATATCTATTCTTGTCATTCATGGCTTGTATAGGATACAAATTTTGTGATTCGCAATAAAATTTGTTGCAAATATGTAGGATGTCCAAGCCGTAACAAAACATAAAACATATTTGGATGATGTAATGATTAAGAAATTATAATACGATCTTCCTGTATGTTCATTAAGTGCGTTAGTTTCTTATTTAGAAGTGTATTAATACTTGACAAATTCAAAACATAGATATACAACTTGCTGACACAGTTGCTTTACAAAATGAGTACGCAATTACTAATACTAGCAAATAGTATACTGTGTAATCGATGTATTGACGTACTATATTTACATACAAGTAGATCGCTCTTTCAGTGAAATCTTGAATTATCCAATTAGCTGTAGACATTATAAACATCTTCCAAGAACTTTATATGTGAAGTAGTTTGTTTATTGCGAATACGCACTACAAGATGTGAATTGACAGAAATGTTTCTAGAATCTTACTTAGAGCGGAAGAATATATTGAAGTATATCATTAGTGGATATCAAATATCAATATAGGTATCGATAATCGAGATTTATCGTTATAAATCCAAAAGCTATAACTGTAAGAGAATAATTTTATGTTAAAATAGAGTATAGAGGGCGGTAAGCTCACGATAATCTATAAGTAACTTGCACAGGAGGTACAGTTGGGCAAGCCACCAGCTATGATCCTGCTGCAAAAATAACCAAAGTAGAGATAGTACCAGAGGAACCCTCAAGTATGGATGGGCTTTGCTCTGCTGTCTTCGCTGAAGGAAGATCTGGTGGAGGCAATGGTGGAGAGTACGGTGCGGGGTCGGCATACATTTCTGTCAAGGAGTAATATTAGTGGACTGTGAGACTGAACAAACAGTTAACTGACTCGACGAGATATTAGACTGTCTACAGTCGTCTTCGTCGTTAAACCTCACGACATGACGGTATTTCCACCGAGGAGCAAGGGTCAGGAAGCAGACAAACTGCTCAAACTGATTGGCGTCCAGAACCCGGAACTCAAGATAGACCTCTGGAAGGTCATAAACGCCAAAGAACAAGGGCACGGCCAGGTTTTCACTATTGGGATTAACCCCAAATCGTGGATAGAAATAGCGAACTGACACTGAATAAGGCAACAAAAGTCTTAATGATACGCCGGAGCCTAGCAGGTAAAACGTGGGGTTGCAACCCAAACATACTGCGATGGCTGTACGCCAGTATAGTACAACCTATGGTAACGTACGGGGTGGTAACCTGGTTCCCGAAGGTCACACAAGTCACAACCAGGAATATCCTTGACAAGCTGCAACAGCTAGCATGCGTATGCATCACCGGAGCTATCAGAACATGTCAAACCGCGGTCCTAGAGGTAATTCTAGACCTCACATCCCTACACATAGTGCTGGTGGGGGTGGCCCTTGTGGCATTGTACAGAAAGAACAGGGCGGGGCTGGAAGGGGCGAGACTCCGTACCAGAGAGCTTGGACATCTCTAGCGGGGCTCTCTCCATTCCTAAGTCTACCGAATGATGAAATGGTTATTATATATAATTTAGAAAAAATCTTAAGGCTACCACAATAGAGATGTGCTTAGTAGTTCTTTTCAGTGAACTAGTTTCCGCGAACTATTTCACTTCTGCGAACTAGTTCGGTCAACTAGTTCGTGAACGAACTATTAAGCAAAATCATTCCTTCCCATTCACGCATTCACTCGGTTGCCTCGTTCACCAGAAACCGAATTGACTCGCAGCGCCCTTATCCGCACGTGTCCTTAAGCGTTCTCACAGGCCGCCTAATCGACATCAAGTCTTAATAGTTCGGGCGAACTAGTTCATTTCGAATCCGTGAACTAGTTCTTTTAGTTCAGCTCAAAGAATAGTTCTTTTTAATAGTTCGTTCACGAACTACTCATCTCTACACCACAACTTTATTTGTGGTACCGGAACCGTTTTACGGTATAGGAATAAACGCCTACAAAAAAGAGCTCAAAGATAGAGACAAGAGGCGCAGAGTATCCCTCTGGAAGAATCTCTCTGGTTTGGAAACTACAATAAGCATAGAGCAAAAACTTTGTTAGAACTCAGTAGAAACAGACTACGCATGCTCACATGTTTTCTTACGGGGCATTGTCACCTTGGGGAATATATGACAAGAATAGGTTTAACACAGAATAGCGACTGCATGTTCTGCGGGGTGGAGGATGAATATCCGGAACACCTAACATCTAACTGCACCGCTATCACGGAACTCAAGCCAATTATCTCGACAAATACGTCATAGACGAAGAAACCGTCACAGTTATTGCAGTTTATTAAAGCTGTTAGACTGCATGGAGAGTTCTGAAAGCAGGCGCAATAGATCAATAGATCGCAGTGCAATATCACCCTTAATTAAATATAATCTGGCCTAATCTAGGAGACAGGAATTAAACTTGAATTTGTATTTTATAAAAAAAGATGGTTTACTATAGCATAAAGTACTCCACGTGCAGATTGTGCGTCAATTTCTACGCGCGCTGTATATGAAGCGTTATTTAGTTAGTGCTATTATTATTTAATATTATCTATTAGTACAGTATAGAGGTAGACCTAGAATCGTTAATAAACGTTGTAGATAAGAGTACAAAGCTATAAATAACTGCTTCTCATTAAAAAAGAATATTGAATTAAAAATTTATCATCAAAATAGATAATTCCTGTTATAGAGATACATTTACATGAGTAAAGAGAACGTAATTGTTGGCTACTTATGAAATTAATGATGTTGATACTGTTGACAATAGGGTTCAAAAACTAATTTGTTAAATTATCATCTCTAGAAAATAAGAATTTCGTTTATCGTAAACTACAGATAAGTTTAACATTTAAATGGCGCGAATCGTCTATAGTAAAATTATCACTTTAATTCCAAGATAACAGCAAATCTTAATGTAATTGCACTGTTAATTACTTTTCAAACAAAATTATTTTTTTTATAAACGCTTCATAATGAGTGTAAAATTCCATGTTTCCGTCTTCATAATCATATTAACATTAACTATATGCATACTTTTAGATTCTTACAAAAAAAAATTATCGCTGACATACGTTGTCTTCAAAAAAGAATAATAAGGCAATAAAACTAAATTTGTTTTTATATAAATTGTTTAGCTATCCGTCTTCATAACAACTATTATCAAATATGTGTTTATTTAGATAGTAACAAGATGATACCTATAGCCCCAAATCCTCTTCCTATGAACTCATAATGCTTCATTACATTACATCCATAACAAATTCTTCTTACATGTAAAATGTATCTTTGGCAATTAAAAAGCATGTGCATAGAAAGCAAAAAAAGCTATCAAAAATACAGAAGAATAAGAAAGTAATAACTACTTACCTAAAGTAACTGTACAGGTTTTCTCCTTAGGAGAAAAACTATCGTAAATCGATAGTCTTTGACAACTTATAAAGTCATTAATAAGAATAACAGCTTGCTCCCAATTTTCCTTCAGAGCATAGTGAAGAGCATTTTTGTAGCAATTATCAGTTAATTGGGGATCTCCACCGCAGTATAAGAGAAGTTTCAGGATTTCCACTCGTCCCCATGCAGCAGCAATGTGAACGGGAGTAAGTCCTTCGTCAGAGAGAACGTTAGGATCCCCGCCATTTTGAATTAGAAGCGTTGTTACTTCCATGGCAAATTTTTCAGAATCGTTGCCTATAGTTAAATGCAAACACGATATGCCTTTACCAGGTAAAATGATGTTGGGATCTGCCTTTCTTTCGACTAGCAGTTTTCTTATAGAACTAAAACAGAAAAATATAATTTACGTGAAATACTCTTATTAGTTTTGTTACAATAAAATGTGCGTACTTGTGATATATTTTTTTCTTAATCATTCACATTTTTTACGGTAATACATAAAATTGTATAATATGCATTGTTATATGTAAATGTAACGTTGTAACCATAGGATTAAAATGTTTATTTATAAAAAAACATAACTAATACGTTAATTTTTGGATTCTGTCACATCTGGAATAACTAAATATTTTTCTAGCTAACTAGGGCACTTTAAACGTTATTTTTATTTCTTTTGTTAAAATAGCATTTACACTGTTCATAATGATAACATACAACTATCACGTTACGAAAGAGAAAAAACTTTCATGTAAATTATAGATGATATACATGAATCATACCCTTGACAGTGGGTCATGTAGAAAGACATGGTCATATACAATGTATTCGGAATGAACTGTACAATTTAGTCCTTTCTCTTTTTCCATAATATAAAAATAATAAGATAAACTATACACAGAAAGAACTCCATCTATTATGTACAAATAGTAAGCCTTATGAAGTATGACTTCGCTACGTTCAACTATGTAATTGTATACTTCATTCAAAACACTACAACCATGTCTTGTAGATGGCTTATTGTCTATGGTATAATTTCTACTATCTACACCACGTGTAAAAGTTAATTATCTTTCAAAGTGTGATATTCGTATGTCACTAATATGAACTCAAAATGCGTACGACATTGAATAATTGTTCAGTAGTGTATTACCATCAACCAAGAACAAGCACCGTCAAAATTAAAGAGCGTTCTTAGTCAGAACTAATGATTTGAATAATGTAAAGGGAACAAAACTCACAAGAGAGAGTACATTCCTTATTTGCACTCATCAGCACTAAATTGAGAAGCATTCTTATTTGCAAAATGATTGTAGTACTTATTTAAAATTTATAGAAGTAGTATTGTAAAACCCAAAGATAGAGGGTCAAAGTTAGTTGAAGGAACTGTATTCCACGCCTAAAAATTCAGTTCCATAGCTATAACTTCTATTTTGCATTAAGAAAGTATTAGTAAAAAGCATAGCTACTTATTTATGTTTTCTTGTAAATCGTATTCAATTTTAAAGGATATCACATCAGATATTGCTGTTTCACATTATAAATTTTGAAGTATTTTTCATCCATACACATTTAAAACTCTTTTCTTTAGCTACTTTCCCCCTATATCGAAATATTAACTTGTTGCTGTAGATATTGTTATTGCATAAATGTAAATATAAATTTTATTGATGTTGTTATTCGACCGTGTGTTTGTTAATCAATTAATCTCTGTGGGTTATGGGGTCCTTTTAATAATAAAAATATTTCTTCAATATTTACAATATATACAAATGTAAATATTTTTGAATAAATATCACTTCTGGTTAACCGGAAGTGGGCATCACCTTCGATTTTGTAAATAGCATGCTATAAAATAAATTACAAATTCAGCTTCTACCATAAATTTTACACATATTTCATGTATCATACCCTATACCTAAATACCATTGCTGCTCAGTTATTCGCAATTAAAGAAAAAAAGGGCCAGATACCGATCTGACTTTATAGTGATACTAGCTGGCCCAGCAGACTTCGTTCTGCCTAGAAAAGTATTGATTTAGATATTTAATGTTTTATTGTTACGGATACCACCCTCGTGTCCCGCCCGTCCCGTCCACCCCCCGTGTCCCGCTCGTCCCGTACCACCACCCGTGTCCCGCACACACGACGTACACATAACACACACGTAACACAACGTAACGTAAACATAAACGTCATCTATCATGACGATGGCGTCTTAAAATCACTCCGCATACAGGTTTGTTCCTACAACGTTGGAAACAGGTCGGCGATCGAATAGCACATGCGTAATATAAGAAGTGCGTTCCAACAACTTCGAACTAAAGATCACGTACGGCAGGTCAGACGTTCCAACAAATTTTCTGTGATTTGCCGACAGTTTGCCGGCTATCAGAACGATTTGAAGATTTTTCTCAAATCAACGTAGTACAATTGCAATGCATGCGCCTTGTCATCACAGACTAGGTAGTTGGTAGTCTGTGTTGTCAACCGTTCCAATAAGTACTTTTGAATCGCCTAATCCGAAACTTGTCTGCAACCAAGCATGCGCAGTAGAGCGATACATACACTTATCGCGGACTAGTTGCCAATATTTTGTTGGAACAAACCTAAAATGTAAGTATGGGAAAATAAATTTTCTTGATAATTTTTTTTTCGGGGATATTTCGGGAAATTTTTCTTGTTTGACCGGAGACCAGTCCGAATTGGTGTGAATCATCGAAATCGGTCCAGGCGTTCTTGAGTTACAAGTTATAAGCGTAGTAAATAACGGGTTTCTCTTTTATATACACAGCAACCTCGCTTATCCCCGCGCTCACTTATACCCACCCTCATTCATATCCGCACTATAGCCCTCATTTATATCCGCTCGGCATCCACCACCCGATAGTGTACGTATTCATATGACCCAATCAGCGCGTAGCACGGCCTTTCCTCTCCGCTAACGGGATAAGAGTGGGTACCCCTCATGAGCAGATGTAAGTGAATGTTTACGTTTCCCGACCGCGGATATAAACGAGGTTCCAGTGTATATTGATTACGTCACGTAGGAGTAAAAGAGACGAATGAAATTTTGCATACGCACAGCTGTAGTTACACAACATTTGAATTTCTTCTCTTTAACATTATGCAGGGTGTTTAAAAACTGAATTGCGTATAAATAAGTTTAATCTGCGGAAAGTAGATTTTTTTTCATGGAAAGTTTATTTTATTAGATATTCTGATTCTACAAAAGATTCTCTTTTAATCTGTATTAGGTGTTCCTATACCTAAAGTAGAAGGCGAATAAGTTATAACGATTTAATTAACCTCGATACCTAAAATGGTCAAATATATCAATTTACAGCAAGCTGAGCAAGAGTGCTTAGCTTATTTGTTTTATATACATACAGTCGAATTTTGATCTTGTCCGTTAAGTCATTAACGGCGTAATTAAACACAGACATACGTAAAATATTCATCACCGCCATTTAACGTACATTAGAGAGAAATGTCAACATGACATATAAGTCGATTCATACTAATATTACTCATAACGTAACGGACAAGATCCAAAAATTTGACTGTACATATATACATACTTGCTACTTATTTTGACGTCGGTCATTTTAGTTACTTGTTCTCGCGTATACTGAGAAATAGATCTGCACTAGTACAATAATTAGGGTAAACAATGCGAGAATTTACTTTACAACAACAACAAATTATTGTATTTGTTACAAAAAATATTGTAATCTTAGTACTTTTTTAACAATTTTTATTTTACCGGTAATAACATTGTTTTTGCTACTGTACAATGCATTTTTCTCAGTATATGGTGTTATAACGGATTAGCATTGAGAATAGACCAAATCGTGTAATCATGAATTTATTTATTGTGCAAAGTGAATGTAATCAAATAGTAAAATAAACGTATCGAACGTTTAGTGAAAGATAGTAACATTTACAACCAATGATCAGCAAACATTTAAACAAATTAAAAATAAACCAATATGGTCGTAGAACAATGGTGAAGAACAATATCAGTAAAAAATTTAGATTATCTAAGAATTCTCCTAGATGCTTCCAACAAACGGTATTTGAATAATCAACGTAAAGTAAATTTATATCAAAGGCCTAAATAATTAGTAATAACAAATCAGGTTAAATTAAAATAATAAAAAAGATAATATAAAACATAAGTAGAAAAATTATAAGAACAACAATAATAATAAAATAAATAAATAAGTTATCTTAATGGTTCGACATGGCAACCGTTTCTATTGAGGCATTATATATTCGGAGACGTATTCCTATAATTGTTGCTCTTCAAATAGCATCTGGTGTTATCTACCTAAAGGATCCCTTATTCCCATAATTCAATGGGAAGAATTTACGAAAATACGATTAACAAAATGACAGGTGTCAAAATAAGTGGCAAATAAGTATGTAAAACAAATGAGCTAAGCACCCTTGACATAACTGAGCATTTTAGGTACGGAGGCTAATTAAATCATGATAACTTATTCACCTTTCATTTTAGGTATACGAGTACACCTAATACGTATTAAAAGAGAATCTTTTGTAGAATCAGAATATCTAATAAAATAAAAAATCTACTTTTCGCAGATTGAACTTATTTATAACAAGCTAAGTTTTTAAACGCCCTGTATAATGTTACAGAGAAGAACTTCAAATGTTGTAACTACACAATATCAGCTGAGCATATGCAAAATTTCATTGGTCTCTTTTACTCCTACGTGACGTAATATTATTATAAAGCAAGATCAGTATCTCACTTTTTTCTTTAATTGCGAATGGTATTTAGGTACCTATATGATACATGAAATATGCGTAAAATTTATGGTAAAAACTGAATTTGTAATTTATTCTATAGCATACTATTTACAAAATCAAAGTTTATGCCCACTTTCGGTTAACCGGAAGTGACATTTATTCAAAAATATTTTCACGTAATAGTTCATATTCAACCATATCCAGCTGCAAAATTTTGTTTTAAAATTCCGTTCCGTTTGTATAATACTTTTAATAGGCCATTCGCGCCAATCACCCTGTATATAATATACAGATGAATAGAAAAATAGTAAACTACATATGACCTCAAATTAATATTAATCGAGATATTTCGAGAAAATGTGGACATAATAAAAGTCAGAACAGCAATGTTTTTCCTTCGTTTGTTAAATCTAACAGTAGAAAATAAATGTTAAAAGTAGCTACAAATTGTTTACATAAGGTAAACAGTTGAAGAAAGCAGACGGCTATCGAATTAAATGTTCAAATTTGCGGCCACCAGCCTCAATGCACTTTCGCATTCGCGCAGAAAAATGTCTATGCACACGCAGTAACATGTCTTCAGAAATGTCTGCAATGACTGAACGGGCATGAGGCGAAGACAGTTTGATAAGCGCTTCAAAGGGGAAGACATTACTTAATACACAAACTGTACATAAAGTTGTAGCATTAATTCATTTAGCCATAAACCTAAGAATAAGTCGCAAACGAAATATAAAAAGAGATCTAATCTATACACAAAGGATAGCATATAACATATAACCACTGCTATTGTCATTTTAATTGAATTACTGTAATTGATATTTCTTAAAAAGGAAGAACATGATAAATGTAGTTAGATTTATTGTTTCATATAGAAATACATACATGTCAAATGGACAAACGCAAGCTAAATGTTTAATTATACCTAATCCTTCGTGAATAGTGCGTGTATTGCAGTGGGTCTATTTTGTCGAAAATTCAATGATATAGTCATTATATAGATATACGAAATAATAAACGATTAAAATCACACGATATTAGGAGGAATAAATTCTTCTTTTGAAGTAGAATACAATACCTGTTGAACTTTGTCGTTAAGCCAACAGTTCGTACTTTATTCCTGACTAAAGTTCGAGCAATAAACTATTTTCAATTTTCTGTGCAGAGTTATAAGTTGCTGAAAACAAGTTAATTACTTATGTAAATATAGAGCCAAGATTAAGCCTTCTGATAATAAATGTCTGCAGTTGCATATGCATATAAGTTAATTAAATCTTAAATCTCAAAAAAAAACTAAACCTAGGTACAGGGAATATTAATAAAAGCCCCTTTAAAATAACGTTTAGATTTCGAAAATGCAAAAAACTATATCATTCCACTTGAAATAAAAAAGTTGAAAATTTCCAGTACTTCTATACAGCACATCTTGAAAATATTTTTAATTAATAAATTTAATTACCCTATATGCATATGCAACATTGCACAAATTTATTATTATTAGAAGGCCCAATCTTTCTAATGGCCGTCCTCAATCAATCATTCTGTATATAGTCACTTAGTTTAACCACATGTAGGTACAACTCTCTACAATAGGATATAGGTCCTTAAAATAAATTATAAACAAAAGCAGATCTAGAATTAATTTAATAATAATATTTGGTAAAGAAAAAAGAGAAAGTCAAGCAAAATATCAGTGTATATATATAACTATGTAAAACTAAAGGTTCTGATCGAACGAACAAGAAGTGTTTATCCGAACCTGAATGAACAGACACTGTGAACTCATAGGAAAGGTTTTCAGATGGCGATAGATAAGACTCACCTTCCCTAATGATATTATTTGTTTTTACATATCCATTGTTTCTCTGATTTTCCGCTGTAATAACCACGTTTAGTAGCAATAACCTCAGCATTGCATGGATTAGAATATTGGAGCAAGTCGTCAGACAATGATGACTACCGCAGAAGTAGAAGTAGGTTGATCCAAACGGTAATCTATCGATTAGTTTCTCAGATATGCATTTAACTGTAGGAATAAGCGATTTTATAAGTATATTTAGATGATAATGTTTCAAATACCTCCATGGATGATGGAAAAATATTCGCTTTATACAGGAAACGTGAACATTACCATGCTTTGTTTTAGAAAAAACCTACCAATGTGTTCTGTAATGCATAGATATAGAGAAGATATGCTACATCTTAGCAGTTTTAGAAAGCTGCATACTAATATGAATGAAACAGATGTAAGTACATATTTGTCAACAACTTTCGTTTGCTTATTAGTTTTCAAACCGTTACTACAAAGTGAAAATGCCACGCGATATAAGAAAATTACTAAGTTCGGAAATCTTGAGGCTCCGACAAGTAGCACAATACATTAAAGAACTAATAGTTGCCGATTTTTCTGCCGGATAGATGTGGGAATTTGCGTATAAATACGAAGATCTATCATCTATGTACATACATATGTGTGTACATTTTCATTAAACAAAATGTTCTAAGCTACCACCAAAGTGATGGATTACTAAGCACACGCTACTAGGATCCATTCAGATTATTGCATCCATAATATCTGGCTTTTGTCGTTTTTAAACTACCTGCTCGAAATTTGTTAAAAATAAAGTCTGATAAAATTATCTTACTTAATTTAATTTATATACAGTGAAATCTCTCTTGGCCGGACAACTTCGGGACCAACAATTTTGTCCGTTCAAGAGAGTTGTCCGCTCAATAGAAAACGACAGCTAAAATTGAAGCTCTTAGTTTTAAAAAAACTAAAATGGCATTTAGTCATGGAAAATAAGATTTACTTCATTATTAGTAGATACCTACATGTATCTTGCGGCTACTGATACATAAATAATATATTTATATGAAATAAATAAGAATAAATAAGAATAACAAATAAAACTAAATATGCAGGTATCTGTATATGTACAAAATATGTAAATAGGTGTGCAGATTTACAAAATTTTTTACCCAAAAGTTTTCAACTGAAAGTCAACGTCATAAATTAACAGTTGCAGCTTTGCCTGATATTGCCTTAAAACTAATATTATGACGAATTCCAGCCAACCAATGCAAGCCTGGAATCTACTGTAGCCTAATTTTTCTGCAATTTCTTTCGTTTTTGATCTTAGCAGTGTCCTCGATATAGGAATTCCTTTATTTCGCGCTTTCAAAAACCACTCATAACATAATTTATCCATATTGAAACATTACGTCTTCAATAATGTTCGTTTCTGGTTAACATTCACGTTTGAACTCCACTATAATATTAAATCGTTCTTTTTTAAATAATCTCAGATGCTTGAGTTTTTCCCATATCAAATCGTTTTGCCAAATCACGAACACTAAGTTTTTCTTAATTACAAACATTAATGACGTTCACTTTTTGATTAAGTGTTAAGATATTTCGTCGTTTATTTGACATTCTTGATATAAACCGCGCACAACAATTTCGCTTGTGAATATACTGATAAGACTACTATATTGATGAATAGCAAAGCAGTGAACGTACAACTGTAGGGGAAAACCCAGCAGATGGATAATTGCTACGCAGCAAATATCGGCGATGATGTCACCCTGTCCGTATGGCAGAGTTTTGTTCCATAAAGTAGTGTCCGCGTCCGTTCAAGAGAGTGTCCGGCCAATAGAGTTTAAATTGTTAATAAATATTATAGGAAGTTCAAGGGACCAAAAAAATTGTCCGTCCAAGGGAAGCGTCCGTTCATCGGAGATGTCCGTTAACAGAGATTTCACTGTATATGTCTAATTCAATTCGACCGAACCGAATTTAATTAAAATGTCAATAATTAAGTACAGAACTTTACTCATAATAAATTTATTTCTGTTCTCAGTTTAAATATATGTATTCCTTTTCAGGAATGTGACTATCTATATTTTATGTAATCCCATCATTATATAGCTTTATAGGTCATTTCTACGAGTGACTCTACTACAATCATTACTTGTCGCTCTTTAACTTTCATTCATAAACAAGTTCGTATTGACCAATCTATTCTAGATGCGATTATATATTACAATGTCAAAAACAATCAACACCACAAATACACTTTAGATAATCATATCGCTTTTCAATTATATTCAATTTATGGATTGTAAAGAAAAAGTAGAAAGTAAAACAATGGACGTATTGTAATTTAACAATTCCAAGAAATTCTTAATTATCTACTTAAAAATGAAATAAACCAAGACAAATCTAATTTGGCTTCGTGTAATATTAAATACCCTAACGTTTCGCAATCTAGTAATTATATTATAAAATGCTCTTGTTATTGTAATGAATTATTATTTGCTGTTATCTGTATTTTTCGGTAGTACTAAAATAAACACCACAGCCACAGGCAACTTAATTTCACCAGAAAAAATAAATAATACACCGCTAATAGTTAATAGGAACAGGTAAGTACCTATCCGTAACGATAACTATGTATAGTCATCTTGTAAACAGGAACTGAATCGCCAACGTTTATTGTCTTGAGAAGTATTTAAAAAATGGTATCATTGGATGTGTTTTTCACTATATACATCTATATATCCAGCGTGTATATAAAGTATAAAATACATTATTCTGTATTTTGTTTAAGTTATGATGTCCGCTATAACGTCCTCTATACTTATATTTTTTTAAATAAAATCCCCTATATTCCTATTTGTTAATTTCTGGATTCTATTTAAAGTGCCGAATTCGAAAATGTATAACATGTGGGACCTAACGTTGATAGTTTGGAAGATACAGTCACCGCAACCGGTTTCGGATAGTCAGTTCTGGTTCTAGAACCGGTTTAGAGTAGATTCTGGTATAGTTCTACGGTTCTACAACCGATCCTGGGTATCTGACTCTAGAACTGGATTACCCGGAACCCGCTAAACAGGTATCAGGTGTCTTGAAAAGCCGATTCTCGACAGCCCTAATTACAAGTGCTCCAAAACAAATGTTGGGCTTATAGCTAATACATATTTACAGTAGCTGATGCATATATATGTGTAGGCGTTTAAACTAATTCCACAAAAATATGCTCTTGGATATACATTTTATGCATTAAATGACGAATGTAAACAACACTTAAGGGTAATACTGCTTTCTAGATAATACGTTCGAAATTTTATTTAAAAAGATATAATTTCCAAATTTGATAAAATATTTCATCTTATGAATTGAATAAGTAATAATTTATAAAATTATTTGAAAAAGTATATCACCAGTATTTATACTAATAATTGTTCTGAATAATAATGAAAAATTTAAAAATATCAAATTTTAACTATCTGAGCTGGCATTATAAATAATTCTACAATTATTTATACTTTTCAAAATAGATTTAAATAAGGAAATTCCATTTAACATTAGTCAAATTCAGTGATATATAACGAGCCAAAGTTTTATTTCTTTTCATTAATAAAAGGAAGATATTTGTGAAAAAAAGAAATAAATAGAGTTTTAATAAAATCTTTATAAAATTTTCTATAACGTCAGCGAAAACAATTAAAATTTTTTCGCACGTCCACTTTGAAAAACTGTCAATTTATATCTCTTTCATAACTTTGACTCACTAGTCTAAAAATAGATAAAAGTGGGGAACAGCAGTAAAAGTGAATTTAATATTTTTTAGATAAACGTTGGAAATTTTACTTTGAAACTAAAAGTTATAATATTTTAAAATTTGAAAAATAATATAATTCTGCCTTATGAATACAACGAGTAATAAGTTTATAAAATTATTTGAAAATTTATATAACCAGTATTAAAAGACAAGAATTATTTTGTTTTTTCATAGCTGGTAAGAATAATGAAAATATTCTCAACAGTTAAAACAAAAAATATCAATTGAGCTGGTACAAAAATACTCCTAAATTAGCAATTATTTTCCACTGCTTTAAAAGTATATTTAAAATAAGTTTGAAATTCTGAATTAACTGAAATCAACTAAAAATAAAAACAAACCAATGTCAAATTCAGTGATTGTTTTTCAAAAGACAAAGATGTTTTCGTTTTGTTTAAATAGAAGAAAAAGAAATAAATATCAAGTTGGTTTATGAAGCTACTATAATCAAGTTTTTAAATCGTTTTTCTATAACTAGTACATTAGGTACTATAATCTAATTAAAATTAATAAATTTTATAACGTTATACACAAAACCTGTCAATGTTATATACGTATAATACATGACTGTGACACACTGTTTCAAAAAATAGTAAAATGGGGAACAGTGTGAAAAGTGAATTTAATAATTTTGATAAATGTGAAATTATCACTTTGAAACTAAAGAGATGTAAATAATATGTAATTAAAATTATCAAAATCCAAATAAGATGTGAATGTAATATGTAAGCATGAAAGAAATTTCTAAAAAATATAAGTTTTTGGATATTTTTTTAACTAAAAAGAAAAGTTACAATATTATTTCTAAAGTTTTTTAAACAGTATAGCTTAGTAGTGATAAATCAAAAATGCATAGCAGTTATTTTTATGCACAACCTACCTAATATCGTGATCTTCGATAGCATCATACAACAATGAGGCTAAATAAACTTCAGTTTGTGTTCTTCCTCGGTAAATATTCATGATCACTTCAAAAGTTATCTATCACATAAAGCACAAGTCAAACACAACTTCTTTCACCATTCATCAACTTTCATCAACTAAAGAATAGTAAACAAACCAACGTAAGATAGGTTAGGTCTCCGGAATCGAAATCTAGTTTTTGCAAAAAACACAACGCAAGATACGTAATCGGTCCACGTAAATTTACGCCTACAAGCTACGTTCAAAATTAAATGAACATGATCAATTCTTTTCTTTTGGAAAAGGCTACAACTGTATGAAAATATGTACATGTAACGGAATTCGTTTTTCTAAACTAGTACATTACTAGATATAGACTGTTATCAATCAACTAAATTGGATGTCGTTATACACAATTTATATTTATGTATGTACATGTATATTATCAATACTATCGGTATGTACAGTCTGTTTCAAATTAAAGCGAATCGAGGATATTGTGTGCAGAAAGACCGGTTCGCGGTGCTGTATTGTGGGTGATCTATACTTTTTCATACATAGTGATGCGTAGACAGCCACGTTTTTTGGCGTCTAACGGAATTCACGATGACCAATCTCAATTGGAACATTTGCTAAATTAGTTTTCAGAATTATTTTAAATGCAAGAATATGTAATTGTCGTCATTTATAATGAATCAAAACATCGTTATCGATAGAATCTGGAAAGATATTGTAAAATATATCGTGTAACTTGCACACGTAATTGAAAGTAAACTTGAAAACAGATGAGATACGATTTCCTCGTTAATAAAAGTAGAAAAAGTGGTTTTCGGTCTCGTATATATTATTTAAAATTAGACATATAAATAAATTTCATATGTATAATTTATTATAAAGTTTGTATTAACATAGCGAAAATAAATTAATAGAAGGGTAATTATTGTTCTTGGATTATAAATTTTACTATCATACTCGTTCAATAATACATATGGTATAGGTAATAATATTACCTATACCAAGATTATATTATAATCTTGTCCGATGGAAAACGTGTGTTATTATTTATTATTATTAAAATTAAACATATCGTGTAGGTATATGCTAAGAGATAGTGGTCTCCTGGAGTAGCTTGCTTAAAGGCGGAATTATATTGTATTAGAAAAACAGCATGCAGATATTTGAATTGGGAATCGACGACACGTCATCGTTTAAAATCTCGAGCACCTAAATAGTGGCTTCTTTCTGATTACGCACAAAAGAATGCTTGCGTAGCATTTTCATATTATATAGAAATGCTATTATTTTAAAATGGTGTTGAGAATTGCTATCTTTAATAATCAAATTTGTCGTTTGATGTCTTTGTATATTGACTAAATAATGAGATGAAGCGTTCTTTAAAAATAATACTTGGAGATAAGCTCCATACAAAAATGTTTATGGAATTATATATTATGTTAAACAAGAATAACTGTTTTTGTATTTATAACTCCGGATCATGCAATTATATAAGTGTATGTGTGCAGTTCTATTCGTTTTTAATTTCAGAGAAAATGATAAATAATAGATATCGAATGTATCTATTCGGCTACTCTCAGGATTTATTTCGCATTAATGGTAAATAATAAGCAATTATGTGTCACACATGATAAAGATACTCTCCATTCTTGTGACACAATATACCTTTGTTTACCACAAACAATTTGATTATTGATTATTACTATATAATTATTTAATTACCTGAATGTTAGATGCCAAAAATTGCAATGAATAATCAAATTGTTTGTGGTAAACAAAGGTATATTGTGTCACAAGAGTGGAGAGTATCTTTATCATGTGTGACACAATTGCTTTTTGTTTACCATTAATGCGAAATAAATACTGAGAGTAGCCCAATAGATACATTCGAGATCTATTATTTATAATTTGCTCTGAAATTAAAAGCGAATAGAACTGCACACATACACTTACCTATATAATTGCATGATCCGGCATTTTAAATACAAAAACAGTTATTCTTGTTTAACATAATATATATTTCCATAAACATTTTTGTATGGAGCTTATCTCCAAGTATTATTTTTAAAGAACGCTTCATCTTATTATTTAGTCAATATACAAAGACATCAAACGACAAATTTGACTATTAAAGATAGCAATTCTCAACACCATTTTAAAATAATAGCATTTCTATATAATATGAAAATGCTACGGAAGCATTCTTTTGTGCGTAACCAGAAAGAAGCGACTATTTAGGTGTTCGAGATTTTAAACGATGACGTGTCGTCGATTCCCAATTCAAATATCCGCATGCTGTTTTTCTAATACAATATCATTTCGCCTTTAAGCAAGCTACTCCAGCAGACCACTATCTCTTAGCAGAGTCCTACACGATATATTTAATTTTAATAATAATAAATAATAACACACGTTTTCCATCGGAGAAGCTCTATAATGCTCTCTTCGATCGTTTCGATAATCAAATGTATTACGAATCAACGGTATTACGCTTAGTATTAGTATTTGAAATTATAATAATGAGACTACAGCCAAGATTATATTACATACATATTACCATATGTATTATTGAACGAGTATGATAGTAGTTGTCATTTTACCGGTGCGGCGTCTTTACTTCCTGGAGTTTTCAAGTTCCAGGCTTATTAATGCTTAAACAAAATTTATAATCCAAGAACAATAATTAACCCTTCTATTAATTTATTTTCGCTATGTTAATACAAACTTTATAATAAATTATACATATGAAATTTATTTATATTATATTTTAAATAATATATACGAGACCGAAAACCACTTTTTCTACTTTTATTAACGAGGAACGTATCTAGTTTTCAAGTTTACTTTCAATTACGTGGCGTTACACGATATATTTTACAATACTTTGTGTTCTATCGATAACGATGTTTTGATTCATTATAAATGACGACAATTACATATATTGCATTTAAAATAATAAAAACCAATATAGCAAAAGTATAAATTGAGATATTACGTGAATGTTAGACGCCAAAAAACGTGAACTACGCATCACTATGTATGAAAAAGTATAGATCACCCACAATACAGCACCGCGAACTGGGTAACTGCACACAATATCCTCGATTCGCATTTAATTTGAAACAGACTGTACCATCTATCCCAAAATAAATGTCATACGGATACAGTGTACAGGCAGCCCAGGCTGCCTTTATACTCTGTATCCGTATGACATTTATTTTGGGATAGATGGTACATACATCATTGGCTAGTAAATTAGAACCACTTACATGTCTACGATGTAAAGTGTTGAAAAAAATCTATAGGTGTAGCAAGAAATACGTAAAAATACTTAGTAATATTCAATTATTATATTATTATGTATATACATTTTTTTTTCAGGGATACAAAATCAAATTTTTGCGGCGAAAGTTGAATTAAATTTATATTATTCACAAAAAAATGCAGTTTTTTTATAAGTTACTTAGTAGCACTAGTGTATTCTGAGTAATCTACACAATGCTTTTTGACTTCTAACTTTAGTTTAATACTTAATTTCCGCTGTTAATATACTAGATTTTATATTAAACGGTAATAAATATATAATTATCGTAATTTATAGTGATCATGAAAAAAAGGGTTTTCAAAGTAAAAGAAAATAATTTGTATAAATCAGTCACAATACCAATAAAACCAAGTAGGTAGACAATATTCGTCTTTCACTATTGAATACTAATCTTCAAATATATCTCTTAATTATTTTTCAAATGAAACAAAACATTATAACATAGCATTGATATACAGAGTATCTTGCATGTACTTACACCTCTGCAATTATATTAGATATCTCACGATATAGGTATTGTGATTATAACAGCTATTGAAAATTTTCGAAAATTACGAGCAGGTGCAAGTGATAATGCATGTGCATAATAGTAGATGAATTTTCTTAGATTTAGTGACAGTTATTAATTGCTCATGTCGTGTATTATGTAAACAAATGTAAATATGTTTCATCACTTACGTCAAAATCAAAACAACATGAACTACATTTCTTATATACTAAACATATCACATCACAAATTTGCGCAAAAGACGTGTTGATGATATTTTTCAGGAATAAGGTGAGAATTATCCTTATAACAGCAAACATTATTGTCCTAAATATTTTGCTTGTAAATTTTCGTTCGTGTAACAAAAATATTAAAAAAATTGAATCAATGTTTGCTATATAAATAAATTATTCCTTAATCAAAAAAGGTACTGCATTTTTACAAACCAGATCTTTCAATTTTTAAATTAGAATTTATCATTTTGCTTTCTAATAAACATGTCTTCTGAAATAATTACCGACATTCGATGGTCGAGTGGTTAAGACAGCTAACTACTAATAATGAGAGATGAACAAGCAAGTGTCAGCGCGCTTGAAGCAGAAATGCTGTGATTCTTCGTGCATCCTTGTACATGTCAGAAATCACATTTCGCAGTTGAGATATAATTATAATTAATAAGGTGATGTATGTAAGTCTTGAAAGCCTGCAAGGATTATATCAATAAATGTTTGTGAACAATAGTCTTAAAAGTATCCTCACACCACAACTTTGATTAATTAATCAATAAATACAGTTTGTGAAACCGAATGAATAAAAAAATACAAAAAATTTTTATAAACAATATATTTTTGCATATAAATCATAAATATAAATAATAAATTACATATAAAACTATTATACTGACGATAAGTTGAAGTCAGGCTTATTTTTACTATACCAACGATTAAAATCTAGTCGATACAAAAGCTGTAATAAATCTGGTCCAGATACTTTTTGATGAATATTATAAAGAATACGTAGTAACATTTCCGTTAAATTATCCGCACGTTTCTCTAACTCATTCAACTCCCGTACTTCCAATTCATTTAATTCAGCATTCCACGTTGTAGCAATTAAACAAAATTCGTTACAAACTTCAAGAAGTAATAATATTATATTATATATCTGAAAATATTGATTTTAGATTAAAAAATAGTAGTAAGAAAATAGCATAAAGTAATAACTTACAGTATTTTTAGTGTTAAAGTTTAGAGATGGTACTTGATATAAACTATGGTTATGATCATGATGCGTAGTCTGAAATTAACACATACAAGATCAAGTATAAAATGATAATAAATAATATCTACCTCGTCTACACACATCACAAATGTCTTACTCAATAATTTACTCATAAATTTGGAGTGAAGCCTAATTATATCTTCAAATTCATTCGCATTCTTTACCGCTTCTTTAAGGACTGAAAATTCTGCCTCAATAACATCCACCTGCAGGTAATACTGCAAATTATTTACGAGATAGACTAAGCTATGCCGTAATGTCCACACACGACGATCACTGAAAATAATGAGTACTTAATACAATTTCCAATAGAATATCTTAAACTATTTTAAACACACTACACATAAAGTTTTTTTTTCTGTGTTATTTTTCAAGTGAAGTAGTTAATTTTAGTAAAGACTATAAAGAAATGTTTATATTTCTATTATTATAATTAGTGTAAGCAACTGTAATTATATATGAAAAATAATATAGGTATATTAATTGTATTTGTTGTTGAAATTTGAGATTATGAGGATATTTGCGGTCCAACCTAATTAATTTTGCGCCGAAGCTTCTTCTCGAATTCACTAAGTATCTGCAAATTGTTGACGTACACTTTACTCTCAATCCAACTTCACAAAAATGTAATATTTATAATAAAATTATTATATTTTCCTTAAACTTATAAACTTGATAAAGTTTTATCCAACACCATTAAATTATCAGGCCATAATAATCAGTGTGTTTTGAGTTTTAAAATCATAAGTCACGTATGTTATAAATCATGTCACTCATTACAAAAACATCGTTCAACGTGGTTGAACCCTGAAATTTGTCAAATAAAAATGAAATTCTAGAGGTGTTGGATAAAATAATGTATGAAACTTGGGTGCTATAGGTCACAAGACACTCACAAAAACAAAGCCACTCGCACTTCGTGCTCGTGGCTTCTCTGTTTTTGCTCATGACTTATTTTCCTTATAACACCCTTCTTCCATAAATTACTATTTTTTATAGATTATGAAAATTATCACCTTATTCTTTATTTATTCTCATAACAAGCACTAAAATATTATCATGAGAGATAATCTAGTCTTTCTAGCCGAAAACAGAGAGCTATACACTAATATCTCAAAAAAAACAGCCACAATATTCCTTTACTTTGCCAGTTACAAAATATTGTACTTACATTTTATTTTTGTAAGACATATGTAATTGCCACAACTTATTTAATTCTATTTGGGTCCTCGTAATGGTTAATAAAAATTGGAATAATTTATTGTACAATTCAAGAGCTTTCGGATGAAATATAATATGTAATGGCCAAACTATATCAAAGTTTAATTTCAAGCTGGTCCAAGGGTTGGTATCTGAAAAAAGTTTACATTAGTACGACGACCATTATGTCTTCACATTTAAGACTGACTTGCTTCAGATGTTTTTATTAATGCTAACTCAAACTTTTGATAGCTTTTGTCATTTTCCCCATACATCTTAGTTGCTGTTTCCGTAAAAATTAAATTTAAATTCTTTAAAATATAATTATTTGGTGCCTCTTTTAAATGATTTCCGGCGGTTAGAATAAATTGCTGAAATAATTCACCTCTTCCTAATGCATAGTAATCCCTTACATGTTGTAAGTGCTTCAATATTTTAGCTTCATTTACCATAATAGTCCACAAATACTATAAATCGTTAGCGTAATACAACTGTTACATGATGTCATAAAAAGAATAAATTACTTGTGTGATCCTTAGGCGACATTCCTCAATTGTTTTATCAAAATTTGCTAAGTTGAAAGGATAATTTTCAAGTCTTTGTATTTTCTGGTAATATTCTACATCCTTTCCATTCCAAATGTCTCTTCTGTATTTCAGTTGGTAGCTCACGTCTTCGGTCTTCTTGGGATCATTGCGAACAATCCACACGATCCTTCCCAAAAAAAGAATTGTTTCAGCTGTTTCTCTGCTAATCATCGATGGTAAGAGCTCAGTATTGATGAAAAATTTTCGAATGGGACACGGGAACGATTTCATTTTTCTCTATAATATTTTGATGATTTGAAACGATAGTGAAATCTTTGATGTAAATAATAACATTTTCAATCAAATCTGAACAAAATATGAGTCAACAAATATTTACAAATTAGAAAATGCAATAGGTTAACGTCATAGGGTTTAAAATATATGTATAATCTAATTTTAAATCAATCGTTTATCATGAAATTTGAAACGTTTGTTGTTGTTTTGTAACGTTTCGCATGTCAAGTGATCTGGACACTCATTTAGACTACGATAGAGATATTTAGCTTCGTATCCCATCGTAGTCTATTAAATGAGTGAATTTCTAAACTCATTTCACATGCAAACAAAAGGCACCTATTACTTTACATCTAGATATACTTACAAATGTCCATGCGGCTTCTGCTTTGCTAAAAGTTACTCCGTCTGTCAACTGCTCTTGGTATAGGAAATTTTCGTCTGGGCAATGGCCATCACAAATGAAAAATTCATTGTGGACGTCAACAATTTCGCCATAAATAATCCAATTACATAAGTGCCGATAAAATATTGTATTTACACATTTTATTATCCTAAAACATGTATACATATAGTATATATTGCTTCACTACATATTTGAAAACAGTGTGTGGAGGTACATGTAATTTGTCGAAAAAAATCAGTAGTAGCATTGCAGTATTATCAAAATACATTTCCGAAATGTCCCGTACCAAACAAGAAATACTTTTCCCGTTTATAATAATGTAACGTTTACGGGGTTTAAATAAATATTCAGGCGATATTTAGTAACAACAACGATTTATTTCTAATAATAATAATAACGTAGTAACAAATAAACAATAACGATTGACTAACAAAAGATTATTTATGTCCGCGCACTATTTACTTTTACAATATTTATTTACAATGGTCGAAGTTCGGTAACACAAATACTTTTCCCGAACCTTCTATTTATAATAATATCTTCTATGTTTGATATGTTTGATTTTTCGAGAAATATTTTTAAATAAACTAGCGTGCTTACTTTTACTTTAGTGGCTCAAACCTTACTCTCTCTATCCTTCTTAAATGCGGATTCATTACTGCGCAATTTTTTGTATAAACGCAAAAAGTATTGCTTATTTGGTATACACCAAAGGCATATACAAACTTGTATGCAATTGTGGGAAAAGTTATATCGGACAGACAGGAAAGAGTATCCAGTGTAGAATTAAGAAACTCCGACGGAATACCCAACGTGGACATACTGTAAGGTCTGCAGTAGCTGAACACTTATTTCAAAACGAGGACCATCGCATAAATTACAGCAACATTAAAAAAGTCTTAGCGACAACTACACAGTCCCATCAGAGATTAATACGACAATCGCTGGAAATTATGAAAAATCCAAGTAACTTCAACCGAGAAAAACAAACTGAGCAACAACTAACTAACAACTATACAAGAACGTCGACATAACCACAGGACCGAAACAGATGCAGCTCATCGAACTGTAACAGCCACGAATCGGCAAAGCAAAGAAAAACTAAGATATATAATGAGGAGCAGAAGACAACCACATCACTCTTTAGAAATCTTCTAACGAAACTGACAGCATGATCAAAAGGTAAACTGTGAATTTATCTATGCAACAACATTCGGAAGACTCGAAAGCGGAAAATGACAGTCGTGAAAACCTACGCTCAAGTTCTAGAAAAACATATGATTATTTATTTCACAAAATTCAGTTTGCGTACGGCCGAAGAATACTTAACTAACTAAATAACTTGAATTGCAAATTAGTGCGCGGTCGTGCCGTATATAAATATGCCACGATCGGTAAGCTCACTTAACCGTCCAATGGTGGTGCGTACATTTTTTTCGTCGTTTAAATTAAATGCAAAATTTCCATGCGTAACTCGCTGGCATGTGCAACAAATTTACCAAGTTTAGTAATAATCTTTTGTTCAAAATATTGTTTTCATTAAGAATATCTATGAATATACAGAGCGTTCCATTTAGAAAAAGTGTTCTTTTTCCACAATCACTCCCAAAATAGAAAATATCACCGACTTGCTAATTTAACCAACTTCATAGCTTTAATAATAACAAAGTTAGCAATGGTGAATACTTAACTTTAGACATTGTGTATTATTACAGTTTGTAATAAGGGGTATTGGTTTCATATATTACATGTGTTAACTTTATTCACAATCACTCATATACAGTCATGTACGTTAAAATAGCAGTGTGTTACATGAAAATATCATAATCAAATTGGGCGTGTTCACTTACCACATCTGTAAGTAACGATGAGTGAGGTATCGCATTGAGAGTCCATCACGCCAATGGTACAATACTTACAGTGTAGGTATTCAGTACACTACTTCACTATTCAGTACCTACCGCTGACTTATCAATGTTTCTACAACATGACCATTAGTATGGGGCAATATATTAAGGAACGATTAATGCAACATTGTTTTGTTTGGCACTCATGGATCTAAGCAACATGTCAGTATATCCCAACTACCAGAGTAAGTAAGTACCTACTCACAAAAAAGAAGAGATTACATATGGCGGCCGTATTTCTTGGGATGGTGTTGGACAAGTAGTCAAAATTGACGGCATTTTGGATGTTGACAGCTGTATTACTATAGACGTTTTGGAAAATTGTACCGGTAAATATCTACCAGTAATCAGCTGACTTTATGGCGAATTTATTCGCTTAATCGTAGTAAATTCATTTATTCTTAACATCTTTCCAAGTTGGTAATGTTGAGATGAAGTTGAGAATAAACGTTTTCTAAACTAATTTACTACGGTTAAAAGAATATTTCTAAAACACAAACACATTTAGCAAAGCTAAAAAATAGATTATGAACAATAATTTCACTTTATTGATCTGATCTGCACTATCCCTAAACCTAAACTCAATTGAGCACTTATAAGCAAATATAAAAAAGACTATTTCAGTAGCTGAACCACAGAATACAAATCAGTTGTGGGAATCGTGTCGAGATGCACAGAAGTCCATTCCATTCAGTAGTGGAGCCTATGTCGCGACGTTATAGTCATTATTAAGGATAAATACCAAAGAACAAAATGTTAGTAAATGTAATGTTAGTAAAAAGAATAAGAATTGAAGTAAAAATTAGTTATGGCTGATCTCACCGACACTACTTAAATCGTACAAAATATAAATAAATCCTTAGTTTAAGCAGTACTTATTTTCCTGTTTAGATGCACCATCTACTTTAAGTCACATCTTAGACTTAAATGATTCACAGAGGTCAGGTATAAATTTTCGTGGTTGTGAACGTGCTAAATCTGTGGTTGTCATAGCAACCAGTACACAGCATACTAAAAAAATTATTTGAATTGATATTGTGAACATCTGTTCGAACCGCCAAGGTCATACCAATGGCACTGACCGTCAAGGTTTAAAATTGGACTAGTTCAGCCCTCTATATTTTAGACCGATAGATTAGCTTATATCTATCACGTTAGATGTAACCCTTGTAAAATAAAATTTGTTTGATATTTTAAAATGATGTTGCGTGAGAAAGTAACTAAATAGTATTTCATTTTGTAATTCACAGTGAAATAACTGAGAATTTTGTGGTTTTTGGTTGAAGTACCACCTTAAAATGCGTACGAAGTTGAATAATTTCTAGTGGGAATACGCTGGTCAAAATATGCAGAAACAATAAATGAGTTTAATTCATTTTATTTCGACATTAGATGTGTAAATTAAAAACCACTGATGATAGTGATACTTAACGTTTTAAGCACTACTTATGCCCGTTTGTACAGTTTTGTAATAAAGCTTCGCTTAACTTGAGGGCCGCTTAACTACACAGAAGAATATCGCACTATTGTTACACCCTGTATATGGTATATTCTTCTGGGGAAACCAAAATCAATTACGTCCAAAACTTCCAAATCTTCTCCAAACAAAGCATCGTCCTTATCTTCGTCGAAAAATATCATATTTGCAATAACGCACGATTTTTAAATTAACAGTTAAAAGTTAAAAAAAAGTCTAAAGTTGACCGTTTTCGAGAAAAATCAACTTTTATGTTGAAAAACATGGTAAATTTTTTGAAATAAAAGTTTTATTTTACTAAAACACTAGAACAAGTAAGAAAAGCAAACGTTAACAACATAAAAGTTGATTTTTCTCGAAAACGGTCAACTTTAGAACTTATGACCAACAGTATCTTTTTTGTGTAGAAAACATTGGCGGTTCAAATGGGCGTCTCAAAACCGTACTTTTTCGAGTGGCGTAAAAGTTGGGAAGAAAAACAACCACTACCTCTTCAAAATCTTCACCATTTATAACTTAAAAAAATTTCTCGCACACGACTTAGCTTATTATAAGTAGAAAATGGTTACAAAAACTGTTTTCTTTACGATAAACCGTTCCGGAGACATTTCCAAAAAACGATTTTTTTAAATTAAATTTCAACACCCTGTATTTCGAAAATGGTGCATTTTAGAAAGTTGATAGAAACTTTTTTTTCAAATTTTTGGACAAGCTATCACATCCTAAAGTCCTGCGCATATATTATGAAACACCCACATTTATGTTGTGCAATCAAATGAAAGAACTTTCAGTTTTTAATGCGTACTTTTTATGTACTGAAATACGGAATGTAAAAACGTATAAGTAAAGCGAGAATTTGGAAAAGCCGTTAATAGTTAATAGTGCTATATTGCATATGATGCTGTCAACACGTAAAAAAAAACAATGTAACGTTTACTCAATATTTGTTAACCATGAACGAAATTGAAATGATTTTGGTTACATTGCAAGCAAACAGGCACAGCATCTACATGAAATGAAGAAAATTGGCGAACATGCTTCGTTCAGGGAGATGGCAATCCTCTTCGTGATAATATATTCTTGCTATAATGGTCATTCTATACAAGAAATCATTGACACCGGAAGTAATCTAAACTTGTTAAAAGCCAGGAGTTAGCTGCAGATGGGAGCGCCAACGTTTGATAATCCTTTGGTTTGGTAAAAGGATTAAGAAATGCGCCAATAAAAACAGAGAAATTCGCGTCCGTAGGAAAACTCAGTGACCCATTCTTAAAGCCGACATCCAAATTGTGCCAGACGAGATGTTTCTAATTATGTAATATAGAAAACCATCTAGACGTAGCTAAACCAGGGCATGAGAAGCGAATTAGCGAAATTATAACTAATTATAAACCAAAACGTCCTAAAGAAACGAAGATATGCACAAAAACTATCCCTGAAGTACACCCATTTTTGGCACATGTAACTACTCTTTTGGGTTTCGTTTTTTAGGGTTTAGGCGTTAGGTTTAGATAGAATGGTTGAGTGGAAGAGCAGATGTCAACTGTTAGTGACGCATCTGAACTCCGCCACTTTTCACTTCATTATTAATATTAATATAAAACACTTTTGATTTTTTTTGTAACATATGTTGGAAATAAAGACGTTTTTCCGGATTGATTTTAAAATTATTCTTGCAAGGAGGTACAAAACATTTCATGATTAATTGATATCAAAGATTCAAATAAAAATAAACGACGATTCCAAAGGTGATAATGTAAAAAAAATATCCAAATTAAAACTGAAAACTCTAAGCACACCGCATACAATAACAACACGATACCGTCATCGGAGGATATATCGGACGAAAATTACAGATTTCCCGTTGTATCTCAATCAGAATGTGTGTGACCCGGTGTTTGGGGTAATATTGGACATGAGGATTTTCTGAGGAAATTTGTGCAATTCTGACAATTCGTTCTATATTCTACCTTCTGAACACCTTTATCGGACTTTATATGACAAAAAAAATAAAATTTTAATAAATTAAGGTAATCTTAAACTTAAATATTAAACGTCACAAATTATGAAGGTTAAACCATTCTATTCATTAATAAACAAATAAATATCCAAAGGAAAATGATTAAAAGAATATTGACCATCCACAACGGCAAGCAACGCTTGTTCTATATTGTCAGGCTGATAATTTCGTCTGTGGGGAGTCCCCAACTTGTGGAGGTGTTTTCTAGGCATGTCCGATATTACCCCTGAAATGACAATATTTCATTGTTTTCTATTTTGTTAAGACAAAGTGCGACATTTAAAAAAATTGACGTTATGGAAATGTTCAGATGGTTATAAGCAAGGAATATTAATGTCATTGCAGTATGATCTTAATATTCATAGTTATAGTGGTACATGGGAGACTATTTGCGTGTTAAAATTTTGCTGAAATATCAACTGAAATGAGCAATTTTTTGTAAATTTACCTGAGCATATACAAAACCCGCGAAAACGTCTCCGAATAATGAACTGTTTTTACGCTTAGGGATATTTTTGTTTGTCACTTTAGATGTCGCAAAAAAGATAGAGCGCGGATAATTTGAAATTGAGCACTTTTGTCCGATAAATCCCCGGATGACGGTAGTTTATCATAAGTAATATAACAAGTGACCAAGATTTTCCGATAAAATTGATTTGGATAATTTGTAAGTGCTTGTTGAGATAATAATTTCACGAGCCCGAAAAGCGAGTGAAATTATTTAAGATCAACAAGCACGAACAAATTATCCAAATCAATTTTATCAAAGAAAAATCTTGGTCACGCGTTGTATTTAAAAAGACTTGTTTAAGTTCCGCAGTTATCGGATATTTTCGTAATTTACTCTCTTAGGTTGTGTTCATTTTGGCATGTATTTGGCTGGTAACTCAGAGTAAAAGGAAACAAAAAAAATAATAAAAATGAGCCGTTTTGACAGTACTCCATTGGTATTGATAAAACCACAAGTGATTTTATCACACGTAAAATTCACACGTGATTTTTTCGCTATAAAACGAATGTCATTGGCTAAGGAATTCCAACTGTGTGATTGGTTGACAGAAATGTGAGTGATGTCAAACAAATATGAAAATAAATACTATGACACAATACAGATAGACAGGAGGTTGCTTTCATTTGACATTTACGTAGCTAACAAAAAAAATGATTACATTTCTGATTAAGAAAACATTTGATGTTATTTCTATCTCTTTTCATATCATACTTTTGGCAAGCTTCTCTGTCAATTTACCATTATCACGTCATAAATTCGGTAAATTCAAAATTCAAACTTTGATATTTTTTCTTGGCATATTTATTAATAATATAAAGAAAAAGAAAATACGTAGACACTATAATTTAATGTATACTTTAAGAAATAAATACAAAAAAAAATTCCGGAACGGCCCCATTACTGAGAGAAATTGCATAAGTGTGAATTCGCTTTTAATGGCAAGCTGCGCTTAAACAATGCGGTGCAAACGGCCATTAAAGTTTAAGAACTGCCGGCGAGATCGGCCATTACTAGTGCAGATAATAAAGATTTCTAAATTAACAAATTAGATATTATTTACTCTCAGAATTTGTATTATTTTTCCATATCTAGAGAGTAATATTTACCTACATAGATTATGCATGTTTTTTAAGTTAGATTCAGGATTTTAAGAAATATAACAGCGCCATTTTAACGAACACGACTGTATTTAAAAACAACATAAATCCAATACTGGCTACTCCATAGATGAGTAGACATTGGGATCAGATTTTATAATCTATCGAAGCATTTGGTAAAATGGAATAAATTGATATACAACATATAAATATCTTATGCTATTCATATATGCATGTTATGTCTAGAATAATTGCATCTCTATTGCCTGTATTAGTTATTAATTTGTACTGAACAGTTTATTCTACCCACCTGACCAAGGAACTTTAATGCAACGAATAGACAACAGGCAGCACATAAATAGCTCAAATGTTTTTAATTATTAAATAGAAGATTTGTACTACATTCAACAAAAATGCTATTTAATTTCGGAAAATGTAATTATAAAACCAAATCGCCACATTACAGCAAACAAGTTACACCCTTTTGTTTATTTATTACAAATTTAATACATTTGGCAAATACATACCTATTTGCTGCATCAACAACTAAAGGTATTCCACAGTTTGTGTATAAGTACAATCTACTCATTAGCAATACACCGTGAATATTTTCCGTTTCTATCATTCTAATCATTTTACTTAATACTTCTAATAATGTATCAAATTTTTGAATTTCTCCTAAAATATATGCTAGTGTAAGACTAGGATTTTTTAGAAATGTATTCTCTATGTCGACAACTGCATTTTTATAACTTTGTAAGACATTATCAAGGCCATCGCAAAAAGCTTTAATATATAGTCCAGGCCTTATATTATTTTGGATGACCAGCTGATTATCTTGTTCACCTAGCATTAAAAAGCGAATTAAATTATATTCACCAAACGAACGATAACTTTACCCTTAGCTACAGAAACTTGATACAAAATAGTATACTGATTATTAACCATTTTTCTAAAACGTTCAATTTTATGGTAACTTAAAGCAAGCTCCAATATTTTTCCAAGTAATTTTTTTTCACCTGGATGTAAAAATTCTTGTAATTCTACACTATTAAGCCACTCCTGCAGAATAAAAAGAAACATCTTGTTTTATTTTATTTGTGCTAATTTACCATAACAACTTTGTACCTCTTCTGTGACTGTTTTAAATAAGTCATCAGGATAATTCCATAAAGCAAATAAAGCTTCGTGAATCATTTTTAATTATATTCGCCTAAAAAATGCACAACACAAGCAAAATTCGAATTGGAAAAGCTTCAAAAAAACCAGTCTACTACAACCACAAAAACGGACGTATGCAAATCGTACAAATTCATAAATACTGCCAATATAAATAGTAGAAATAATTAAATGTTGGAATTTGAAATGTGAACTCAAATTATCCGAATGTTATTACTATTACACTTCGATTATATTTGGATATTTTAAATGGTCATAAAAAAATAGTATCTACAACGCAGGGTTAACATAAATAATCTAAATAATGCATAAATACCATAAATACAATGAAGTCGTAATAGCGCCATCTAGTTTGGCAGTAAATTCTAAAATACCTGGTTTTTTTGTAGGTATGTATTATAAAATATAAAAGAATAGATATCATTTCTATTACCTACACGGTGTAAGGTGTAAAACGGAATCTCAATAAAAGTTACGTATTTTCTTGAATTTAATAAATTAATAATTTGAAACTAAATTTCTATTTACATTTGATTGTTAACTCGACAATGTTTTATATATTTATGAAGCACAAATTGCTTTCATTACATTTGTAGAAATTAAAAATATAATTAGCACTTTAATAACTAACTCGTTGCAATACATTTTGCATAAACATTCAGACGAAAAAAAAAAAAATTTAAGATTTGAAAGACAGTGAATGCATAATAGGAAGTACGTTACCTCAATTTGCGTCTGTGGTGTCTGTTGTAACCTTGGTATTTACGTTGCAACATAACCCCACATAATCTAGGCGCAAATTTTAAATTTCCCCCAAAAAACCCCACAAAGATGGCAGTTTTTCTTCACCTTTTCGCCGTGGTGGGGACATATGGTGGGGACTTAAACATAACTGAACATAACCTCTCCAGTTGTATATATACCTCAATGATATTTATCCGCCAGAATCGACAATAATATTCTAACGCGCATACTCAACATCCATAATTCCTGGGGTATTTACGAGTATGTCCGTTATACCATTTTGGTCTATTTGTTTATATTGTGAGCATCTTAGTATTTTTCATTTATTCAATATATCAACATTTTCCCGTATTGTAGATTGTTTAGCATATTAGTAATATTGTGCACGGTTTGCTGCTGTGATTTCTTATTATCTTTTAACGTCATTCCAAAACGAGTGTTATGTTCTTCTATAACACATGGTCTGGTGTGATGACGGAAGATAATAAGATAACCAAAATCAAAATAATACAAGTCTATATAAACAAAGGATTTGAATATCCCGCTCTTATCGATGAAATTTCCAGTCATGACGATGACGGCATTAAATATCGGACAACTTTTATGAAAAGATATCATGCCGTTCATGTCTTTAGGATAATTAAATTGTGATCAATACACTTCGTCAGTTTTGTGAAATTGCTATATAGCTTCCCAATATCAGAATTTGATATAAAAAACAGCAAATTACAACAAATAACGTATACCCTACTAACAGCTAATAACAACAAAATAACGATTATCTATTCTTAAATTGTAGGTATATGCCTGACAACTGATAACCATGTGGTTATAACTGTTGCTGCCAATTGCTTGTGACTTTCGCGAGATGTGAAGCCAGTGGCGGCGCAGTAGAGCAACGCAGCTGTACTTCGTTCATGAGTGACACACCTACACGCCACTGAGTACTTACTCCCTTACTCTATCCATAACGAATTATTAGACTCGTCCGAACCAATATCGGTTTATACGCATGATAACGCATGTGTATATACTACTTAGTATTCGCACTCTACCTGTGGTCAGATCGTAGATATAGAAGTACAGTGATACCTCGGTTTTCGTAAATAATCGGCGAAAACCGTGACAAATATTTCTATGTGAATCAATGTAAATCCAATTAATTCGTTCTATAAGCACTTCAAAAAGTATACCAAAAACACACGTACAACTATATTAAAACGAAAAACTAGAACAAATGTGTAGTAAACTTTATTCGTATAGGTAGGTGGTCACTTCATACATAAAACTTTACTTGTTTTTAATCTATTTAATCACTTTGCATAACTTCATAAAATAAAATACGTTCTAAGCATCGCCATTGGCCATAAGTATCATACCTAACACATAAGGGTACATAAAAAGCGTAACCGACTAACTTCATAAAACCAGTCACAAATTTGAACATAAGTGCGGGAGATTCAAAAATCAAAGCTACAAATGAATATAAAATGAATATAAGAAAATATTATAAAAAATAATTTCTTCCATACGGACTTCAGGTATCAAGCCCCAACCTTGGTCTTTTGGTAGTAGGACCGACTTCAAGGTCAAAGGACCCAGGTTGCACAAAAAAGCTGCCCAAAGAGGTTTGTTTCGTTCGTCTCTTTAAGATTTGTCTAAAATGGGACAGTATAGTATCGTTAAACAAGTTGCAGACACGGTCTACAATAGTTTTGTCTGGATGATTTTCCTCTACAAATCTCTGTACTTCACCCCACATGGAGAGAATCTCCATAATTTTTGAAGAAGACACAGTCTCCCCTCTCTCTCCCTCATCAGCTGAAGAAACTTCTTCCTCTGCTGATTGTTGCACTTGTAGGTGAAGGTCTTCTTCAGTTGTAAGTTCTTCTTTGTGGTTATTCACCAATTCTTACACATCCTCATCACTCACGCCTAACCCCATGGACACACCCAAATCAACAACCGACTACACTACATGTATAGCATCGTCAGAAAAACGTTCAAGCCTTTCATAATCTTTCCCATGCACGCATTCTGGCCATAATTTCTTCCAGACAGAGTTCATCGTCCTGGATGTCACTTCCTGCCAAGCCTTATCTATCAGGCTAATACAATTTAAAATGTTGAAATGAATTTTTCTAGAACTTCGTTATACACACAGTTCTGTATCTGATGTCACTTCAAAACACCTTTGAAACATGGACTTTGTAAGTATACAATTTCTTGAAAATTAAAATGACGTTCTGGTCCATGGACTGGATGAGTGGTGTGGTATTTGGGGGCAAGAACTTCACTTTGATAAAACTGAACTCCACCAACAATGCGTCTTCCAAATCTAGAGGATGTGCCAGGAGCATTGTCCATTACCATGAGGCACCTACGAGACATCTGATTATACCGGAGGTGATTTTTTTACAGTAGGGCTAAACACTTCAGTACATCCAACCGATGCCAGCAATTTTCATGCCACTCTCGTATTTTTCAATCATTTTATTCTTCAACTCCATAGTGTTGTAGAGCTGCTGTTTCTAAAATCTATCTTTGGTATCATGATAGAGCTAAAAGCAAACGGTTTGATATAAAATAATCACATTACAATAAAATTAATAATAAATAGCACAAAAACACTGAAAAGCAATAGAATTGTAGATATATGGTACAGAACAACGCTCACCTAACACAAGCAGCACAAGGCGTGAGCATGCTGACGAAATCCGAGGTAAAACGACGAAATACGCGACAATACGAGACAAATCTTTTGTGAAAAAGTCAACGAAAACAGAAACCGATGATAACCGCAGTCAACGAAGTCAACGAGGTTCCGTGCCAAGGTCTTTGGCCAAGGTATCGTATATAGAACTGATATAGAACGCTCATGTGCCGTGTGCGCAGCTTTCTGAGTTGGGACAACATGGAGACCGCTATTGTGAATATCATTGGCTGTGTCCAGTTAGCACATTGGTAGCCTACTGGTAGGTACCGGTGAGTGAGGTAGCATGCTGAATGCTTTCGGTTAGTTACTGCTTTGTTCCACCGGTCACTATTTTTCTCACCGCATTTAAAATAGGGTTAGTTACCGGTGAGTCCTTACCGGTTTCTTAACCTATCGAATCATCCGACAGATGATACATACTTCTCTGCTTATTCAATTTTACGTACCGGTAACAAATTACCGGTCACTCATCGATAGTCTACCGAAAAGCTGATTGAACACGGCCTTTGTGACACTACTACTAGTTACTTTTCTATCTAGTTTTATTTGATGTTTTTACTGTAATCTGGTGTGAGATATTTTAGTTAATGTTTTCTGCTAGTTTTTATTTTGGACATATACTGATTTCATGATCTTAGGTTTAATTTAGAAGCTTGTATTACATATTGTATTGTATATAGTATTGAATATAATTAACTTGAATGAATAAAAGACTTATTTGTCCCCTTGTGTTATTGTTACAATAATGAAGGGCATTGTGAAATCATGCAACAGTATACAGTATGTATATGAGTACATTTCGTAGCTTCTTTATAGATGTTCTCAGCTTTTTTTGTTTTAAATATTGTCTGTGTGTTGACGTTAGCGAAATTTTACATACTATTATATGATCACTCATCGTAATATTTAAATAAAAAAATCAGTGAGTCAGTGGTCAGTGTGTTAGTGACAGTTGCCTCTGACAGATTTAACTTTTTTGCGCAACCAAGTGTAGCACTCTAATGTATTGGTTGCAGTTTAAATGTCGACGATGTCGACTATCTTCTCAGAGTATTACCAATTACCAATTTCTTTACTTGTGCATGGCCGCCATAGAAACAGAGTATCGAAAACGCGGTTAACGTATATACAGATGTGTACAGTTCGGTGCGCTTCAATAATTATTGCTCGCACTACATAATTTTATTGTTAGTAAATCAGTATCATCTTTATATCTTTTGTATCATGTACAGTTGAAAAAACAATATTTGCTAGTGATATCATTAACAACGTTACTGTTTGTTTTGCCAATGATCTAAAGGAAATATTCTTTCATTATAGACAAAACAAATTTTTAGCATCGTTTTTTCGTTAACGTACAGACTGGTATCGTCGATAGTTAAGGCGGCTTTACACCGGAGTTAGTAACACGAGTTATTAACAAAATGTTATTAACTTGACAAAGTCGTCCAAAAATTTCTTGTAACAAAAGCTAATAACACGTGTTATTAACAGAAAAATCCCTGTTTGTAACAGGATTTATGTTATCCATCGAGAGTCGGTAAAGATCAATGGAAGTTAACCACGGTTAATAACAAAAGTTATTAACAATTCTGTTACTAACTCCGGTGTAAAGACGGCTTTACGTAATTCGTCTCCATTTAGTCTATAACAGACAACAACTAATTGAAATTTCTATTATTATTATTTGATCATAAAGTGTAGCATAAAATAGTTTTCCACACAGATTCTAAAATAGAGTTTTCAATAAATATCATATTGCTGTTTTTCTTTTCTTTCAAAATAATACTTATAAATAGAATAATTAAAAGAAAATGGCGAATATAGTGTTGAATTATAAAATAAATATTATTGTCACTCGAAATATGAGAATCAAATTTTAGGGTATTTTAAAAAGGATTTAATTCTATTGTCTCCAAAAATATATCAATAGCATATTATAAAATATGATTATTCACTTATAAACACTATTTTTTATTAAATCTACAAGTATCGAACTAAATATCATGAAAATCGTTAAAATATTTTTCGATGACCCTATATTGTACGTTTTAGGAAACAATGGCGTCCGAATTGATATTCGTTTAAGAAACTTTCATAGACAAAACGTATTTCATTTATGTTAATATAAAATAAACATTCCGTTTTCTCTTTCTAATTGAATATTTTAACAGGAAAAGAAAGATGCAGTCGAATTAAACAAATAACAAATTTATATGTTGTTTTTGTCTTGTTTGCATTTTATTATACAGCGGCTTTCTATACATGCAGTTCCCGTACGATATGTACAATCATCCAACCAAGCGCCACCAAACACTGACTTTTGTAACTATTGATGTTTTCCGGTCACTTGGGAGGGGCCAAGTATGCCAAGGAAAAAGCTGTTCATTATTTAAAAGAAATAATAATTTATTTTATTTAAAGCAAAGATGCGGTTTTAAAACTACCTTCCAGTTGTATATATTATATGTTGTATGTACTACCTACTATGTTGTCATTAATAGAAAAATGTTGATTATGTTTAACATATATTTTTGTCTTGCTATTCTAAAAGAAAAAATATTACAATCACGATAATAATGTAGGTAACTAAAAAGCAAGCTGAAAAAATTAACAACTTCATTGAACTAGTTTACAGATTGTCAAACAGTAATTATTAGAGAAATTTGACATAGCAGTACTGTACTTTTGAGGCGAATTATTTCATTGCAATTATTTATAAATTTATTTCAGGGAAATGTTTAAAATAATTTATCCTTTATTGTAAAAGTTGCTAAAATTGATAAATCTTCCAGTTATAATGATTTAAACTCAAAATATATTTTCTGGGGAAAGAACCTGAACACACGTCACTGGTTTAAGAATTTGGTTGCTATCTTAACACTTATTGAAAAACGTTAATATAAACTTATTTTACGAAACAATTTGTTTAAAATGAACTAAATACGAAATGTTTTACTTATAATGAATTCAAAACTATTCCTTTAACGTTATTTTACTGTAAATTATCAGTTGAAAGTTTTTGTTATTTTGCATGTTGCTGCATACACAGGTTTTGGTGGTTAAAGAAGAAGAATCACAGACTTATGCGTAACCTGTGTACAGGGGTCTTGCTATTGTTGTTCTTAAAAATTGTGTTTTATCCTAATTCAGATTGTGTAATCCAATTTATCTACAAAATTGGAATAGTGGCTGTGTTTAAATCGTACAAACAATTGAAAGAATTTCACTTTCGTTTGTTTTTGTGGTTTACTGTTGATCTGGTAGCTTGTGATAATACGGAAAGCGCGGCGTTTTTACATACTGTAATACAAATTCCTAATTTTTAATAGATGTCAAATTTTTGGTTATAAAGTAATTTATAATATTTTAAATGAACGAATTAGAAAATTTTTCGGTTAAACAACACAAATGCAGGAGGAGATGTCTGAGAACCTAGATGAGCTACGGGTAATACAACATATATTATGAATACTTAAAAGTGGTTTCAAAGACATTATATGTGTTTTTAGAGTATGCTAGTTACCTTTCGAGTCTCAGAACTGCAGATGTTATTAGGCTTTGCCGGAAGAAATAAATCCGGTCGTAAAAACGAATTGCAACAACGAGCATTGGAACTTCTCAGAGTTAGATCGCATCCAATACAACAGAAGATTAGGGATCTGTACAAAGCAATTCAGTAAGTGACACTGTTTTGTCATATATTTTGTATTGTATTGTTATGATATAACTTCAACAATCCAAACTTCATGTATACCATACTGATAAATGAAGTTGGGTTAAGTGTAGTAGTTTAATCTTTTTCATTTTAGAATTCAGATGATACATTTACGATTAATAATTTGATGTATTTATGATGCTTAATTCTTCTTAAGTGTATAGGTCTCTTTTGTAAACAATTTCAGTATTTTTTCTAAAATGTTAGGATATTTCAGACAGAGCGGAGCTTTGAATAGTACAGTTATTCCTCAATCATCTCCTGGTCACAAAGAATTGCCACCGACTTCTCTTAACACAAACATGTCACAAACACAAGGAGGAATTCCACGAGCTACAGCAACAGTTCACCCTTACAATATGGATACAAGATTAACAGTAAGCAACCAGTATTTATCTACAGACTTTTCTTATATTAAGTAAAATTTTTTAACTTTTATATATCATAACCTAAAAGATTATTAGTGGAAAATATAAATATTAATTATTTAATCAAAGTTAAGATAGATTGTTAATATGTATTTGTCAAAGTAGTATACCAAGTTTTCTTATGATACATTTTTAGTTGACTTTATATTTATTGCGCATTTAGATGCTTAATAATTCAATCAAAATTTTATTTGGACTTCGTTTCTCATTATGCTTATAATTAATACAAAGTGTAAATAATAATAACCTGTAAAACCAAATTGATGATAACTGGTATGAAGATCACTTATACCAAGCTTTTTTAAGCCACTTAATTTATTGTTTTTCAATTCCTGAAATATTTCCACTTGTAGGTCAATAAAACAACAATTAATTAAATATCAATTTATTGCATTAATTAATTTATTGTTTATAAAATTTCTGTGAATAATTTTCATTACAGTATTGTAGGTTTATTATATTAATGCTTGCTTTTTTCAATTTTTGGAGAATCGTGTTTTAATTTTGATTACAGTATGATTCTTCGTAATTTAATTCAGATTATCTAGAGTTCAATTGATTATTTTTATTGAACTTTTTACAAGCGGCTTTTCTCGGGAAAAATATGATTTCTATGAAGCAATCATTTGAATTTTCCATGTCATATTTTTATATATTGATTAGGTGCTCCTTTCTGAGTTTGGTTTTCTGTAGTTTTCCAAATTCCATGGCAAATGCGGAAAGGTAACATCTTAAGTCGGTCTACAGCCGCAGGCGTAATAATAACTCATGGCCAGCCGATGCCCCCTGTAATTGGCGCAAGCTGTTGGGGGATGCTAAGGCATGCATTAATTATTATTATTATTAGAAGTTTGTAATAGATATAAGTATTCTAGTATAATAATATTAAGTAAGCTCTGTGGTAAAGTTCAAAAATGTTCAAATGGATAATAATAGAAGGTAGTGGAGGAGACATTTTATAAATATTAATATTTTGTTAGTTATTCAATATTGCCACACTGAAAGGCACGCTGGGAATGTTTTCTATGGACGCTTCGTTTAAAAACATAGCCGCCTCTTCGATATGTGTAAGTGGCCACACCGGAGTCAAATTATGTTCACTATGGTTATTATGGACGAAACCGGCATATTTTAGACATAGCTTAGCTCTGCCATGCGTATTTATCTTAAACATGCCAGTTACGGAAATATTACTGAGAGAACTATATTTTTAGTTTTTGCAGCTTTTTAAACAAAAGATTAAATTCATTACATAATAAAGCGTTACATCATTCTCGTCGTCGTCCGTACTTTGTTTCTAAGGGGTTAACATCGACAAAAGCTTCTGAATAAATTTAAATTTATTAGGAATTGTAAAAACATCTGAAATGTAATGTGGCTTTAAGCTTACCATATTTGTATTTCTGGTTATTAGCGACGGAAGAAAGTATTCTTCACATTTGTGTATTGTATGCACTATTTTATTGCCTTCAGTATAGTAAGCTTCCCTGATCTGAAAGCGTTTGCATTGAATTAATTGGTAGGCTAGTCGTGTGGACAGTAGAAAATATGGTGGAAAGGGTACGTTAGTACTGGTAGTAGGTAAGTAAATAGCTTGACAAACTATTCACTTTTCTGTTCTAACTGTCGTTACGAGTAATTGTACCATTACTTTCCCGTTGTGTTTACATTGGGTTAGTTACTGTTTTGACAGTCGCTAGAACAAGTAACTAACGCTTCTACTATACCACTGCAAACGCCGCTTTATGCCTTTATGTATTTCGTAAACGTATAGGTTATCCACTGGTATACTGTATATCTATTCAGTCTACTGTTTATAATTAAAGAGTGCTTCAATTGTCCAGTAAAAATAATATATTGTGTAACAATGATAGAAAATGAGCATTGGCGCTGAAAGCTGCTAACGTGCTTCTTCATTTGTAACACATAACTGTTCTCACTTACTATCAATGCTTTTCAGTTTTGATTTAAATTGGCGTTTAAAAATTAAAAATAAAAATAAAAATAAAACATGGCAGCCAATCCAGCGTCGTGTACTAGAGAGGAAGTCAAAACTTGGCCTTTTGCAATATTTTTTATTTTATATTTTAATCGTGTTTTATGGCGTTTTGTTTTTTTAGATAAAAAATGTCCAAGTTTAGCAAGCAATTCATGATTACTAATTTAAAAATTGAGCATTTTGCCGGAAAGACGATGGTATAATCAATTGAGATTAATTTTTAAGACCTTGCATTTAGCTAGTAAATCTGTAAACTTGTGTTGATTGACGTCTAGGAAATCCTTGTTAGTGACCTGCAAGTAAAAGTCATGACATCGTGGTGACATCAACATCTTGGATATCGGGCATCGATTCCAATCTAGGTATTCATACTTACCGATGTATCTGTATCTATTGGTTAAATATCGGCAGTTATTGATACTTTGTAATTAATTTCTTGGTATCGATACCCGTAGTATCGGTTCTTTAGTATCGATGCTCTAGTATTGGTTCCGCGGTATCGATACCATAGTAGTGGCTTTATTGGTATCGATTTCTAGGTATTGATACCTTAGAATCGATACTTGATTATATGGGGTATTGGGCAATCGATACCAGTTCTAGTATCGAGTACTGGACGATGTATCGATACTTTGCTCAGCCCTACCTGCAAGTCGTACGGCATATTCATATGTCATTGAATAATACAGTAATTCTAGGGGTAAGTGGGGCAAATTTTTGTATTAAATATGAAAATAGCACCAGTAAACCTTTTTCAGTTTATATAATTTTCTTGAATGAAATGAAGAATACAACCTTTTGACTCTTTCGGTTTTTTCCTTTGTCGTTTTGTTTTCCATAAAAATAATTAAAAGCTATTCTACTAATTCATGTAACAATAAGTAATAATTTTCACAGCTTTTAATCGTGTACGAAAATTGTTTCATTAAACATTTGCATTATCAAGTAAAAACGGATTCATTTCTAACAAAAAAAAAAAACTAGAACTCTGTAGTAGCTATTTAATCCCTTTAAGATTTACGCTGCCGTAATATCGATTCATTGGTATCGATATCATAGTATTGGTTACTCGGTATCGATATTAGCATTATGTAAAATCTAAGGTACCGGAGAGTCGATACCAGTAATGGTAACGAGTATGTACTGGACAATACGAGTAGGTACATATATCCATACTTCGTCCACCCCTATCGTAGATTTCATCATTATATTAGTATTATGTTTTCAGGTAAAATTATACAAAATACAACCAGGTTGAGCAATATTAATGGTGTTGTTGACAATCTTATTTGTGTCTTAAAGATTTTTAATTTTTAATAGGTATACCTAATGAATACTTATTGGTTTTTGTTAATTTATTTAACTTGGTTGGTTGATTTTGTACCGGATGGCCAATTAAGGAATCTCAGGAACGGTTTATAGTACAGCTTCGGGAAAAAATATCACTGACTAAAGTGGCCCCGAGAAACATCTGTAAATTATTTTGGGAAGTGTAGGATGGCCGCTAGATGGCGATAACTGTATATCAAAAATTTCAATTCTTATTTTATACAAAATTTACCAAGGTCTATTGAAAAGGTCTAAAAATTCCGGACTAATTTTTTGTATTTCTATATTTCTGATTATGGCATGCATTTGTCAATTAAATTCTATTTTATGACTTTCATAAGGTAGTATAGGCTTAATAAAAGACACACGTTTTACAATTCATAGCTACCTAAGACTTTTAAATTTGTGCGGAGCAGATAAATGCAAACACAAAAGGCCTGTTCGTTTGAATTGCTAACTTTGCCAAAAATAGCAAGTGATTGAAACAGCAATATATCAGTTTAAGCGGAGAAAGTGAGCAAATAAATTGACAACAGTGATATTGAGCACTTCCAGCAACGCAAACGAACAAACCTAATATGAATAATGAAATAAAACTTGTTACTATGTTCATATGAGTGCATAAATTTTTATGAAATTTTAATTAATTTAAATAATTTTTTTCATACTCAGTGAGCCCTTAAAAATGGTGTTATTCGGCCCTCCACTCCATTTAAAATTTTGATACTATATCGCCCCCTGTCGTTAATCTTTGAATCTAAATAGAAATTTTACTTCAGGAATGTAGAATATACTATTTCATATTAATGACCCAAAACTGGAACCTCTCCATTAAACCGATCAAAAGTTAGCAGCAGGGGAGGACACTTTAGAACCGCACTGTGTAACTTTGTAATGACTATTTTATAACGTCTTATTCTGATCTTTTCTTTATTAATTTACTCATTGCTCCAACGCAATCACATATCTACGATAATCTAATGGAGCTAATTTTTCATTATTGACGTTCCTCGAAAGATTTCTTTGCTGAATAATTTTTTGTTTTTCTCGAATAGAGGTGAAGTTAATGTTCAGTTTTTCAATATACATTGACACACTGTGCTATTTATTGAACTTGTATTTAGCAGTCGGCAATTCGATACAGTTTTCAGTATCATAGTAATGATAGTTAGTGTCTGTTTACCAAGCCGTTGATATGAAAAGTTGACTTTTTAAGACATAAATAGAAATCTAGGCACCATCGAAAGTCTCTTCTATATATATTCCAGTTGATTTGTTTGTGATAAGAATAATACTTGTTTGTTTTACATTTTTATATAGTTGATTTATTATTATTTAAGTGTATTTGCGACCACAGATTCTAAATCTAAAAATGCATTTTCTTGGCTCTTTGTAATAGATTTCACTTTAGTTTATTTACGGTTACATATCTCATTTCGTAAAAGGCCTACAGGAATTCTTCAAAAGCTCTCTTGCCTGGATGTGGTTGACCAGAATACTTTTGTAGGTATATCCTTAATGCAAATAGACAGATTTTGTAGCACTCACCTTAAATCAAATTTGATACCAATCCTTGTTTGTTAAGAACACTTTTTCATTTTGTGATAATACACAGCGCGTTCCATTAAAAGAATTGACTTTTATTAACGTGAACTTAGTCGAAATGAACAATTTTAGACGGTTCTGTATACTTAGACATAATTTTAAAGATGCAGATTGCATACGCTATATTTCAGTTAGTAATACGCCAAATATCAAGACTTCGGATGAAATGCTTTCAGAAATATATAATTTTTAAAACAACTTTGCAGTTGGTCTATTTGAAAAAATTAAATAACTAAAAAATTGCTACTTTTTGGTATAGGGTAGCTTAATAAATTTTGAATTGCACGCGGGATTTAAAAAAACTCGTGAAAAATATACCATTCTATTTAAATTAAGAAAATTGATGTGAACTTTCGGCATACCGGAAATAATACAACAGCGTGAATAACTTCGCTAAAGAGGTCAAATGAAGCTATCTCCAATTACATTTTTTTTAGTATTGTGAGATTTCGGGAACATCAACATGTTCTAGTGAACTAATTCCGTGAATAACGTCATATAAATAATGTTTTAATCAATATACATTTATTTTAAGTACGTGAACTATCTTTTTTAAACTGTCATTTGAATATTTTCAGTGGGTGAAAAACATTACAAATGAAAATGACAGTAGTTCTGCATTCCCATATTCGTCTATTTTTATTGATCACGGTGAACCCTTTTTACGATTCGACACAAATTTTGAATCTCTGTGTTGATGTATACGCTCTTATCTGAACTCTGTTATCCTGACTTAGTTAAGTATTCTTATTTCCATTACTGTTGTTGAAACTAGTTAGAATAAATATTTGTTAAATATAGCGATATAATAAAATTATTTCGTTGGTTTTTTAATATTTTAATATTTGACCATTACGTGTATTAGATACACATTTCGTTTATCATAATATCTGGTATATTTGCAAATCAACTGTGGTAAATATCTAGTGTATAACTAATATGAAAAATATAGGGTTGCATTTTTGTGCCCCGAAAAACATAATGAATGCAATACATAAGTGAAACATTAAAATTAACTTTTCGCTCAAATGTAAGTTTAGTGCAGTTTTAAAGACGTTAAAATTTTAACGTTGAATGCGTTTTAGCGTTTCTGTTATAGAATACGTACTATAATAGAATGTTGGACGATATTGGCTATAGCAGTTGTACCAAAAACGTTTCTTACAAATCTCGTTAGCGTAATGATTGTAAGTACAATCATTACTAACGAGAATGATAGTGTTTGTATTGTAACTAGTAAAGATAAATTGTTATGTAAATAAATAACTAGTGTAAAAAGCTATTGAAAACAATATGTCTATAATAAAAATGTGGACATGATGTTAGAATTTTTCTATGTATTTAAATGTTGATACTTTTTTGTTGACGCTTCTACTACAAGCATTCTGAAAAAATAGAGATTAAATTAACATATGTGTTAAACACAATTGTTTCAAAACATTATCAGAGATTTTATAAATAAAATAATTATGAAAATGTACTATAACCTTCAATACCCACGTAAAAAAATGTTTTATATGTTTATTATGTGTATGAATACGGTTTCCTTATAATTCTTGTAGACACTCAAATATTTAGTAAATTACTAGTTTTTATATTTTTTATTAAACAAAAACAAGCCGTTATTTATACATATAGATATTTACTTTTATACATATATCCTTTTTTAGTTTTACATTCTAATGCGTAGTTTTATATTTTCAGACACGTCAGGCAGCAATGTATAATCAACCTCTTTATACATTTCCCCAGTTTCCCACTAAACCACCCGCGCAAATGTTGCCTAATAGTTATCCAGTACATCCAGATGTCCATTTCAAAAGGTTGCCTTTCTTCGACGTAATAGCCGATCTGATCAAACCTTCCTCGCTGGTACCATTGAATACGCATAGAATTCAAGAAGGTACATTTATTTTCATTTAACGCCCGCTCAAGCAACGGACATAGCAAGTTCACGAGACGTCCGTCATGGTACAAAATGCGAGTACGTAAAACAAGTCCAAATGCGGTTTTGTCTTTTGGAAACCACCTGTGAACAAGAGGACTTTTTCCCTCCCAATGTAGTAGTAAAAGTTAACAATAAGCTCTGCCCTCTTCCGGTAAGTAATTCAATCTACTAGTTTATGCAGATTTAAATTAAATCGGTATCGATCAACTAAACTTAACTTTAAAACTATAATGCTTAGATATTTCTAAGCTGTCGTTGAGAGTTTGAAGTATGGGTTAAAACTATTTTAATACTTTAGAATTGGCTCACTAGTCGTGGACTGACATAGACATACCAGCAGTGATGTTCTAAAAGTTACATTAAGTTAAGTAACTAACGCGAGAGTTGCATGATAGCCAGACAAGTAATACAGCTTACGGAGTCACTGCAACTAAACACCCACCACAAAAAAAACTTAGTTTTGGAAGATCAGCATTGCTTTTTTTAATAATGTTGCTATAGTCAGTCGGCAACCATTCCGTGAAAGAAAATATATACTGCAGACCTGCCTTTCAAAAATGGTGAAATACCGTAAGTCTAGTTTGGAACATTGCTGCTATTATGTAGTTCATAGCTCTTCTAAAACATTCAATTATAAGAGATAATCTTTGGATAATTGGATGAATTTAATTGAAAAATGATGATATCTAATGAAATACTTTGAAATGGTCTGTACGTATATTTTGCGACGTAATTAGATTATGTAGAATTGCAACATTTCTTAAAAAGATCTGTGTACTAAGCTTCATATTACTACGAAAGTACGCTATAAACTTTGTTATGTAGGAGGAGGTATCTGCTATTGAGGAAAGATGTTACCAAAATTAAAAAATAGCAGTTGGTTGATAGAGCTACTGTTTAATTTGATTTATCACGTTTTCTCAACAAAAATTTCTGACGTATGTATGTCATATTTTCTAATAATTTTGAAATCCCCCGTATACGTCGAACTCTTTATTGTATCCATACGTAAATTTTAAACTGACAAATTATAAACATGCTAGAGATTATTCAGTTAGGAAAGTATCATTTAAATTTAGTTAAAATATTCCATTACGTAGCAGAAATTGATGAATTATAGTAACTACAATATTTGCGATTCGTATATTACATTTTCTATCTGCTGCTTCAATAAGAATACCATTTGTTTTATGAACTTACAAAAAAGTTGCTTACATTGTTTTGTATTTGCGTATATACATATGAATAATACAAAATTAAGAAAAAATCACTATGTACTTTTAAGCTTGTTTTGCCCCTAAAATTGGTAATTTTTAAATTACTTTTTTTGGTCAAGAAAAATTGGCCGCACAGATTTAGCATTTCTGGTAATTATTTAAGAAATTTGTATCAAATAAAGTATTATAAACTTTACAAAACAATAAAATGTTCTAAACTTTTTATCTAGAAAATATCAATATCTTATTTTCAAATAGCAACTTATATTTTATTTAGTTTTATTCTATAATACATTCAAAATTCAGGGTAGTATGTATTTACTTCTCTATAACTAAGTAAATATTATTATCTGTTTACTGTTTCCGATAAATTAATTAATTTATGGATAATTGTCAATGGATCAAGAATTCTTCAGTTATAATTTCATAGAACTAAAGTGATTCTCACCGTGTTAACTATAAAATTATATTCATAAAAAGAATTTATCGGTACATTTTTTGATCTCTTATATTTTGTCCCATACATAGGTTTGAATAGTTGGGTTAAAAATTAAATCGTATTATCAATTCAGAATACGAAAGTTTACCGCATGTGGTGTGAGTAAATCCTGGTTTCGTATATTTGTTGGTAATTGCTTAAAAATGAGTGGAATATATTTGTGTAAAGCAATAAATCGAATTTTTGACAAGGTGTGTACAGATGCACAATTTATTTGGCACATTTTATCATGCGCATTTGTTTTTTTTCTTTATATTAAATCTGATGTGTTTTTTGTTCTTAAAATCTACGCACCGAGCGCTGTAAATTCCTAAAACCGTAAAACAACCGTGACAGTTTTTATTTTTATATACTTACTGCATCTCTTAATTAATATGTTTAAGCCTGCATACATGTAAACGGAAGTCTTGTCTTCAAAATCTGCTATTGCAGCTGTCTTTATTTCGCTGTCGCTCTTTGTCAGTTACTAAGCAGAAAGCACCGTATTAATTATATCTTTTATTTAAAAAAATCCATTATACGTCATTCATTCTTAAACACACGCGTATTTACTGTTTGAAAATAGTTATGGAAATTTCAACTTGGCGCTTCGTAAAATAATAACGGTGGACCAATAAAGCGTGTTCTAAACGTACAAACCGCGTTCATTCCTGGATTGTATTTTAAACAGAAGCATGGGCGTGACATGTATTATGTGTAAGTATATTGGCGTGTAATAAGTACGGGTTCATGGTGTTGTGCATTTATAGTTGTGTTTCTTGTAATTTTGCAGCCTTTGTTTTTGTCAAGGAATTGTGATATAGCATATTTGCTTCCATTACAATATTAAGTATTAAGTATTATAGTCAAAGAGCCCGTGAACGCCAGACTTACGTCATAGTATAAAAGCTGAATTTTTTCCTGTGTGAACACACTATAGTAGGTAACAACGTTTGGCTACTATGAACTTCTAGTCGTGGGCCCTTCGACAGGTAACAGGTAGCAAGGTGTGAAAAATCGCTACTTAATTACGTCATAGTATAAAAGCTGAAAATTTGATGTGTTGTAGGGATAATTACAGCAAACCATCATCCCCATTACCAGACACTTTGCGTGGGCCCTTCCCTCCGCCAGACACCCTTGAAGTTCATTATGACGTAATTGTACTTACGTCATAGTATAAAAGCTGAAATTGAAATATGTTACTTGAGCAACTATTTGAAGATGTTCCCCAAGCAGCCAGACACGTTCCATTGTTCTAAAGCCGTACCAGACACAGTTAAAAAAAGACTCAAAATTTCTTTGTATTTGATTTTCTAGAAGAACGGTAGGTCGTAGAGACAAATTTTATGAACAAAAATTGTAGAGAACAATTATATCTACAATTTATCTCGTAGAAACCTTGAGCTGCAACCAAAATTGCACGAACTAGAGGGCGCTGGAATTTCTAAAAATCACTTTTTTCGTTTTTTTCATGTTATTGTTCACATTATTTTTGAGGTATAATTTGAATAGGAAAGTTGTAAAGCTAAAAAATATCTACAAAATCGTTTATATACTTTTTTCTGATACGATGCACCATTACAGAGATACAGCGTTTTTATTTATGTTTTCACTCTTTTCATGTACCATCGGGTAATCTCTTGACGATTTTTCGTAAATATGTCGTTTTCTATGCTCTGAACAACTTTTGGAGATATTAAAAGAGTTATAGAGCATAAAATTATGTACAAATTTCACTTAAAATAATTTTCATTATTTTCTTGCTTTTTCAGTTTTTCGACCCGAGCAATTTTTTCAACTAAAGCCACGAATGTTTTATGTTTAGGCAGTTTCCAAAATAAGCCGGTTTCGTCGGCGTTGTATATTTGATCACGTGAAATGCCCAATTCATCAATTTTTTACTTCAAAATTTTCTTAAAAGGGTCAACTATGCAGTATCTCTTATTAAAATTCTGCAACCAGCCTTGACTACTAGCAAAAGTTGTATTTTTTTCAAAGGTCTCGTGCAGTTGTTTCGCCTTCTCTTTTAGTATTGCGCCAGAAATCGATAAGTTTCTACTTCGTTGTTTCAGAAACCATCTATACAAAGCAATTTCCATTTTGGGATTTTCTGCTCGTTTCATTCTTCTATGTTTACTAATTCCGACATATGTATTTGACAGAGCTCTTAGAATTTTTTGTTAATTCTTTCTAATGCCGCATATAGTGGATTTGGCAACTCCATATTCACGTGAAAGCGAACTTTCACTTCTACCATCATTAAGTTGTTTTATTATTTCACCTTTCGCACTTAATGTTCTTAGTACACTTTACTAACTACACAATAACTCAACAAAATACATGAGTAAAATGCAGGCGTTCAATCACAAACACGTTGTACCATCATAATTAGGGGTTCCCCGATCGAGTCATCTAAGTGCGCGCACTCGCTATTATATATAGGAGTACACATCCAGAATATGTAACTGGTTCATCTTATTGAGTTGGCTATTGTTCGCCTTATAGAATACTGTGTATAAAAAAATATTTGTTCACCTTACCGAACTGTTTATCTTATGGGGTGTTCACCTTATCGCGACTCTACTGTATATATGAATAAATACTATTTTCTTATTATATTCTTTATTATTCAGTCGATACTCACGAAAAACCACCGATGGTACATGAAAAGAATGAAAAAATAAATAAAAACGCTGTATCTCTGTAATGGTGCATCGTATCAGAAAAAGTATATAAACGATTTTGTAGATATGTTTTAGCTCTACAACTTTCCTATTCAAATTATACCTCAAAAATAATGTGAACAATAACATGAAAAAAACGAAAAAAGTGATTTTTAGAAATTCCAACGCCCTCTACTTCGTGCAATTTTGGTCGCAGCTCAAGGTTTGTAGGAGATAAATTGTAGATATAATTGTTCTCTACAATTTTTGTTCATAAAATTTGTCTCTACGACCTACCCTTCTTCTAGAAAATCAAATACAAAGAAATTTTGAGTTTTTTTTTAGCTGTCTGGCACGGCTCTATGACAGTGGAAAGTGTCTGGCTGCTTGGGGAACATCTTCAAATAGTTGCTCAAGTAACATGTTTCAATTTCAGCTTTTATACTATGACGTAAGTACAATTACGTCATAATGAACTTCAAGGGTGTCTGGCGGAGGGAAGGGCCCACGCAAAGTGTCTGGCAATGAGGATGGTGGTTTGTTATAATTATCCCTACAACGTATCAAATTTTCAGCTTTTATATTATGACGTAATTAAGTAGCGATTTTTCAAATCTTCGCTACCTGTTACCTGTCGAAGGGCCTACGACTCGAAGTTCATAGTAGCCAAACGTTGTTACCTACTATAGTGTCTTCACACAGAAAAAAAATCAGCTTTTATACTATGACGTAAGTCTGGCGTTCACGGGCTCTTGGACTATTACAGTTTTATCTACTGTATATCGTCGGAAAAATGAATTACCAGTATATGTGCTGTTACTTTCGTATAATTATCAGTAACTTTAGCACATTTTGAACATGTCGATCATTGACAATTAAATCATAGGAAATACAAATTCCTGGTATGTTTAATCGGAGTCAAATTATCCTCGAAGATTCTGTTTAACTTTTGAACGTGTTTGCTCATTCGTTTATTATGGACTACAAAAGGCGAATCATATACTGTATATGATTTTCTATTTTGGATACTCCTATATTTTAATATACATACATCTCTTATTCTCGAACTAGCAATACTACTGAAACCCATTCAAATTTGTACATCCGCTTTGCGGTGCAGAATTTATGGCGCTTACTGCATGTGGTGATTGCTTAAAAACACACTTGTAACAGAAGATTTATGAATTGGATATTTTCATATTACCTATATTCGTTTCTAACATCAATTTCAATTATATAAATGATCGCACTTTATAATAGGGTAGTTGATGTTATAGACAACAATAAGTTCTTTTCTACAGAAGCAGAATAGGTACCGCTTGGTACATGTATGCATGTTGGCATTTTTAGTATTTGGCGACATTTAATTATTTTTATTTAATATTTACTTACTTCACTTATAAGAAAATGATACGAAATTATCTTTTAGCGAATATGCATGAAATAATTATATATATATAGAGTGTTTCAAGATTGTAGGAAACAAACCTAGAAATATTACCTACTCTAACAAAACGAAACAAAAAAATGAATAAAAATATACCTAAAAATGATGTGATAATCCCGAAGTTATACTTATATCGTTGTATGGCGCCATTTTCCAGTCTTGGTAAGCTACATATGTTAAATTGTTAGTCCAGCAGTTATCTCGTGTATATGTATAGATTTTACATCAACCCAGGAGTTGACGTCTAGATATATCGATACTTTCAAATATATTTTCAATTTTTTGTTAGTGACAAGTTGGAATATACTTTTTATTTGACTTATTAAAAATGGTCAGATCACGAAAATGTGCTATCCAACATTCTTTACTTGTTGACCTATAATTGAAATATTCTTTATTGTATGATATTGTTGTATTAGTTTTGTATGGAGTAGCACCATTGGATTAAAAATATCCGTTCTGGAATTCATATCATTAGTAGATAGTCCTCAGATCTGTTTGTAATAAGCGGCATTCAATATATCGTGAAAAGTATTGGTGCTGTAATGCGTCCGCAACCTTTTAATCTACACATTAACCATAACATGTGCGTTTTCTCTACCAAATACAAGTGTTCTAGAGGTACAATGGTATATCCTGAAAGATCAAATAAAGCTTCATTAGAAAAGATCATGCTTTTGTATTTACATGTCCATTCAATCATAAGATAATTTTCTATTAACTTTAAATATATTTTCAATTCGAACTGACAATAGACTTATTGGGCCTAGCAGTTACTAGCGCTAACAGTTTCTATACATTATTGTACCAGTCTGTTTCAAAATTAACTGTTATTTCCACTACAAAATAAATCTAGAATAAAGGCAGTGTAGTCTTTAAAAAGACACTTATAGTATAGTAGTCTCTATATCTATGAAATTTCTTGAGAAACCGTGAAGAAACGTAGACAAAACAGCATTTTTCAATATGTTAATTTTAAAGGGGTTGATAGTCGCAGTGGTTAGACGGCAGACTATCATTGTGGTGGAACGGGTTTCAATAATCCGGAAAGACGGTGACATTTTTATCGGAAAATTGAAATCCGATCGACTTACCATTCGTTGTTGAACACTATTAAACACACACAAAAACTACACAGCGAGAGTTGAAGTAATGGCCATACAAGCGATACAGCTTACGGAGTCCCTACAACTAAGCATCCACCACACATTAAAAAAAAAACAGGTCATAACGTTACATTGCTTTTGTGGTCTGTGGTAATATAGCGGTTTATTTCCAGGTCTTCGTTCTGTACAATCATACTTTACTGTAGTTTTATTTTTTATGAATACCTGTGTATATACTTATTTTTCCGTATTTATTATATAAATGGATGAAATAAATTTACTTGTGATATTATGTAACTTTATTTAAAATGATTATTATTAATATTAAACTCTGTAAATGATTACGTTGGTTGAGCTAAATTGGACTGAGCTTTATGTTTGCAATTAGTAATTTTGAAATACTCTATATATAATACGATCTGTCTGTAGAAATGAATTTATTACTACACTATGTTATTAGTATTTACGTAGGTTAATTTTAATAGGTAAGTATGAAGGCAACATTTATTTGGTTTTTGTTTTATGATCTCACATTTGTTAGCAAAATTATCTTTCAATTCCTGAAGTATTTTCCTAAAAGTGGAAATACCTCAAGAATTGAAAGATAAGTACTTACAGATCATAACATAGGTATTAATCAGCAAAATTATGTTACTAATTTTATATACTGCGATTTTATACTTGGAATACACCGAATTTCTTTGAAGAGTGTTAGGAATTAACACAGAATAAATACTTATATGAGAAGACCAATTTCTTATTTTAGATATGCCGCATGTACTGTAATCACGGCAGTTGGGAACTTTGGAAACGCAAAACCTCTCTGATAAGAACGAATACAAATATACCAAACACTTTAATGCACCATTAGTCAAGACAGTTTCGTCTTTGAATTTACAAAAGAATAGTAGTTAATGTTTTTGCCTGTAATCTATAATTCTATAGGATTTCATTTTATTGGAAATTAAACCTTTTTGGCTGGTTGGCATCTTACAAGCTTAATGCTTAATTTTACTTTAATTTTTATTTTGTTTCATAGTTGGATTTATTACAAACTTCTATTGTGTCTATGACTAAAGTTTTAATTTCTATGAAACTGTGCATATTTTGGCTAAAGGGTTAACAGTTAATGCAGATATTAAATTTCGTGAGCTATATGGCTAACAGATAATATTGGCGAAATTACTACATGAACTTGAAATGTTTTTATATTTTTAAATATGAAAGTGCGCAAGTACTCATTACTGTAGTGATAGATGTTTTATATAAACACATAATGGAAAATATGAGATAAAGTGGATAAATGATTGAAATTGGACCTCAAGAATGTCCTGAGTTAACCTACGTAATTATTAATAATGTATGTATAGTGTCAAGTTGAGAAAATGAATACTTTATGGAAAAATTAAATTTTCATAGAAATATTACTTGGATTGAACGATTTCATAGTTTTTTTTACTGAACTATTTAAATATTTAACAATGTCAACGTTTATGCATCTTATACAATAAAGTAACTACAAAAATTGCGTTTAGTAATCTAAAACAAGTAAATGTAATAAACTATAGTTTCAAAAAATGTACAGCCATAGGGCTAGTATTAATTTTTATTACATTACATCTTCCCTGTTTGACACTAGTAGTATTGTCTATAATTTTAGCTTGTCCTTACGAGGTCTACATTTATATAATATAACTCTGCTTTAAGCAATTACAAACAATTGTTTAAAATTTACTGCTGTCGTAGTATCATCCAGGGTCAACGAAAATGAGTTGTTTATAATAATAATTATAATATTTATTAATTCAAAGTATCGTACAGCGATAAAGGAATAAGTCATAATACACACATGAAATGAATTAAAATATAACAAATAAATCTAAAGATAATGCATATAACAAAAAAAAAATTGAAAAAGAAAAAAATAACGGTTCCAAAAAACACCCACCACCAAACATTTCTAAAGAAATGTACTTATGTTAGAAGTATATTAAGTTACTAAAATATTTTATGAAATTTGGATAAACTATGGTTTTACAATGCCATGTTATTTAGTCCTAGGAATAGCAGGTTGGTTACATTCATTACGTGTTTCTTATGGTAACATTGATTGATATTGAAATAATTTACTTTATTTTAGAATTATATAATTTAAATACATACATGTATCTGGAACTTGAGCTTAATATAGTATGGACTTAATTAACATTAACATTTAATATTGTTTAACGCGCTTCAATAACGTGTTGGTGTATTTGTTTTTCAATCATTTGACCAATCTCCTTGGAAAAACTCATAATTTTTTGAGTATTTTGGTTCAAACGGTTTCAACACTTGAAGAGCTGTACGCAAGATACGGGGTTCGAAGCTTATCGGTGACAATTGTAGCATGTCCTGCTAGATCAGTACTTCGGTCGAGGTACTATTCGCAATTGCGCCGTAATAGCGCAATATTATATTACTTACTGCGAGGTAATTTTCTAAGAAAGCTATGGAATCTAATTTACACATAAATTACGTTACAATAGCTGTAGTGATATAGCTTAGATAGTCGCTGCAACAACAAAAAGAAAATCTAAAATAAAGGGTTTAATTTTTTGAATTGAATTAAATTAATTTTCATTACCTTGTAGCGTAGTTCTGTCATCGTGTAAACGGTCGCCAAGAAGAAAGATAGAATAACGTTTGACATTGCCTGGTTTAAATTTGAACGCTGTTCTGATATTTCATAGTATAATTATATTCCACATTTATGACTTGACCATCACATTGTTTACTTGTTCGTTTACTAGATTTACTATCATATCGGTCACTTGTAATAAATATAATACTAATTGAACGTTATAGCCGGTCAACGTTACATAAATATGTACCATCTACGTAAAAGCTAAATTAGATGTACTGGATCTTCTAATGATAGACCTTCTGTATCTATGGCGTTTGGTATATGTTAATTATTAAGTTAGGTAGTTGAAATCGTCCAAGAGAAATTGTATTGTCTCAGCAGTGGGGAGTATTTGCTGAGAACTGGTGAAAGTAGGGAGTGTGATGTGGACTAAGAGATCTTCGTGTGGGTTGAATTGATGTCTCGAAGATTTAGAAATCTTAAACTCTGACGCTTATTTATTGCAATATCCATGGAGTGTCGAACCCTAATTTTAGGCGGTGGCCGGTCTTGTGGAACAACAACATTCAATAACAGGGGGTTGGTGGTTTGCCTAACTCTCTCCAAGGTTGATCTAGTGGTATCTTTAAGATATTCTTGTAGGTTGAATATCTGCAGATCTCTGCTCAACTAGGCGTTGCTGACAAAGTAAGGCGAGTTGCACAGCATACGCAAGATCTTATTTTGGAGAATTTTCAATTGATTTGCGTTAGTCTTAGAGAACGTTGCCCATACCAGAGAGCCATATGTTAGGATCGGCCTTAACATCGTTTTATATAGAAGCAGCTTATTGCGAAGATTGAGCCGCTCTCCCTTCCAAGAAGTGGAATCAGCATATTCCTGGCGCCAAAAAATCGTTCTTTCAAACACTGGGTGCGTCATTTCCAAGTCAATTTGTGGTCGAGAATCAATCCCAACTATCTTGTAGTATGGCTGCAAGGGAGAACCACCCCGTCCACTGAGATTCCCACAGGCGGTTGCCTGCGCCTGTGGTACTGTGTACTTAAGAAGATAAGCGTTTTATTGCCTTAAAAGTAATCATTATATTTCAAGTCCGGAAATTTCGAATATGTTTATTTACTCTATCAGCTGGTTGTCATTCTTTAGCCCTTAGTACTCTCAATAGTGAAAAGCAACATTTTAATTTGTTCTACAGCCGCAGATACAATGATTACTTATGGTTAGTCGATTGTAATTGACGCTGATGTTAATTACTGTTATATTATAGCAAGTTAAATAGTTTACAGCTAATGTTGATAAAATAAAACTAATGTACATGGGACTTCGTAAAAAATTTGCGCATAATGTCTAGATGGATAATACATACCTTGACATGGTTGCATAGTAGAGTCCGTATTTTAAACTGTTGTTGTGGAACAATGATATCTCATGTGAAAAATTACATATTAACAGCTGGCCATGCGTTTTTATTTATTGCGTATTTATTTTTAGTTGGTAGGTTTTATTGCTTGTCAAAGATTCTTCCTTTGTATATTCTGCTAGTGATATACAGAGAGCGTTGGGTGAGTTATACGCATATAGAATTATTTTATACGGTATAATGGTGTGGGTGCACAGCTTCGAATTATCTAATAGATAAGGTGTGCGATTTACAAATATTATAGTAGATTAGTGAGGGGACAACTAGACGTTTTTCTTGTACTTGGAGTACTTTCTTTTGACAAGTTTTTAGTTAAGCGAATTTTAATCCCAGCTAAATTTCCGCTTGTGGGTCAAATAAAACAGCAATTAATTAAAAATTAAATTATTCTATAACATAAATTATGTTTTCGTTTAAAATACATAATAATTTATGTTACAAATTCATTTCTTGAATCGATACCCCGAATTGGTTCCTTGAATCGATACCTAGGACTAAATTGTAGGTATAGATTTTTTCAGGTTTATTTCAATAATTATATTCAATAACATATCTATGGTATCAAATGTACAATATCATGATCAGGGGACGGTATCTTAATGTATAATTCTGTGTACCGTATCAAAGCGCCCTCGTCGTGATACCCCGTAGTAACTATAAAAATACAGCGAAATTTAAATCTTGATATATAGGTATATTATATTTAGTATCTTAGTAATGTGCGTAATAGATTTTTTACAAATAACTTAATTGAATAACACCATAAAAGTACCTGATGGTTTTTATTCAATTCGATTATTTGAAAAAAATCCATTATGCTCATCACTAATATTTAGTTTTAGGTGATATTTAATAAATTTAATTTTAGCTAATGTTTATTAATGTATAAATCTGAAAAATATGCACATATACATAAATAGGATATTTTGTACTATTAACAGAAAAGACCATCATAAATAAAATCCTTTATTAAAAAACAAATACACGTTTACCTGCGCCTTACATATTCTAAAGTTCAACACGTGCATATCATCATAGTTGACATTTATAAATTTCTTGCATAAGATGCTAGTTATTGTTTTTAATCGGGAAGTTTTAACAACTGCTCGTATTATATTATCGCATTAATGTCAGAACAATAATCATACTCAACAGAACACAACACTAGCAAACATGAGAAATTACAAACATAACTGATACTAACAAATCAATAAACGAAACAACTAAAAAACACATGTAAACCACTGCCAGAACTGTGCTAAATGATGATAATGATAACAATAAAACGAGGGAAATCAGTTGGTAGTACGATTGGTAGTGAAGATTTGTGTAATACCGATTTTTCTTTCTGACAACATTGTTTATAGCGCACTCGTCGTGATACCCTGTTATTAATATGCACGTGATGATGTTTAAACTAATCAAAAAGTGGCTACATTCCTTCCATAAGAGATATTACCACCTGATCATGATACTTTGGCTTTTTTTATAACAATTATTGTTATTGTATGCGTATAATTACACCTACCTCATTCATTAATATTTGAGTCAATATATGAAAACTAGTTCCATAAATATTTGTCTAAAAATGATTTTTTACGATAGCGTAGTCGTTACCGTTGGTATCGATGCCTAGGATTCCAAGGCATCGGTACTTAGGTATCGATTACAAGGTATCGGCGGATCGATTCTAGTAATAGTATCTAATACTGGACGATATATCGATACTTCGCCCAGCCCTAATGGACAGTCCTTTGTCTTGATACTTTTTACTTGAGCAATCTCTATGAGCTGCAAAGAACGTGTTAGGGACACAAACATTATCTTTTTTCTATTATTTTTCAATTTATAAACATTTACATAAAAAGAAAACATCGAATAAAATACTTCTAATTTATGAAGTTAAAGCTTTCCATTTTACCTGTTATGACGTTTTATTAATTTGTTTGTTTGTTTTATAACCGCGTTTGAGAAGTTGTTGAAGAGTACAATAATATATTTAGCTTATAAAACATTATATTGGTACTGATGTTAAAGTAGACGCATTTTCAATAGATATTATTCGCAAGAAGAGTTATTTTGCCTCCTAAGGCATCACTTACGATAAAATGAATACAGTATTTTAAACTAGAGTCTATTGTGGTACCATAATTGAAAATAGTGCAAATTCTTTGTTCACTACATGCGTAGCCCTTGTTTTTTTTTTTAGACAAGCAATATGACATTGATGCAAACTTCTAAACAAATATCGAACAATATTTACTGATTTATGGCTCTCATATAAAGATTTTTAATATCTACTCACACAACTAGCTATCTATTTATATCTGACATAAATATATGAGTACCAAACTTATTAGGAGTGTTTGTGTGAAAGTAAATTAAATAAACATTTTTGTAATAAAATGTAAATACATATGTATATATAAAATACATATATTATAATATATATCAATAAAAAATTGCAAATAATTTCTTGATAAATTTGAAGACCGTTAGTTATATTACCTCCCTATTTGTTGAATTGTATTGTTAGTATTTTTTGATGGTTAGAAGTAGTGTAAATACAGCACATACATTTTATTTTTGGGAAAAAAGACCGATGCTTTACCATAAATTATATACAGTAACTGAGATAAACAGAATCGAACAAATTTGTTTCTATACTCGACGATTTGCGTAGAGGTCGCATTCAGAGTGAAACAGAAAACAAATGCTCAAAGGTTTATGTTTGTGCAGTATGTATCGTAATTATCTTAGTAGTCAATTTTAACAACGTAAATTATCGAAGCAGCAACATAGCGCTGTACTGAAATGGACTATAACACGGATTTTTGGCGTATTATGCCCTTCTCAGAAACGTAGGAGGAGTTCTTTATTCAACAAACATAAGTGATGGATCCATTAGTATTGGTCAAAATTTAAATATCCAACAGTAATCAATTGCTGATCCATTTCATTTTTTTGTCGAATAATAAACTCCCTTACTTTCAAAACGTGTGCGTCCAGTTCATTGTTAACAACCAAACAAGTAATCGGTTAACAAGTGGTAGTTTATATTTATTTTTTTAGGTAGGTAGCCAAGCAAGAAGGCCAGAGGAAGGAATGGTATTTCTCTTGCTGCGTAAACAAACAATGTTTTTGGTATTTAGCAAAAAGAAATCTCCTTCAACTTATGAGAATTTTACTCAGTTTATGTTTTGTTTGTGACTATGGAGTCTTGGTGTTAATGGCCGTTTTAAGAAAGTAGACTAAACGATTTTAATAATCTAATCATTACGTAAAACTGAAACGAAATAATTTTTGTTTCTAAGAGCTTGTTTACATTTGCTTACTATCACATTTATATTTGTGTAACGGAGTTTTAACAAATTTTTATATACGTATATACATATACATATATCACGTTATAAATTGTAAATAGTTGGTGAAGTGAGATTACTTTTTGCCATTTTAAATATTTAATAATATTTCTTTTTCTTCTTATTTAGAATCCCGTTCCTACAAATAAACCTGGCGTAGAACCAAAGCGCCCGCCCAGACCAGTTAATATAACCCCATTAATCAAATTAAGTCCTACGTGCGCAAACACCATTCATGTTTCTTGGGGTAGTGATTACGTTCGTGGATATGCCATTACAGTAGCGTTGGTCCATAAAAGAAATTCTCAAGACTTACTTCAGAGATTAAAAAATAAAGGGGTGAAACACTCGGACTATACGAGAGGCCTCAGTAAGTATTAATTTTTTTAACTTGCATTTTGCATAAAAGTATTCGTGTAATCCTTCAACTCACTAAGTATGTGTACATTTATAACGCCCATAGAGAGAAAAAATACTAACTTGTAGTATATTTATATTGGTAGTTCATGTCGGTAATTTTCTTTTAGTTATTCAAATTTATGTAAAATGACCTAAAAATATGAATACAAAAACTCAAACAAGAAAATTAAACAAAAAACTGTTTCAAAGAACTAAGCTCAATATGATCAGATCAGAATGACGGCCATATAAAACATATTTAACTTATTCCTTTCCAACGCTATTTTGTTTAACATTCTTTTTTAGGTTTTTGTACTGACGATTCGCTATGCCTTTGCCTATTTCCAACGTTTTTCTTGTTATTCCATATTTTCTATCAAAAGCCAAGAGTCCTATCTAGTAAACATTGATTTTGACAAGAATTGAAACAATGATATTGATTTTATGTCAAAGCAGTCACAAATTCGTAAGCTATCCATTTAGAGTTCTGGTTATTTTGTTAACTTTCACACAGTTTATAATGGAGAATATTGAAATATATTCCATGATGTGTTAGATTTGTTTTATACGTATGGTGAATGCGGAAAAATTGTCAGACGAACGTGATATCTGGACCTACCACCAATGATTCCCGAAAAATTCTCAAGTATCGAATCTTGATTTATGGCAATTGGGAGTGTAAGGGCAAGTAGAAATTACCGAAAGCGCGTAATAGATAATGAGGTGAATGTTTTGGCCTATTTTCACGCTTATTCACGCAGTTCAACTATAGCAGCAGCGCTGGAATTGGGTATTTCAAGAGCATCAATCCACAGAATATTAAGAAAACACAATATGGCACCGTGTATCTGAGATAACTGTGCACAGATTACGTCTCGGTGATACGGCAAGACAAGTCGACTTTTGCGAGTTCATGTGCATGAAAATGAGATTCATTCATAATATGTGGACTGATAAATCTAAATTCAACATGCAAGGAATTATAAATCGCCGAAATAATCATTGCTGCACATAATATAAACCACGTGTAATATGCGACAATAGGACCACTTTAATTTTAAGGTTTTTTTGTTTAATTATGGACAATATTTGAATGGTGCTAGATCTAGAGATTGGAGGGTTTGTTAGTAATTTCTTAAATGCTCTATCTCTACGTGACAGAGGAAACAGTTGATATCAACTGGATGGTGCTTTAGCATATTCCGCTATAGCTAAACATCAGCAGTTGACCTTGATGTTCGAGGATCGATGGATTGGCCTCCAAGGACCCTAGAACTGTCCACCTAAAACACCTGATTTGACGCTCTTGAATTTTCATCTCTTGGGCCGTATAAAAGAGCTAGTGTACTCTAACCCTGTACATACTAGAGAGAAATTATTGAACCGTTTTCATGATGCCTTTACAAATCTAAGTCCAGATGAACTTCGGAGGTCTGTTGCCCGTGTATATGACAGAGTTATTCTGTGTTGTAAAAAATCAAGAAAAATATATATCAATTATTGTAATTTTTGACACCGAAGTGTATTTATTTTCTTGGCGTATGCAAGTACATGTATATAATGCAATTTTTCCCAATTGCCAATTAAAGTAAACATATTTTTATTTAAAAATATGCCGTCCGGAAGTGGAGTCGAACCACCAGGTATAAAAAAATGTTTAATTTAATTGGCGTTTGGGAAAAATTGCATTATATACATGTACTTACATACGCCAAGAAAATAAATACACTTCGGTGTCAAAAATGTTGCCTATCCTAGGTCATTACAACATCTCTTTCGCATATATTTGTGAAGATTATTAGTGCTGTCGAAGCCGCGTGGTGGCGCAACGGTGTTGCGGTAGGCCGCGATAGCCATACCTGATGGTTCCACTCCACTTCCGGACGGCATATTTTTAAATAAAAACATGTTTAATCTAATTGGCGTTTGGGAAAAATTGCATTATATACATGTAATTATTGTAATGATTTCCTTTACATTGATATATTGTTTTTTGTGATTTTATATTATTTTCCAAGTTTTTTATGTTTTCCATTTGCTATTACGTTCTAAATTTTGTTACGTTTTTATTTTATTTTAGTGTTCTAATTAAAGTTAATTTCTGCTGTTTTAGTAATGTTCTTTTTGTTTCGAAAAATAAACGATGTTCCGGTGTCTGTCAAAATTCACATGAATTTAGCAAATAAGGAATAATAAGTAAACCATGCGAATCAAGTATAGGGCAGGCATAGCAAATTTATTAGATGGTCTATCTAATAAACGCACTGGATATACAGTTTGTAAAACCGAACTTTTTCAACTTTGAAAATGATGTAATGGGTTATCAAATTTAGGACACCCTGTATACAATAAATCAATGATCAATATCACAGAATAAACAGAAAGAACAAAAGTTTTAAAATTGATGTCATGGTTTTTGTGCGCATGACTGGCAGACGCCATTTCTGAAATATATCCCAATATTCCTGGAATGTTGTTTACATGTTTATTGTTTGTTTGGAGGTTAGTTCTTAATTGTGAGTTTAGCGATTTGGTGATGTGTACCTTTTACCTACTTGGTTTATGTATGTTGGCAACTATCCTAATTGTAGTAAAGCATAATTAAATATTATAGTTATTTCTAGTAACTGCAAAATTTGTTGTTTGATTCTTGTTTCAAATCTTAAATATCTATTTTTATATATAAAAGAAAATATACCTACAATCGAAATAATTATGTAAGCGTGTTTGGTAAGCTGCGTTTTATTACCACCTTATTACAGAAGTGATTAAATTACAAATAGTTTTATAATAAGACCTTAGATCCGCGAAAGACTGGAACAATTCTATTGCATTTGCTAATACTTTATGTACATTTCGAACATATTTAACCTAGATGCTTGAAATCAAATTCAACCTTTTCCGTCAACATTCTTGGACATACTTTCCGGTAGGCTAGATTCCGACAAACTTCTCCTTTCTGTTTATTCTGTGTCAATCTGGATTTCGAAAGTACCATTATAGTGCTTTCGTCTACGCCAGCAGCTCTTACCACTAGTTGAAAATGAGTAAGAGGTGCAGTACTAAAATCGTTCGAAGACTAAGTCGTACCGAGTGTACATAAGAACATTTGAGAGCTTCAACGCTGCTGCTTGAATATTTTAATTTGATATGAAGCAATATGTATGAACGCATTTGTATTCAATTTCGATCACAAACTAAATGTCGATTCTTAACAAAGAACAACTAATGTGTTTGTGGTAAAAGTACAAGTTTTTAGTATTTTTTGTTGATCGACAAATTATAAATGTTTATCATAATATGATGAAAGGAGCTGAATTGGTTAATGTGCTCCATTTTTCGTAAATTGTGTAGGTACGGTAATCAAGATTTATTGGTTCTTTTTGATATAAATATAAGGAAGCCCATCAGTACCTGACGAATGTTGTAAATAGTAACCATAATCTATAATTATCAGGCCGTGTATCTATTTATATTTATCAGGTTCAAGTTGAACTACTTACTCGTTTGTGTTCGTATCGTACTAACTTTCGATAATCAATAAAATACTCATATGTTTATAGTAGATAATTGCATACGCTGTGCATGTATGCTGCAGGTGCCACCCATTACTTAGTCATTGATAGTACAATCCTTATCAGTTATAAATGTTCTTGTCACTACGTTTGTGTCTGTCTAAAAAAGGGTTTACCGATAAGAGTGTTGAAATTTTAAAATGCAATGTTGGCGGTACTGTATGAAGTTTTAGTAAGTCACTATGAAGGGACACATGCTTCAACAACTGTTAGGGTTTATTAAAATTTATCATCAAGATTCATGTTTCGTAAGTTGCGATAAATTTACGGTCATCATCATTCGAATGAAGAGACAGTGATAGATGAGTCTACATATGTGTACCATCACAATGTCGCTGCTGTAAGACAGAGTCTGAGAGGAAATCCTATCCATCTGTTGCACGATTTTCTTGATAAGATTATTATTCTCTGATGATTACACTCAATAATTTAAACTTGCTGCATATCGGTTCGTCGGACTTTTGCGATTTGAGTTCTGCAGTAGTTGAAAGTTTATTCAGATTTTGGTTCGATAATCATCTTTTTGGATGAAGAACATTGACTCAAGAATGAAGTAATTGTTCGAACTTCTTTTAAGACTAACAGAAAATTATGTTATAGTGAATGAATGCGCTCCAAGAATATGGCAGGATACTTGTGACATGATTTAAATTGTTGCAAGAAAAATGTCCTTTGCGAGTTATATCGAGAAATTATGCATATTATTAAAAATTTACCATGTAGTATGTTTAATAAATTATAACATACGAAGTAAAAATAAAAATTACTTGAACATTATTTGCAGTTGTTACTGTTTCATTTAAAATGTTTAATGCTCTTGTTGGAAACCTTTTATTTTAATAATCTAACTTGAGTTGAATAACCTAACTCAAAATAAGATAAATAAATTGTGCAATATATTTATTTACGTAATTTATTAGTTACACGTATTAATCTGTGTTTTTTTATGTATTAATTTATTGAATTGTGTTGTTTTTAAGTTAAAGAAAAATTAAATGAAGACGCCGACTGTGAAATTGCCACAACATCTCTTCGTGTATCTTTAATGTGTCCGCTCGGAAAAATGAAAATGACAACACCTTCTCGAGCGATAACTTGTCAGCATTTACAATGTTTCGACGCCCACTTATTCCTTCAAATGAACGAGAGGAAGCCTACTTGGAGTTGCCCTGTCTGTGATAAACCTGCATTGTATGATAACCTAGTCATAGACGGGTAAGTGTGTTAGAATTCAATTAATGCATTTTTGTGGGTTAATTTTACTGAAGATAATTATATGCCAACTTAACCAAGTCTCGTGTGCAGTGGGTTGATTCTTCATAATACAAGATGTACTGTGTCTACTAGTCTGCGTTAATTTTAAGTTCATTGGCATCATAATACATTCAAAGTGAAATGCAACATTCATATGTATTTTACTCTACACTCTGGTATTGCTTTTATTGCCGTGCTCATTTATGAACGTACTTAACACCTTCTCACATGTGCCGCTAACTGTATAGTCACCAAATTAAGAGGCAAGTTCAGTGCGAAGTAGTAAAATTCGCTGCCAATAGGGGACGGTAGTGTAGTTTACGAAAACGAAGAACTGTACGCTTGGTAAAACACCTTACTTACAGCTTTGGCCATATGTTGGTCGATAGCGAAAATGTAAATCACAAATTCGTGGCATCTGGCAGTATTATTTCCGAATTACGATATTTCGTCGACTATATCACCTCATCACGCACATTTTTGTCAACCAATCACAAGTTGGAATTCCTTAGCAACAGCCAATGACATTCATATTATAGCGAAAAAATCACGTGTGGATTTTAATAAGTGATAAAATCACTCGTGGTTTTATCAATGCTAATGGAGTACTACCTTATTTCCTTAGTGACCAGCCAAATACATGGCAAAATGAACACAACCGAAGACAGTAAATTACGAAATTCGTGATAGAGTCTTTATTTTTCTCTGATAAAATTGATTTGGATAATTTGTTCGCCCTTGTTGATCCTAAATAATTTATTATCTCAACAAGCACTTACAAATTATCCAAATCAATTTTATCGGAAAATCTTCGTCACTTGTTATATTACTTATGAAAAACAAGTATACGTAAGAATAAAGTCTCAAAATTTTATCTTTACTTATGTAGGTACACAATCCATTCTGTCTTTGTAGTAAAAGAATTGCTTCATAATCACAACATCAACAGAAACATCAACAGAAAAATATAAAGTGTCACAAGAAAAGTTTTCCGTTTCCAATCGTTGGAAGTATTAGAAGCGTACTTACTAAACAAAGCTAATAGTAACTTCACTTCTTTCTCAATATCAAATATCAATTGCAAACACAAAATATCGTTATGATTTTCTTATGTTTAATCTGTGAGTTCGAAAGAGTGCGATAAATACAAGATACAACTGATTAGTTTTGTCTAGCTAGATATCAGATCCGACGATGCACCGATTTCATTTATAAAATGTTCTTTGCTTATGCGCGGTAACCATGGCGACTGTTATGCACCTAGATTATTTGAAGTTACGATGTTGGTAGCAGTCTGGACGCGGACGATGTGAATCAGATGTGACACGGGGAATTTTCGTAGTTCAGGATAAGTAACTAAATATTTGAAAAAATGGGCGTGATTTAGTTCCCGCCGCGCATGTCCATTAGCGATTTTGTTCTAACTGCAACCGGTCCATTATTTGTTGCAATATCTGTATCGCATTCTGTCTTCGACGTACGATGTCGTCATAGTGCCATCTATGTAAGAAGAAGCGTAACTACTAGCAAACATAGAGGTTGTCGTCACTGCTTTTACTCCATAAGAAGTAATGGAACAACTTTCTAGATTTAATTCTGAAGTTTCTGTTCATAAAAAAATAATGAAAAAAATTGAGTATTATCTACATTATAATCTTAATGTCTCATACATTTTTTAATAAAATCGTTTGAACCGTTAGCTAAATAAATGGAATTTTGGATAAGAAAATGCAATTACAGCTAAACGGCTCTAACAATTTTGTTCAAAATTTGAGAATACTTTTACTAGAAAATCTAAAACTTACACAATTTTTTTCATTTTTTTTCTATGATTTTTAAGGAAAACGGGACTGAACTTGACTCTTAACTTTTAAACATCTAAACTTTGCATATGACTAATATAATTCTTCTCATTTAAACATTCAAATAAAGAATTAATATCTTCTTAGTCAGATATTATATAATTTGCATTTTTTATTTTTTTTTTATAAACCATACGGTCAACTACATTAACAATACGCAAAGCAAGCTATTTTTACTTAAATTACACAAAATGTTATAACACAACTTATTGGGTATTATCTATGTATATTATTTTAATATTTTAAATATTTTAGTTGCTTGTACTTATTTTCGAGGTATAACATTTGATTAAGAGATGAATAATATCTCAATTATAATTGTAATCTATCTGCAACATCAAACAAAATCAGGAATTAAAATCTTAAGATATAAGTATATGTTATTCACTAAATGATGTGAGTTGTGAAGAAACAATTAATAAATTCAAACAAAACTTCAGAAACTTCATATGCTATTCATTTGATAAATTATAGAATGTGTTTCTTAATGCCAGAACATGAAAGAATATTTTACAAATAACTAGTGCATATTATAACTTCAATAGAGGAAAAATGTTTGTAAAAACAAAAACTCTTCAATACCGTTGACTGTCTGCGAGGTGCATGTATTGAGTTTTATAATGAAAGAAATATTAAAGGCCGTCACAACTAGTATATGTATATATAGCTAGTAGTTTCTTTCTATGATCAGGATATGGTTGACTTTATAGCGATGTGAACAGGGAATGTGCGAGGGAAAATGGAAATCAAGATATTTGTAGAAAGAGATGGGAATTGTAAGGGTAAAACAAGCATGTGTATAGAAACAGAATGAATAGTTGAACAAATTATGTCAAATGACGGTAGTAGACTTTTGCTCTAATATTCTGTGAAAGTCGTATTGTCTTTACGTTTGATTTATTGATTAGGTTTAACTTGTTTTTTTAATGTTATTGTTGCTTCATATTCACCTACAGTAAATGTTCCCTGGATATTTATTGTCAATCATATATGTACGTATGTGTTAGCATAGACCATATACATATACAGGGTGGACCACTTAAAACGATGCACTAGAATTACGGCCAAGCTAAATAAAATTTTTAAAATCCGACCAGGTAAACTTATAGCGGGCGATGAGGAGCAGATTTTAATAACAATGTAAATTTTATAACATTTATGATGACGTCATGCCGAAATCAATTTGCATTTTATTAAATAGCACCTTTATGTTTTCCGTCACTGTATTGTAAGAAGATGGAATTTCTAACACATTACAATCACTTATTAAATAGTTTATCCAATTGTGTTTGCAATAACAAAGAATAAAATTTGATTATTTAAATTTCGCGCTTTCGAAGATTCAAGCTTAGTTTACCAATATTTTACGTAACGCATGTTAATGTGTATGACATTTGTCAGATTTGACTTAAATCACTACATATTCTGGAATTTGCTTTTCTAATAACACATATAACTATTAGAACATATTTCCCGTACAAGTACTATTTACGCAACAAAATAACTAAAATATTATGTTTATAAAAATCAGGGAATTGCCTATTTTGCCCGAGAAAGCCAAGGCATCAAAATCGTCACTTTCAGGTTCCAGGTTACAAATAATACCGATAAGTGAATTATTCTAGTCTATTCTATTGACCATTTGTTATAAATATTTTACAATAAAGTTTATGATTTAAACAGATTCGCTTTATTAAGTGATTCTAGAAAAAAATGTTCTATGTATTACAGGCAAAAAGGGACATTATTGCTCTCGCGTAATAATGTGTCACTTTTCGCTAAATACACAAATAACTATTATAAATCATTCACAAGTTATTACTGACGTCCGTTTGAATTTACCGCTAAATTAAATTACTTCTTTCCTTCAAACACCAGAGGCGCTCCAGTATTCGGTTTAAACCTAATGCACGGGCGTCGGGTATCTATAGATGTTAGTGATCTGTGATACTTATTAAGCCAATCTAACAAACATTTTAACTGAAATAAGGTTACTAACAGGCGTAAAAAAGAATACATCGCCAAACATGAAGGGAAGAGTTTAAAAATGTCTCCCATCTGCATGAATACATTTTCTTAAATTCTCTACAAAATCTAAATGTACAGCATTTAATATTTCAACAAACAACAAAATAATTTTATTTAAACGTTTGTCAGTTGCCAAGTGACGTTCAATGACGTAATATGTCTAGAGCTCAATTCAAATTTTGCGTTTTACGCTAATATGCATCAGGTAAATAACAATATTTGCGCGCTTCAAAATTTGAAATATTGGCGGCAATTTCAAGAAGTTGTTGATTTCATTTCTTCTTAAAATTGGTCATATTTTATACAGTTATACGTTAAAAAATTAGCTGTTTAAAAAATTTACAATAAAAATACTACATCCCCTTTAGATAAATGCAAAGTGATTTCGGTATGACGTTATGATGAATGGTATAAAATCTACATTTATAATAAAATGTGCCTCCCTCAGAACTCTATAACTTTCCCTGGTCCGATTTTAAATTTCTTCTTTAGTTTGGCCATAATTTCAATGCATCATTTTAAGTGGCCCACCTTGTAGATACCCAGCTCTATACAGAGTATTTGGAATATTCTGCCGGAAAATGAGTCATTGGCGGTCCATTAATTATAGCAGCAAAAATTAAATTCTAGCAACATTGCGCAAGACAAGCAACATTAAAAAAAACATTGCTATGTATAGGATAGTGAGGAACAATTTGGTTGCAGATATTTATTGTTGCAGGTAGGTGGTTCTGATTTTACTGGGATTACGTGCTTTGCCTGTTATTGTAAACAGACTATAGCATCTTATTCTGTTTAAATATTTTGTGGGCTAACATCTTAAGAATGCAATTCTGGGCATACATATGTGGTACAGTGTACAACAAGAGTGTCTCTAACTTAAGCAAAATTTTTGTTAACCCGTGTTTTGTATTGATATTTCATATTCCTCTTATTTTTCTATCTATTTAATTTTTGTAGTTATTTTATTTTAGCTCTTAGTATCTAACGTATTGTACGTTGTTTTTAGTTGTACAAATTCTTCATAATAAAATTAACAAATCAATTTGTCCGAATTTATTTCTGACGTTTCAGAATTGTTCGAGGCCATCGCACAGTTTTAGAAAAATGTATAGAGAGGTATTCATTAACCTCTATCATTTACAAAAGTTTATCAGTAAAATTCAGGACTATTCAGTGTATTTTAAAGCAGAGAAATATATGAAATTTAGTTATTTCGAAGGGAGAATTGTATAATAAATACGGGAAGGTTTTTGCCACATTTCCACACAATTTCTTAAAATATGCTGTACAATGTATATTGAGAAAGCGAAACAAGTCTTTTATGTGATCAAAACTATTATCTTATATTGTATTTATTAACTAATAATCCAAACATCAAACGGGGAATGTCAAATAATATTTATAATAATTTTAATTTCAAGGTATTTTCAAGAAGTACTCAATTCGAATGATCTGAGTTCGGACACTACAGAAATCCAGTTAAATAAAGACGGGTCATGGAGTACACACACGGTAGAAAAGAAATCTCCACCCCCTGTCGCTAAAGTAGAAAAAACAGCGGATGATTCTATCGAAATAATTTCGGATGATGTCGGTAAGTAGTTTACCATTTTGAATCATGTGCGTGTAAGTAAAAAGAATTCGTTATTAAGAAATGACATTTATTTGTAAAATAGTAAATATATATTTTGCATTCTGTATGACAATATTCTAATGCACAAACATTAAATTATCCTTAGTTGTTGCGCTAGGTCAATCGGCTACGTCAACGACAGATAAAGAAAACTCAACCGAAGAATGTAGTAAAAAGGAAAAAAGCGTAGTCGATTTAACAATATCCGACTCTGATGATGATGAACCGTTGGCTAAGCGGCGAGCTACAAATCCCAAACCTGACTCTACAATTAAATTTTCGGGTGAGTTTTACAAAACTCTAATATGACGGGAAATTATATTGTTTCTGTATTGTATCTGTGCAAAAAAAAAACACGATAAATACTCATAGTATTCGTTTTTCGCTTTGCTGTTCAGCCTGTATTGTATATAAATTGCATCACTACGTATTGGAATATAGTTTAAGTTAATAGTTCTAATGGGAATATTGGTGATAGTATGTTTGAAACTCAAAAGTTATAAATGTCACATAAATAAATGTAGTATTAATATCTCTATCTATAATCTGGTAATGAGTTATTTCCAACTTCTTATTAGTTTATTCCATAATTAATTGCTATTACATTGCGTACATTTTTTCCTACTTGCTAAATTAAATGTATAATTATTATTAAATTAATCACATAGTGTGATAAAATATGCGAATAGGTGAATATTATTGGCTGTGGTCATTTCAAACAGAATTGTTGTTACATATATGTCACGGTTAGGGCGTTAGCTTTCAATGCTTACAGTATTGTGTACATGTAAGATTGCGGCATATTAAAATATGTATTAGTAAGTACTTAGTAGTAAGTAATTCTTGCAAAACTATCGGAAAACAAATCTGAATTGAAAAAAAAGAACATCATTATCTCGAAGCAAATTGATCTATTAAGGATTAAGTTCTCTCCACAAATTTACAGTGTTATCTATCTGAAATATCCTGAGTTGGCAGTACTAATTCTTATATGGCAGCACAGTGTTATGTCGTTATTTTGTTCGAGTTATCTTGTGGAATAAGAAGGGACGTGTAATATATTCCTAAAATGGATACCTTTAACAATACACGAATAGTAAATAACAATTAAGTTTTGGTATTAGAAGTATAAATACAGGATAAACAGTTCATGCAAATAACTATACTGGAGCTTCGTTTTGTTTTGAGTTGTATTGCTATTGCAACGGTGACTAATCAATACCCAGTATTTCATTGTACATGGTTAGTTTCAAGTTGCGCCGTCATATCAGTTGTACTCGGATTGGAATAGCATATTGATGTGACAGATACCATATACCGATAAGTTTCTAGGGAAGCTGAAAGCTTTTGAAGAAAGGATGCTAACAATAAAGCATTTAGCTGAAGTTATGCGTCTTATAGATGACGTAAATGCCATAAAGCTGTCGGGATTTTATCAGAAACAATTATTTGATTGATGCGAGTAATGATCACATTATTGATTGAATATTTACTGAGATTTCGATTTATTTGCCCTTAATTTTTTTATATATGTGGCGGCTGCTATGTTATCCTCTAGTGCTTCCCATCTTTTAGTTCATTTACTGCGTGTAAACGATGATGACATATTTCGTTGTTCAAATAACCAAGTAAAATAAAGCTAATGGTATAAGGTCGGGTCAATATCGAATAGTGTCTATTATTGAAATTAATCTCTTGCTAATTCATTATTAGGAAGTTGTTGAATCATAGAAATGCTATAAGTTATTTTGTAAAGATCAGCAGCAAAAACTTTGTATTTAATTTTAAAATCCAAGAAAAATGTATTCGAATTACATAATCTTTGTACTGGTCAATGTGTAGATATGTAAGAATAATGATAATACAGGAGAATGTACATATATAGAATTAATAGCGAACCTGTGCGGCAATGGTTATTTCGAAAATTTCTAAATTATTAATCGATTTGATTCAATTACTCTGAGACGAGGTAGTAAATATCTGTGAGTAAAATTTAGTGCAACCATTAGTATGCCCAAAATAAGTAATTGAGTTTTGCAATTAGAAATACTTTAAAGAAAACGTGTATGTAATGGTAAATCTTGCCATCATAAATCATTAATATTTTAAGTAAATCCACAGGAAGGACTAAAATTCCTTGAAAAATGAAACCGTACTTTTTTCGTATGACTCTAAGATCAACTTATTTGCTTCATGTATTCCAATATCAGACGGCTTGTTTACTATATTATCTCAGGGAGAGTTTTAAGTCGTAATAACAACGAAAGATACTATTACAAAATATTATCATGTTATACACTTAATTTTGGTAAAGCAAAATTCTTTAAAATGTTTATTGCTTCTATACACATTAATTAATTGTGTGATTTTTTATTTGTTCCAAAGTTACTGGAAATAGAACAATTATATTAACTTTTCACACACAAATTCGCTCAGTTTCCAGGTAAGCATCAGCGAATTATGTTAGGGAAAAGCTTTCGAAATGTTTTAATAATTTTGATTATTATAACACATTTAATAATAGTTAACTGTTTGATCTAACTTATTTATTATTCTTAATTCTGAACTTAATTCTATAACTTACTATTAATAAATTAACGAGTAATTGTAATAGTATGTTGTTACAATAGCCTTTGAATGATTTACATATTTTTCTATACAGAATGGCCGATCGAAAATGAAACAGATTAAATTATCCCTGAAACTGTGCTTAAAAAAATACCGAAAGACGCCAAACTTGTTTTGTAGATGGACACGTGCCTTATAAATTTAACCTCATGACTCTCTTAACATGAGGGCTACACTTTTAATAGCTCATTTGAAATGCAATTAAATTCTCTTTACAACGCCATCATATTTGCTAGATTTCACTTAAACCGCGGATAATAACGTGACGAAAAACGTTTATTTTACATTGAATCCTTTTTCACAGAAAGATATAGACATAAATGAAAGTTTCCGCATTTAGCATTTATTGTGCACTACACTGAATTTCTCAAATTCTAAGAAAAGAAAAACGGAAAATAAAAAAATTCAAGAAAATAAAACTTTTATTTTCTTGGAAAAATTGAAATTGAGTAGTTGAATACACAGCATAGCCACATATACTCCCAAAATTAATGTCAGCTTAGTAAATGTTTGAATTGACCACCACCGAATAAAACCAACTACCACAATGAAACACATTCTACTCAAAACGTCGGCGCAAACTTTAGATTATTTGTGCAGTGATTTGACGGCATTCGTGAATAATACGTTGTCGCAGTTCCTTTAGGCTATCCGGTTGAGTTTTAGAAATTTTAATTTTTAGATGGCTTACAAAAAGAAGTCTGAGAGCGACAAATCTGGCGATTCCGACTTATCTAGAAAGTGCGAAATGACTATTTTCTGCAATGTTTTGCCCCTCTTGAAGGTCTAATAATGTTCATGTTATGTATTAGTCTTTGATTTGCCTAGATATATTTTTCTATAGCTGAAAATGAAGTGTAATTTTAAGGAAATATTATTACAGTTTTTTATGAGATGTTATAAGTTGACAATATCATGGCAATTTTCCGCCCTTTGATTTCTAAACAATCAAAAGGCAAATTTTTTATTTCTTGCCAAACTATAATAATTTTAGAAAACTTCTATTGTGCATATATTTGATCAAATTTTTTATTTATCCCAGTTTGATATGTAAAGGAGATGCATGCATATTTTTAGGATTATATAATGCCTCGTGTTTTACATTTTTCTGTCCCGGGCTGTCCAGGCTACTTTTTTTTAATGTAGTGCTTTTTTTTCTGTCTACTATTCTATTCACATAAAAAAAAACAGCATTACTTTGTATAGGTAAGCTTCAGACCAACAATAAGTATAGTAACCTTCAAATTATTACAAATATTATTTGTTAAAGTTAAGTTAAAGTTATTTTATTAGCAGGTACTGATTGGAATTTATTATCGTTATATAGAAGCACAGCTTTATGTTAATTTTAGAAGAATCACACAAGTAACGAATAGGCAAAAAACGTTTTAAAATATTTTAAAAAAATAAGGTAAAAAACTGTAGGTGATGAAGAAATTCCGAACATATATTAAAAACATTAAACAGAACTATGTATATACAACTATTGGTACCCGTGAAACAAAAATCAATCAGTATAAATCGATTGGGCGGTTAGAAAATGTATGAAATAATTTACTTGTCTTGCACCTTGCGTACAGCTAATGGGGTTATATTTACAGCTTTTATAAAAAAGAGAGTAATATCCACAACTGTCGTCTTAGAATATGGTTTACAAAATTTTTGCTGTGTGATTGTTATTGTTATTATTAAATTACTGAAAACCATTTTAACGAAATTACGGCGTATGGTTCAAAATTGTCAAAATGAAATCTAGGACGATTAAACAGTGACCCGACCAGCCAATAATATCATAAATACATCTATCCTTTTATTACTACATAATTTGCAATTATATTTTAATGAACTCGAATTTTAAATGCTGTAGTTTTTTTATAAACCTTTATTGAGATGCCCGCAGCCAGTTATCATTTTATGAAACTGTATAATATATATGTACATATATTAGCACTTATTTAAAAATTATTTAGTTTGGCTTATTTCTAGCAATTTATAATGGGATAACTACTAACAAGTGTGTTAAAAAGTAACAAATTTGAAACTTATTTATTTTTAACACATTCTTCTTAAGTAAAACAATACTTTTTTATTTTTAAAATGAATTGTCTAGACTGTTCCTACCCCTAAATCTTAAATTACAGGGTGTGACTGGGGAAGTCTAGAAATGGGTGGTGCTCCGCTTCTCCCTTAACTTACTACAACTTAGTAAGTAAAACTGATACTATTGTTCCTGTATGTTTTAGAAAAATTACGTATGTTTTATAGTTTTGATGTGAAACTGCGGCTACTTAACTATAGGTTATTTCTTGTGTAAAATTATAACACACTAATATAAACTTTTAATATATTTCGGTTGTTTTACAAATAAAACGCGGTATAGATGTAATAATATAAGTATGTTTAATTTAAGATTTCTTATTGTTACAATAATAGATTCAGCTACAGGTTGTTAGGTGTGTTAGCCATGAATCATCGTAAATCGTGAATTCCGCACGAACGGAAGAACTAATATATGAATCATTTCGTATGGAAAGGTAAATTATGATAGTTTTGATCTTTAAATTGGTTAGTTTAAATTGCATATCATAACGGGTCTGGTGTTAATTTCTCGTATAAATTAAAGCTCCTGATGAGCGTTTTAGTATCATTATTTATGATATTGCATATATATGTAGTTGAAATAATTAAGCAACAGAGATTATTTATACCTTAAAGTAAACACGTAATTCTAAGACAATTTGATAAATTTTTATGCGCTATCAGATACGATTTAATATAGGTCAACAAGGAGACATTATATTAATATATTGTATTTAGTATACAGAGGAAATATCTTTCGAAAATATTATCTAAAAAGATATGATTAACATTATTCCATAAACACTTTGCGTTAAATAAATCGCATAATGGGACGATATTCTCTTATATTAGCTGTTAATTGACTTCAAGTCAAATTTGCATCTGGTAAACAAAATGTTTATTGGTCACGTAGTACTAACAAACATCAATTCTCAACACTCTTCACTGCAAAAGCAGAACTTTATTGAAACTACATTAGACGATATGAAACATGCTACGCCACAAATGCATTACTTTCGCTTGCCACATGTTGGCTAAATGTAGCCTTGGTGGAAATCCGGTGTCTGAGCTTTTGGACGTGGCATCTTTTATACAATGTATGACATGTGGCTGTGTGGCTGTAATACAGCCTATGTACAGTCAGATGTCTTATGTAGTTTTGGTGAATTTCGATTTAAGATTTCACTGTTAGTACTGATATGGCGTCATGTGTACCAATCACTAGGAATAACTGTAAAGGAAAATCCGTCATTCCTACCAATAAGAAACTTATCGCGAATATACGGTCATGTATAATACCATAATATATAATGCACGCATGCATCTGAAAATGCAGGAGTAATGTGCGACCTGTCAATGTTGCTAATTCTCTATTTATTGTCATTTACCGAAATAAAGTTTGAAAGTGTTGCGTTATACAAAGGTTATGTGTATTTAAATATATTCATTTAAAGATTTTTATGCATACTTTTATTAATAAATCTGTAAATGTGCCAAAGAAAATAAATAATTTTTATTTTACATTATACAAACGATACAGCGATAGCTACATAATTTTTTCAATAGAAACATTCTGCATGTTTTTATTGCATTTGTACGGTAGTCGATAATTTTACATTAAGAACATTTTGTTAAGAAGTTTGTTATTTTTTCTAACTGGGAGGAGTGTTTTAAAATTAATGTTAGTGCTAACTTCTTGTAACCATACAGTGTTTTCGTTTAGGATCATTGCTTATATATTGCTTCTCTATTTAAATTTTACACAAATGCTAACACTGTTAATCTCTGAACTAAGTGACTTTTTTTTTGTTAAAGTTTATTTGAACATGCACCTATCTTCAAGATATCTGTCCCAATTTCTTCAATACTAAAGCGAAACGTTTTCATGTATTTTCGCGGGTTCTAGGAAATCTATGGGACATAGAAAACATCTGAGTTACTATTCCAGAGCTCTTTGTTCCTAAAAGTAACAGTAGCGCAAACCGAATTTCACTATGTCTTACCGTTTTCGAACTACAGAGTGTTTTTCGATTTTTGTCAAAACTGCTTTTTTTAGGTGCTATTGAAAAACGCTTTCGACATTCTTAAGACACTATTCTGAGCTACATCCGATGGCATACATTTTTAAAGAGATCTGACAAGCGATCCTAAAAATATATAATACGTATAGTATTTTTTGGGGAGATATTTGGAAAATCCTTAATTTTAATATTTAATATAATATTATATATCACATCTAGTAGGTATACAAAAAGAAAAAGTTTGACGTTTTATATGTATCTTGTTGATTCTACAGAAATAGTCCTTGCCTCAGTCTTTTGACGATAGAATGGGGATTGTTGTGGATTTAGTGACGGCTATTGTTGCGATTAGGGATACCATCGCTACTTATATAAGATTTCATCGGTCCAAATAGCATGCCTTGCAAAACCTAGGTACTAGTTACATCTATTTATACGCCAATTACAGAATTCCAACCTTCCGTTAAAATTTGTTGGGTGTGTTATGGTGTTTAATTCTTGTTTAATACGGCTGAAATTTTGTGCTTAAGGATTCTAGGGGCCTTGCTTCTTTAGAGAAAATATTTCGTGCCATGAAAGAGAAACAACTGCAAATGTTTAAAGAAGCAATGCCTTTAGAATACTTAAGAAACACAACATTTTGACTTTATTAAATAAGAATTAATCACCATATATATCCAACAAATTTTAACAGAAGGTTGGAATTCTGTAATTGGCTTACAAATAGATGTAGCCTAGTATCATGTTCTTGTAAGGCATGTTATGTGGACCGATTAATCTTATACAAGTGGCGACGGTGTCTCTAATCGCCACAATAGCCGTCACTAGATCCACAACAATCCCCATTCTACCATCAAAAGACTGAGGCAAAGACGGTTTCGTTTCAGCGTTTGGTGTGGTTTAGGTTATAAGCAATTAATAGGACCTAACTTCTTTAAAAAAAAAAACTATATACAGTCTGTTGACCCTGTGCAACACAAAAACAGCGGCGGATTTAGCAAAAAGTTTACTAAGTTTCTCCGTAGGTACTGCGTAAAACCGTACTTGGACAATGAACGCTTACTATTCATGGGTTAACAATAACAACTCAAAGTAGTGATCCTTTGTTAAATTTGCATCTCCATTTCTCAAATTAAAGCAATTAATTATTGGTTGCTTAATGGATAAAATGACTGCAAAACTATTTCCATAGAAATAGTTAATATACATATAAAACCTCAATGTTTGAAGTTAACGATTTTCCAAATATCTCCCCAAAAAATACTATATCTAAAATATATATTTGGAATCGTTTTTCAATTCTCTTTAAAAATTTTAAGTCATCGGATGTAACTCAGAAAAGTGCCTTAAGATTTCGGAACCGTTTTTCGATAGCACCTAAGAAAATCGAGATATAACGCTGAACTGATTTTGCCAAAAATCGAAAAACACCTGTAGTTCGAAAACGGAAAGAAATAGCGTAATTCGGTTTGCGTCACTGTTATTTTTAGAAAAAAAACCGCTCTGAAACCGTATCTCATTTTTTCCCTGTCATCCATGGATTCCCTGGAAACCTTGTAAGCATAGGAAAATAGAAAGACAACAAGAAAAACAAATTATAAGTCTTTCTAGCGGAAGGATTTCGAAACAAATGTATTCTTTTGTACTTTAGAACCTCACTGTATAAGTAACACGCACTATCGTGTGTAGCTTGTCTGGTTACAATAATTTTGTTAAAATGCTATTCTAACCGGTTTGTGGACATCTCATATTCTCCATCGCGATCATGCACGAAAAATAAATCTACATTAAACACTAGTGATGTGTCGTTCACGAACGAATGAAAGATTTAAGAGTCATATTTAAAGTTCGTGCTTGAGGTTCTGTCGATGTTTGAGTACACGATTTTGACACATTTGTAATGACGTTTGCGGCAAAATCGCGTGCTCAACCATCGACACGGCCTCAAGCACGAACTATAAGTATGAATCCTAGTTCTCTATTGCTTTACTCAACGGATGTGTTGAACTACAGAACTAGAGATACAAAAATTGTAACTTTAACTGTGAACTAGTAATGTGCTGTTTATGGACGAGCTAGTACAAATGAATTAATCAGTAAAACGAATGATTGAATCTTTTGAATAAGATCTAAGGAACTATAGACAAGACAATTGTATTGTAGAATGAACTACTCCGAACTATTAAAAACGGTATATACACTCTCGTTCAGCGAATAAGCTTATTGTTTGATCTTCATATGCAGAGAGATATTCGAGATAAAAATATTTTCTCCCTCTTCAACTCGACCAAATTTTCTTGAGAATCTTCTTTTCTGTACAGTTATTGTTCAGATGTAAGCAATCTGGGTATCCACAGTGCAGGCACCTTCTTCATACCCAAATCGTGATGCAAAATTTTGAGGACACTTGCTTCGGATATACAGACTTCATTGGCACTGACAGAGATCTTTACACGCCGATCTTTCGGTACCAAATTTTCGACTTTTCGCACAATGTCTTCAGTTGGAGCTTCAACAGATCGTCTGGATTTTGGGTCATCATTGATTGACACTCGGTCCCATCGAAATAATTGAGACCAATATTTTACTTGAAAATAAGATGGTGCATCTTCCCCATACACAGCAACAATTCTTTTATGAATTGCTTTTGGACCATTGCCTTTTTTTGTCAGGAACTTGCTTATCAACATCCTTATACTGCGATGTTCAACCTTAGTTTCACTCATTTTATCAAGAAGTAGACCGTCTCAAATCTCTGTACACAGCACAAACTAAACACAACTTAGCACATGTACTTCTAATAGTGACAGCAATTTTTCAATAATTTGTTTGACATCGTCAATCTTTTATTTCATAGCTAGGTAGATAACATAAGAATACGCCCTCGTATTATATTTTACTAATGTATTTTTTGATAAAACAAACTTATTATTCTTTAGGTCGATACAAAACGAGTCTAATTGGCCAAGCAGACCAATAACATTTTTACATCAAATGATGGTAAATGATGTATGTACATGCAATTAAATTCAACACTGTATTCATTACAATACAATAAGAGTCCCTAATGATTACCTAATTTGTATTTTATTTTTTTAGAATGAATCAACAGTGTTTTTGGTTCTAACCTGATTGTTATTTACGTATTCCGTAAATTATTAATTTTTCCTATTTATAGCCTCTTTTTCAGTTTTGTTTCTCCAACTTCTAAATAAACGGGTGAAGAAGTGGTTTTGCAACAGACCTCATGGTAAAAAACAAAAACTAAAAATAAAAGTTTTTGTTGGAAATCAATAAAAAAAGAAATTGTGAATTTAAATATTTTTATATAATTTATTCTATGTATGTTGTAGCTAAAATTGTCATATGTTCAACGCGGTTTTATATTGTTTCAATATATAAAAAAAGTGTTTTAGTTTTAATTTGCCAACGGAATGCGCCATCAAAAGGCTATCCATTTTTATTAGCCTAATTTTAATTTGTTTAATTGCATTTTAACATACTTTGCAAAAAACTTATAAAGCTGTTACTTACAGAAATTAATATTCCGTATATTCAATTTTTGTAACGGGAAAAACAATTTTCGGAATAAAAAAAACTAAATGTGCTCGAAATTGCCTAGCAGATGATTGTAATAATAAAATATTCCCAATAATGTAAATATAGAAATTATTGATAAAATACTCCTTGAGCAAGAACAGTTCTTACTTATCCATAAATAGCTATGCTACATGTTTTATTTTACAATGTGCTATTCATGATGAAATAACGATATTTCTACTTTTTTTAAAACGATAAAACGAAATTCTAAAAAGATATAATGATTCCATATTATTTTAATGTATGTATTTAGAAACGTATTTTTATTTTCATTGTTCTATTTTCTTGATTTATCGGTTTACTGAAGAACTTACATAAATTCTTGAATAGCCAAGACAATATAATAATTCTACATCATTCTATTAGTGCGTAAATTCCATACACTGTTGTCAATTTTACGGAGGACTTAACTGCTGCAAATGTTAAATTTAATATACGGAGGATTACCAATCTACTGCAAAGTAGAATCAAAATATACACCTCACAATATACGGGCTACCGTAGTGCCATCGGTGACTACGGCAAAGTACGCAACTAAAATACTCGAACTACCTAAAAAACTGCTCTAAGTCACCCGTTTAAAATTTTACTGGGTGGTAGGGGGCTACAAACCGATTACTTTTACATGGAAAGCGATAGGTCCTCCGTATATGGGCGTCCGTATATGGGCGACCTATTGCAGCCGGATGACCTATTGCATGCAAATTGTCTATCAGCGGAGGACCTAACTACTGCAGGATACATATATACATATGTATATACGAGGAGTTACTGAAAAATTTTTAGTCTGCTATAAAAGCAAACAAAATTTGTACATTTATTACAACGAATCTGCAGCGCCTCTAGACCTTTTAAAAAGCAATTTTTGTCTTGCTCTCCAAACCAGGCCTCCACAGTTTGTATCACCTCTTCATTAGAAGAAAACTTACGACCTTTTAAACTTTTTTTCAGTTGAGGAAAGACATGATAGTCGGACGAAGCCAGTTCTGGTGAATAAGGGGGTGTTCGAGTAAAAATAGTATTCACAAGCATTGTTAAAAAAGCACCATTGCTGGTTTTCAAATTCGTGCCTTATTGACAATTTACATTAACTAACACGCCAATATGCGGTAATTTTTAGAACTAGCGTTGGAGGTATACTTGTATTGTTTATTGGGTTTTATTATGTGGCCTTTATCTTTTCGTCGGTATTTAATACTTTCGATACTGTTTAATGGCAGATTTGTCTTTATAAAAACAATACAAATATCAGTTTTTAGTACAGTAAGTACCTATTTTAAACAATATACAAGATGTATAAGTGAAATGATTCACATTTTATCTAACCTTCAAGTTTGTGTGAATATAAACTACTTGTACCTTATAATAGATTATAATATCAACGTTCGTAGTTAAACTGATTTATTATTATTCTTAATGGATTTTATATAAATACAGAATACATTAATAAACATAACAATAATTAATAAATATAGTATACATTGGGATAGAATCAGCACCATGGCCTGAACCTCTGGAAATCCAAGTCAGTGGACAACACCTCTACTCATTTGACGTATGTCATGAAAATTCAATGTAGTATAAGTAAAGCTCCAACAATGATATATCTATATTTAGGTGAAAAGACCGAAGAACCAATTCACCGAATCAGACAACTTTAGGTCGATCGATCTGTCAATCTGTACCGACTTGTGTGTTTATGAGAATACCAAAGTAATGAGACAACTGTATCGTTACACGTTATGATTATTTGTTAATTATTAAATACAGCACTTTTACCTGGCAATATGTAATCACTTTTCTGAAAATGTACATATATTGGGTTGCTGGTTTTCTCATCATCAACTTCAATTTCCATACTTTTTCCTGAGTTCCCAATTTATTTTTTGTATACACTAAACGACTTTTTTCTTTTGGAAAGCGGGTGAAGCTTAGAGAATTATTTCTACTTTTTTTGTGTGACAACCGTAAACGCAGCGGTTTATATTTTCCTTTTGGCTTCTTACATATTTGAGTAGGCAGATGAAGTAAATCTTAAAAAAAAAGCCGTTTCTTTATGAAGACATTGAAGTCAACATAAATTTAACTGGCGAATGTATGAAACGTTATAATATGACACTATACAAAACTATACAGGTATACCTCCATTCGACGCCATTTTGATATCGATTGTGGCGCCACCATCGGTAATGTTAATTGCCAATTTTTGAAAAGGTTATGTAATATTTCTGCCCTCTTTGAGGCTTTTCGATCTGTCTCGATCTGCCAATGTAATGATAGCATATTTTTGGTTAAACCGAAATTTGTAGTTTAATGTCCTGTAACGTGATCCTTGATATTCATCGAGTATGTGTTTGCCATCTTTTGCTAATTTTTGATATTTGAAAGGTATCTGGATAGACACAAAAGCTAGAAACTTGCGGTTTATTATCGTGAAAACCCAACTTAGTTTACTATTTTTCTATGAAACAAAGAATGGGTCAAAGAGTACTTTCGTATATATTTTAAACACATTTTTTGATAATTTTTGATTTTTTCGTTGATTTCACTGTACAACTTTTTCCTACAATAGCTATTAAAGCGATATAAACTAAACAATAAGAGCTCCTATATCTATGCGGTTCATATGATTAGTCTCACTTTCGCATTATTATTCCTTACGTAGGTTCAATAGAAGCATAATATTTAGAGAACTTATCAAATTATGTGGACTATGCTATGTGTATCTTCTTTATTCATATTCAAACCTAACTTTAACAAAATTTTGAACGGATTTGAAATAAAGAAAAATCTGCATTCCAATTTAAACTGACTAAAATGAGAAGTGGGACTCGACAAGTACAGCAAAAATAGAAAATATGAAACTAATTTAAAAGCGCAAATAAACTAATGGAACCCAAAAAATACGCTAATTACTTCAAGTAATACAAGCAGCATCCAAAAATAATGGCAGAAAAGCGAGAGAAATGATATGTAGAAAAACTACATTTGAGAATAAAATCGCAGTTTTAAGCAAACATTGTCATAGACCATATGGCCGCGTTCGTATGCACCTGTAGTGTTAGCGAAACACACAGAGGTGTCCGTGTATTAGAACGATAAAGAAAGACGATAGATATGGATTTTTTTGAACAAATGCGAGTACATCATAGAGATATACGAACTACTAGCTCTGTTGTAATCCAGTGGAGCATTGCGTCTACTTCTTTACCGTTCTAATACACGGACACCTCTGTGTGTTTCGCTTCCACTACAGGTATCGCTATAGTGCAGACAAACGTGGCCATATAGTATATGTCATAGACAAATGAACCCACTTCGTTTAGTAAGACGGCTCACAGCATAGGACAAACGAGCAACAAGTTTTCTTGCGCGTCTGGGTTGCGTGGTTGAAAATAATTTGACAACTGACATCATATTCGCTGGTATTCGTTTTCTTATTTCTTCTATCTGGTGGTGCAAATTACATTCACCATTGCCGGTTTTACATCGTTTGCAAAATTGGAACAAATTAGAAACGGTAATTTTTCGTTTGTCAAAAAGATCGACATTGTGAAATAGAGGTAACAAAAATATATAATAGTAGATAAACATGCCTTGCGTTTATCATTAACATATAATCTCACTTTTATCTACAGACTTCTTACACTTTGCTTAAATCGTATGTATTTTCAGCATAAAAGCACTAGCAGGGAGAATTCGAAACTAACACAGTGGCTAATAATGACACATCAAAGGGGAAAGTTTTATACGGTTCCCGCTACTACCCATTTCGACTGTTAATTTACCCAGACGTCATCACAGCGCTGAAGTAGCGTACTTGTTGCTCTCTTTTTCTAAAGAATCGAGCCGTCTTACTAAACGAAGTGGGTTCATTTGTCTATAGTATATGGAGTAGCGATATGCGATTAGTACGGATAAATAATGTGATTCCAACTGACCAAGGTGGAATATGTATGGTGTAGATAATATAAAACTACGAATACGAGTATAAGATCAAGGCTCAAATTGCATCTTTGGTCGTAATATATACGAATTATAAATATGTTCAATAACTCAGGCAAGAGATTACATTGCGCCTGTCATTTGAATTTTTTTACCACTAAAATGGTTTTTATAATAGTAAAATACTGCAAAATTTTTTGCTGTAGTTACTTTTTTAGTGAAATTTATAAACAGGGTAATATATTTAGAAGATATTGATTGTCTAAGTTAAGTACAGATTTTGTTGGAAATTTGGCTTAGTTCGTATAGTAGCTGCTTCCTTTTTACATTCTTCATTCGAGGTTGAATTTATTAATAGGCGCTAAGGCTGTCTTTAATAAGTATATTAAAACCATACTTAATCTATCCAACAGTTACGATACTTTTTCGCGAAATTACAATATATAACTTACTAGAACACGTTATGATAAAATTACTGACGCAGGTTTACCACCCGCAGTGTTAACTCATTTTGTAGATAGTATAAATGACATTTATTAAACTTTTGAGTATTGTTTCATTTGAATGAAGGAGTCTATACATGTCAATGATATACATACATAATATAAGTATGATATCGGCATATAATTAATTTAAAATTGAAAGTATATGTAGTACTATAAAATAAGAGCAGTATTTATTTTAGGTAACTGTTTTATGTAGTTGACTGCAATATTTATTATGTATGTCAATAATGAAAAGTTGGGTTACTTACGCAATATACGTACATTAAACAAAGATTTTAGTAATCACTGAAATTAGTACCGGATTATATTTTTATTCGTCGAAGAAAGTGAAAAGTGTAGAAAATTAAAACCATGAAATAGTCACTTTTATAGCGACGACATGGTGTTGATAGAAGCGAAGAAACTAACGGACGGAGAGATAAATAAGATATTAGAAGGTAACTAAATGTATGTAAGTGTAACACAAAAGTTAATAAAGGAATGGGTGAACACCAGGATACAATAAAATAGACATAAGAGGAGAAAGGTGGAAGTTCATAACATTAAGCAAATATTACTTAGCAGCATAATACTAGAAACCAATGATAAATTAGTCGGATATACTTGTGACAACGAAAGTAATTCTTATGGTTAATCTTCCAAATAAAACTGGTTTCGATATTTTTGTACAACTATTAAATGTGAATAAGCTAAAAATTGCGGTATAAAGGTAATCCAAAGTGATTCAAAGTTATTGAACGAAGTATTTTCGCGTTTCAAATTTATATAACGACAATTCTTTGTTTCTTCAAACAAATTGGCCTTAGCAGAGAAACCACTTAGTTTTACATATAAAAAGCAGCGTTTGTATTAATTAGTAGTAGAGTATATTTAAAAATTTACTCATATGACAAGTAATAAAGTTTACGGAGTCACTGCAACTAAGCACCCGCCACGCATAAAAAAGCAACATTTTTTTATAGAACGAAAAAATACATTCAACAGTTCTAATGTCAAATGTTAAAATAACCGACGATATTGTCTTTATTATTTAACAGACATTTAACAGACTGTTACGCGTAACAGAGTTACAGAATAGACCCATTAACTTTCAATAAAAATAATGATTGTCTATTCAGGGTGGTCCATTTAAAGTGTAACACTGTAATATCTTCGAAACAATTAGTGTTATGAAGAAAAGTGTTAGACAAAAGTTTAACTATATGAAGGCGCTCATTCGATGGCGTTACTGTTGTCACTATAAAAGAAGACGCAAAGATCATAGCAAGGTCAACTCTTTTTTTTCAAATAGCATATGATATTTTTTTTATCAAATTCTAAAAGAGCAATAAGTTGTGAATAGAAAAATAGTAAACCACATATGACCTCAAATTAATATTAATCGAGATATTTCGAAAAAATGAGGACATAATAAAAGTCAGTGCAGCAAATGTTTTTTATTTGTTTGTTAAATGTAAAAGTAGAAAATAAATGTTAATAATAGCTACAAATTGTTGACATAAGGTAAACAGTGGAAGAAAGCAGACAGCTATCGAATTAGATGTTCAAATTGGCAGTCACCACCCCAATGCACTTTTGTATTCGCGCAGTATTATTTTAAGTGTACAATATCAACTTTTTGTATGTGACACGGAAGCAACAACACCAGAAAACATGCAGCAGAGAATAAGACATGCATGTGCAGACATTTCTGAAGACATGTTACTGCGTGTGCATAGAGATTTTTCTGCGCGAATACAAAAGTGAAACATTTATGTAAGACTGGTTGTAAGAGCATCGAAAAAAATAGCTAAAGTTAAAGTTAAGTATCGTATTGTACCGCATTGTTTAAATAATTCATAAGAACATGCTAAAAAATTCTTCTACATTAAATTGAACGCAAACTTGAAATAAATCACATAAACACTGTTTGAATATCATGCCCTGCAAGACCCCGCAAACGTCCTTTTCAAAGAGACACTATTGACGTCACCAAGGCGTTTTATCGATGTTTGAATTAATACTCAAATTTAGCTGATATAAAAACAATTAACATAACTTAATTAACACGAAATAGCACTTTCTGTTTGTTTTTATGCAGTAAGTACGTCTAGGTCAACAAGAAGAACAAGACATTTTAGTATGAGTATGATCCCATTCTTGTTGTTTCACATTTTAAAATTAATTACTTATATTTTAATTTGTTGATATTCGTCAACAATTTTTTATAGTTTTAATTTATAAGGTAATCTAAATTTAAATCTTTTAATTAATGTATGTATGTGTCTAGAGATCATATTCATAGAATTTATCATATAATTTGAAATTGGTGCCATTTCACGTCCTAGGAATATGGCCACTAAAGTAAAGATCGTAAGAATTGAGAACATAAAGTTCAAAAGAACCACTTTAATTTTCTGTTCTGATTGCGGGATCTATTCTCTGTTCGAACACAGATTTGATCAATTATGGCAACACTAGCTCTTAATATCATTTCCATAGTTACTAATAATATTTTATTTGCATATACGGATTTTTTTATATCTTTGATACACAGAACCCTATGATGATGTGTCGAACCTATTATGGGAGTGATAAAATACCTGTCCATCTTCATATGAAAAATCTAATTAGAACGTACACTGATAATATTCTGCAACAAGTCAGATTATTGTCTATCTACTTAGTTTATTAATTTAATTTAAATTGTAAATAAGTCGCATACTTCGTTGATGTCATTAACGATGTGCGTGGTTTCGATGTGCGATGTATTCTTGCTTCGTACATGTTTTTGTGTTAGTAAAGTGTGTTAACGTATAAGTGATATTGAAGGTTTCCACGGTCCGAGTCTCTGTCATGGCGTTATAGTAAAGTACATATATACAATACAAAATAAAATAAATCAAAAACGAAAATTAAAAACAAAAATACAAAAATATAATTATATAGGTACAACTTACTCAAACTTTTTATTTTGTATTGTACATACATACATATCTACGTTACTTTGACGCGGTCAAAACCCGGAATCCCTGAAAACTGAGACTCGGACAGTGGAAGCCTTCGATATCCGGTTATGCCGGAAGTCGCCATCTACTTTGTTATTTTTAATGGAACAACCGTATATTTTTACATATTTGGATTTACCTATTTTTAAGTTTTATAAATACCTTTAGTTTTTTCAGTTTGATTCGGGGATTTTGTTGTTATTCAATTTTTTCTAAAACAATTTACTAACGCTGAGAACGGCTGTCTACATTGTGTGATTACTTTAACGTTAACTCTTCGAAATTTTGAAGAACCATAACTTAATTTTTTCAAATGGCATCCCCAATATTTCATTACTTAGTTCTCTTCGGCATCTAATTTGACACCCTTTTTGTCCCACATATATACTATACTTAAAATGAATAGTTTAGGAGATAATTAGATTAAAAAAAATGCACACATAACTTATCGATACTTATCTAGTGTGCCATAGAAAATAAGCGTTCTCAAAGATTTATTGTCAAAGTCTAACGTCAAAATCACACTTCGTCGTTTGATACTTGTGAGTTAATAATTATTCGTTAAATACCTTTAAATTATTGCTATAAAAGTTAAAATAGATAACAATAACGAAAACAATATTCACATTCTAATGTTCGAAGACAGGTGGGTAAGACGGTTAGGAATCAAAGATCTGGTCTACCAGTTATCGGCAACGACGAGGGAGGAAGTAGAAACATGTGAGCAGCATTCGAAAGGCTCTCTTCTCTACAAAGAGCAACGCTTGAGGGTGTTTCTTCACATTTAACATTGTGCGAACGCCACCATTTTGAACAGTTATTATAATTTCTTTCTAGTTTTTTGTACCCATTTTTTTAAATGCATTAGGAATTTCTTGATTTGTGTAAATATTGTTTTCGCTATTGTTATCCATTTTAACTCTTTATAGCAATAATGTAAAGGCATTTAACGAATAATTATTAACTCACAAGCGTCAAACGACGAAGTATGATTTTCACGTTAGACTTTGACAATAAATCTTTGACAACGTTTATTTTCCATGGCACACTGGATAAATATCCATGAGCTATGTGTGCATTTATCAAAAAATCTAATTATCTCCTAAATTATTAATTTTAGGTATAGGACATGACGACGACTAGCAGTAAGTAATAAAATATGGAGGGGTGCCATTAGAAAAAAATTAAGTTATGGTTCTTCAAAATTTCGCAGTTACCGTGCCATAGTAAAGTAACCACACAATGGCGGTAATGTATACTCCAATATGTTGTTTAAGCATATTATGAATTCTAAATTGATATCCGAAAAATCGAGTATTGTCGGATTTTTAAACAAATGTCGCTATAGTCGCTAATTAATCGCTAAATAATTTGTTTTTAGAAGAAGAAGAAACGAATAACTACAAAACGCCCGAATCAAATTGAAAAAACTAAAGGTATTTATAAAGCTTAAAAAAAGGTAAATCCAAATATGTAAAAATATACAGGGTGTACTATTAAAAATAACAAAGTAGATAGTAGGTATAACCGGAAGCGCTATAAATATGATCATATTTTAATTGATATAATGACTTTATATGAATTTTCAAATTTATATTTTAGCCAGAACCCCATAAACTTCTAATGAACTGTCCCGCTGAGACACCTGTATATAATAAAATAAGTTCGTACTATTAAACATAAACTGTTACGAATCATATTTTTTCAATTGAAAGTCTTTCTAAATATAGATGACGTCAATATGGAATTTTAAGAGTTCAAGGGAAACGGAACCAGCTTAATAAGACATTTATTTACTATTAAAGATCAATCAGCATACAATTAAAGTTTTTTTGAGTGTAAAGAACTTTGATTTTACCTATTTTTGCAATGACGAATATGCTTTGTACATAAATTACATGCTATAGTAGTTTTTATTCGTTTCTTTAATTTATTTTTCAAAGCATAAATATTAAACTCTTTACTGTAGTTTTAAGAGTGATGTTTATAAATGCAGTAATATATGTGTATATAAATATATATTTATTTAAAACTTGATCAGTTCTGACATTTAAATTAAAAGAAGAAACCTATATTCTGCATTAGTTGCAGTAATTTCAAGTTTTATATAAATGTATACATATGTATATAGTGTATTCACAATAGCGTTTTAATAATGGACAAAAAATTGCTGCATTAGTAAACACATTTCGGTATGAAACATTACCAATTCGAAATTTCAACTGCTAAAAATTGATCATTTATTATAGGTGTTAAAACGCGGCGAGCATACGGACCGAAATTAAATGGATTTGAAGAACCGAAAAACTGAACTCGGCTATTAATTATCTCTCTGTCTTGTTTAATTTAAGCTAAGATGACCACTTTCCACGAAGGTTGTTTGTAACAATTTTTATAGTTTTATTTATTGTAATAAATATCTGAATTGATTTTGTAGTGTATGTTGTTGAAAATTTGAAAATATGTTTTAATTGCGAATATTTTGTTAATGCAATTTTATCGTGGATTCTAAATGCATTAATTCCATTCATGTAAGCTAAATATCAATAGAAATAAAGAAAAATTAATCAAACAACCTTCTACGTTCCATTTAGTTTTATTGTTCATTTAATGTTTTTATATGTTGTATGTAATTTATTAAAATACACGATTTTAATTAATTTTATGAATCTTATTTTTTATTGTAATCTTGAGTTAATTTTATATAACGTAAAGATGTAGATATATATATGTATATATATACCTATAAATAAACCACTAAATTATTGACTATTGTTTTATAAAAAAATTAAATTAAATGAACAATAAAATTTGTTTTGTTGTTTTCATGAAAGTAAGTCGACATATTTTCTTAAACAATTGTTAATAAACTTCTTGCTTTCTAATAATCACAGTAAAGTGCGTAGTCATACACGGCATTATACAAAAACTATGAATTTGACATCCAAACGTTGGATGTCAAATTGAAATGAACACAGTGGATTAAAGAATAAGTACCGTTAGGTTGCACAAACCCTAGCTTACACGGATGAATGTGATAAGCATACTCCTATTAGATCGGGCAAACGTCACAATACAGACTGAACTCGATGAATAGCGAAATTGCTGTATAGTTTGTCAGACGTGAGCAATGACCTTAGTTGACGCAGTTGTATACATATTGTGATACACATAGGACCACACATAGTGCTAACAAACGACAATTGTCGAATATAGTAAATAAGTTTATTGGGAATTTTCAAGCTTGAAATGATGGCGACGAAGTAGTGTACAAAATATGCGATAAATTTTTGATTTGTTGGAGCAGAACGGACTGGTGAAGACATGTAAACGTTGTAACTTGTTGGAGAAATATATTTATAATCAGAAGTTACTAAGTCTGATGACTTTATGCAGTTATGCACCAACTATGGGTGAGGATATTTAAACTTAAATTAAAATCCTATTGGCAAATAGGCACCTGTGGTTTCGGTTGGACGACGCAATAGATTGTTAGTCGCTGTAAGTGACGCAAAACGTTATGGTAAAGTTTCAAAAGTATTTTAAATAAACAAATTTGACTACATTAACACAAATTTGTGATGGTTGGTATACAGATCTGTTAAGTAGTTTCAAAGATTGTTGCAGATATTCCAACATTATATCACTAAATTTTCTGCGGTCATTTTCTGCAAATAAAAATTTTCATTGTAATAATTGTTGAAGGAAGTGTGGAGACTTGAGAACTATTTCTAATATGGGTAAGTGAATGTTTTGTTTTATATACTGCGCTGCTACTAAGGGGAGAGGAGCAGAGAAAACTTTGTATTGAAGGAATGAAGGAAACTCCTGTTTTGTCGGACCAAATTTTGCAAGCTTCGTCTCATTGAAAACAGCATTATTCCTCCAATATACTGCTTACAAATTGATTCAAACTGTATAATATTGTTTTGTCCATTACCGCTAGAGAGCGCTAATAAAGTTAATATTAGTGGCGGTCTAAATCTTGAAATTGTCTGCTATTATTTTCGAGTGGATAGAACTACAGTCTCTATTTCTGTCTTAGAATTATTTTGAACGATATTTCCTATTCCCACAACCAAGTTGTTACGAGCAGTAGATCGCGTTGCAAAAAATAAAGATATTTTTTGCCCCCACAAATAAAAATCTAAACAAGTCAAATTTGGAGTCCTGAGTGGTCATGGAAATAGACTGGCATGATACATCCACCTATCACGGGCCAGAAAATTGCGAAATTTACGGAGAAATGCACAGCACACTCATCATATTGAAAAGCATATTGTTGCGAATTGCTAGCGACATGTCTTTTATTCTGTTTTCTTTAACATCTTCTAGCAGTGACAGAAATAAAGACAATATTAAACAATTTGAATCACTAGCAGTAGGTGTAGGAAAATCCATCCATCCAAGCATTCCACGTACTGTTCTTTTCAAAATCATAAAATTTACGTATTTAAATTTCTTTATCGCCCTCTAGCTGTGACGAACAAGATAAAATTAAACAGCTTCAATCACTAAACATAGGACAATTCTAATAATAAAAATAATTATATATATAATATATATATAAATAAAATAAATTCTAATTCTTTCTAATAAGACCAAGGAAAGCAGAATAATTTAAAATTATAGAAGACATTTTTACCATCCACACGTTTCTGAAGATATCTTCGGATTGGTAAAAGATAGCGATACGGTTTTTCGCTGATTTGTTGGTAATTTAACCTACTTTTTAAAATTGTTGTCAAAAATGTGTTTCCATTTTAAAATTTTCCCGAAAACATTTAAACAGCGCCCTCTAGCATGCACGTCACTTATTAGATTGGTTCCAATTTGTGAGCATCTCATTGGAAGAGAAATGCTGTTTTGAACGAGACTAAGTTTGCAAAATTTGGTTCAACAGAATCGAAGTTATAAGCGTTCCTTCAATACAAAGTTTCCTCTCCTCCCCTCCCCTTATTTGACAAAATACAAAAAAGTTTTCCGGTGTAAAATATGTAAAATTTTCAGTAGATTCCGATTTTGATGATATATTTTAAATTGGTAAATTTTGCGTAAACTAAAAATTAAAATTTTTAGTGATCAGTTACGTCCTATAGCGATCATCCTACGCTTTTCTAAATAATTTCCAGATGTTTCTTGGGGTCAGTTTAATTGGTGATATTTTTGCCCCAAAGCTGTACTGTAAACCGATCCTGAGATATGGCCGAGCGACATTCTTAGTTAGCCACCCGGTACATATGTATATGACACTTAGTGGCAGTTGTACTAACTATACTTACCCTTGGAGTTCAACTGAACCGTTGATGGAATAAAAAATAGGCTTAAAACTTTCTAAATCTTCTAAACTGTTGGGGATAGGTATAGGCTGTCCTACATGAAAGTTGTTGCAAATAGTATGTAGAAGCGAAAATGTAATAATATGATGTAGTGCTATTTGAAATTTTAATGTTCGATACCGGAGCCTAAGGAGGGCGAGACATGATTTTGCCTTATTGGTGAAAGAGTTTCCCCCTTCAAACAAAATTCAACGTGTCTCGGCGTTTTTTCGTATTCCTTGACGTTTTCGACTTATTTAAGGTGGATCGTTTTCATTGGAATGCTCTGTATATGAACAACTGATATCTATCCGCAAATATAGTAATGCACGTAATTCAGTAAATGTGCTCACATATAACAAAAACAAGAAGAGTAACAGTATAAAAATGAGAAATATGTTTTAGAAACTGTTTTAAAATAAATATTTATTCAAATAAGCGCCAGGTTTTAGAAAGTAAAAAACTATCAATTATGTAGTAGTGGAAAAGGCAAAAATATTTTCTTAAAGGAATACAAAATACGTTCAATTTTGATGTCACTTAATTGCCATAAACTTAGTTTCTGATAACGATAAAATTACAAAAATTTGTACCACCTCCGAATTAAATCATCAATCCAAAAAATAGGAAAAAAACTTAGGGGTAAACTTTATAGACATGTATTAGACATCTCATTTTAACTTTGTGTTGTTTCTTAATCAGTTTCAAAGAG